>JAPQWS010000050.1:600000-982500 GCA_028651295.1 Catharanthus roseus | reverse complement strand
GCCCCGTTCATGATTTCTCTACCTATGGCTCATGGCTGTCTAGTTTCCCGACAGGTCGATGTAAAACTCCTTTTATGTGAATGGATTTCAGCTTATTAAATGCTTGCTTTCCTAAATTCTTTCTACACAGCATCCTCTGCCCAAAGCTTCCTTCTAAACTAAGGCACGCTCGATAGCAAGAAGCTAATGACCTCTTTCATTAACTAGAACTACTCCCTTCCTAACAGTGCTGAAAGAAGCGGACGTGCTAGACCGATCGCCGATGAAACCCTTTGGGGAGTAATTAAAATAGTTGGCATCCTTTAAAGCAAGAGCAGCAAGCGTTTACGCCGCAAAGTCATGGGAAGACAAGAACGGTATAACAAGCAGATGATGTCGAGCCCGCCCCCTTCTTAGTCAATGGGGCACAGCAGGTTCGGCCTCCTCCAGCAGATCTAGGTTTTACAATTGTTCAATCTCCTACCTTTCTTTGGGAGAATTCCACTTTACAAGTGCTTTCATCCGGTGTGAACCGGTCTGTCTGTGGGTGATAGTAATAGGGGGAATATAGGAATGCTTCTATGTCCCAAGTCCCTATGCCCATTGGGAGGAGGGGTAGTTAGTTATTTCGGCATCGCGAAAAGCCCCAAAAAGCCATATCACGTGCTTCGGCCCGAAAGAATTGGTATTCTTAAGAAATAGATTAGTTGAAAGCCAGACTTGACCAATTTCTTTGTTTCAACGCAATCGAGTGCAATCTAGTTTTTGCCCCATATGTTCAAAGCTAAAGCTCTCCTTAACTCTCGGGACTGCCACCTAATCCGGTTATGGCGAGTTTCGTATAATAAGAAAAGTCTCGGGCTTAGAGGTATGGAACTCCACCTCAGTCGTTCCCTGGAACTGGATCTTTGCGCAGTAAAGTCTTCATATTCGTCCATCGCTACTGTCATACTGTCCAACTCTTCAGAGGCGAACCCACTAGACTTATCCTTAGGCCCCAAGTACACAACTTGGTTTTGGAAGATATGGTACTAAAAGTTGTAGAGCTGGTCGTCTTTCATATCGAGCCATTGAAGCAGCGCGTCGGGCTATAATCAGACACTTCCATCGTGCTATGAGCGGACAATTCCGAAGAAATGACAAGATATGGTTAAGAGTTCTCGTGCCCATAAATGAGTAAATTCTTGGTTTTGAGTGGCCTATAGAAAGAAAGGTGAACTGCGATCAAGTCAAGAAGAGCATAATGCTCCAGTAAGAATTCTACCTCGTACTCTTCAGTATCTTTGGTACACGCACCGTTTTTTTGGTTTATTTCGCCTCTACAAATGGATGATGGATCATCACCATTTATTCGCCTTTCTTTCTATAGGCCAAGGGTTCAACAGGTCAAGTTTTACTCCAATTACTTGAAATGTGTTTGGATAACATCCTCTTTAGATTGGGTATGGCTTCGACTATTCCTGCAGCCCGACAATTAGTTAACCATAGGCATATTTTAGTTAATGGTCGTATAGTAGATATACCAAGTTATCGCTGTAAACCTCGAGATATTATTATGGCGAAGGATGAACAAAAATCAAGAGCTCTGATTCAAAAATCTCTGGATTCATCCCCTCGGCATCACCGACGGCTGGGGACGGTCGGTAAGTTCGTCGGCTACATGTATCGACGGGGAAGGACAACCGTCGGCAACTTTGTCGATATTAGTTTTTGACGAAGGACGGGGGTCGATTGATCATAAACCGTCGGGAAACTAAACATCCGTCGGAACTGTCGTCAATACTAGAAATTCCAGATAATCAACCATCGGTTGATGTTGTTACTGATGAAAAGTGCTTGACAGAAGGTTTGTTGTCGGTGAGCCGTTCGTAATAGGTTGATAGTGATGGTTTCTGCCGTCAGTAATTGGCCTTTTTTTTGCAGTGTTATATTTTCAGTTTTATATAGTATATATAATTATGTATTTTGTGTTTAAATTAATATATTTTGTCATTTTGGCTCCCTATCAATTTTTTAAATTTTATAGAGAGATATAGTGCCTATTTTGTATTAAAATTAACATATTTGATTATTTTGACCCTCAATTGACTTTTTCCTATTTCTCTTTCTATGGTTTTCATTTTGAGAATGAAAAAGGGCATGTGATTGTGCATGTATCATATCAATATAATATCTACGTGGTTTTCTCGTTATGATTGAGAAATGAGAGATACTACTACCAGCTATGTTACGATTTTGATTAGTAATATAATTAAGCAACAAGTGCATATTATAAAATCAATTGAATCAAATCAAAGCCAAGTGACATTAATGATCATAACTAGTCTTTTTTTTTTTTTTTCAAGTCAAAACCTTTGAGGAATCTATTATCTATCATTTGTAGTTTTCTTGTAGGAAAGATAAAAACAATCATGAAAATAAAGTACACAAGAAAACTCGATCATATTAATCAAGAATATAATTGGGTTTATTCATATGATGTGATATACTAACCACCTAGTTTTGCTACTTAGTTCCTATGTTTTGAGTTTTCTTGTTGGATATTATAGTCTGTTTCTATATTGTTGTCTTCCTCTTGACATCCATTCCATTGTCTTAGGAGTGTTCAAAAACATTAGAGATCCAACAAAACATCAAATCAAATAAAATGAGTTTTTCAAAGGAAAATTTTTCACGTATAAATTATTATCAAATGCACTTAAAATATTAAGTACTTAATAATCTCTGTTATTTACTTAACTCAATAAGCTTCTAACTAATTCATCTTACGAGGTGAATCATTTTATCAAACAGGGTTATATGTGTAATGCTACTTAATTGATTCAATTATCTTAACACTCTTGTTGTAATATTTTTATTAACATTATTAGGATTGTCTTGAATTTATTTTCCTAAACTATGTAGGTTTTGGAATATTAATTTTTGGAAAGTTTTTAATCAAAATTCAGAGGGTTAAGCATCAAAGTTCTGCTTCTCTGCTCTACTTCTAAGGTAGAACTTTATCTTGAATTCTTATGTGTTGATCTTTGATTATTTTTTGCTTGTTTCTGTTCTGGGATTTTGTTGGTTTGATTTAAATTGGTTATGAAATCAAGAATGACTAGATATTGGAATTGAATTTTGATTAAACTTCAGGATTGCTAAACTTGTAAAACATGAAGTATATTAAAAACTTGAAGTTTAATGTTTCAATCGTTTATGGGGGAGCCCTGCTCTTAATTTTTAATTATTTATGGGAGAGCTCAGACTCTTTAAAATTGTATATATTGCATTTAAGTGGTTTTCAATATAGGAAAAATGTCCAATTTATTTTGGAGACTGTCAAAGTTTTTTCAAATCTTAGAGATTGTTACTTAGATGTCTAAGTATCATTATAAGTCAACCAAAAGCAAAGTATAGAAGTTTTTGTGCTTTTATTATTTTCTCGTTACTTCTAAGTTAAATCAAAAGTGGAAGTCTTTGTTCTTCCATTTTTGAACGTTTCGTAGGTATCAAAATTGAAAAAATAGAAGTGTTTGAGCTTCTATCCTCTCTTTACTTCTAAGTTAAATGAGAAATCTTAGAGTAGGTGTTCTGAACATTTCAATGGTATCAAACTTGAGAAATAGAAGTGTTGTGCTTCTATTCTCACTTTACTTCTAAGTTAAATCAAAAGTAGAAGTCTTTATTCTTCTATTGGACGAACATTTCATTCTTGGACGTTTCATTTGTACTTGTACTATATTTCTTCACTTCCTTCTTACTTTAAACATATATCTTCGCTTCCTCCTTATCCTGAATAAAATTAATCTTTTTCCTTCTACTCCTTCAAATGTAGAAAACTTAAGGAGCAGGACAGAAGTTGGATGTATAGGAGATGTGTGCCTGGGGTTAGGGGGCTTAGTAGTGAATTTTTGAATGGGGTACACCGATTTTTAGATTGGTTTCTTTCAACAAATCATGGCAAGGAACATGAAATAAGGTGTCCGTGTGTGAAGTGCAAAAATAAGAAGTTAATAACCGTGGTTGATTTGAAGCTGCATTTGTTTAAGTGAGGGTTTATGCCTGATTATCATAATTGGACATACTATGGAGAAGCGGTGTAGGGAATGAATATGAGAACAAATGTGAGTACTGTCAAGAAAACAAGTTCGAGTAGAACTAGAGAAAGTAGTACGTATCGTGAGATGATATTTGATGCTGCTATACCAAGCTTCGACCCCAATTTTTCAATTTATACTTATGAGAAAGCACCTAATCTTGAGGCACAAAAATTTTATGATATGTTAAAATTTGAGAACAACTAGTCTGAGAAGTTGTTTGATTAGGTAGTGCAATATGTTAAGTGTTTACTCTCGGAGAACAATACGGTGGTTGATGGTTGGTGACAACGAAAAAGTTAGTATCCGGTTTAAGTTTGCCGGTTCAAAAGATTGACATATGTCTTTAAGGTTGCATGCTTTATTAGAAAGAAGACTCTCATAGAAGGGAGTATAAGTTCTGTGATTGTGAATGGTACAAAAAAAAAGAAGAAAACTAAGGATAATAGATGAAAGAAGATAGCTCAGAAGAAGATGTATTACTTCCCCATAAATCCTATGTTGCAAAGGTTGTATGCAACAAAACGTACCATCGAGCATATGAGATAGTATTCAAAGAACAAGCAACAAGCATATATGATGAGCCATCCTAGGGATGAGGAAGCATGGAAACACTTTGATAGGACACATTCTGCTTTTTCCGTTGAATCGAGGAATGTTAGACTTGGTTTGTGTATGGATGGTTTCTCTCCTTTTGTAATGTCTGGGAAATAATACTTTGCTTGGCCAGTGATTGTGACTCTTTATAACTTACCTCCATGGATATGCTTGAAAAAAGAAGTTATGTTTTTTACTATCTTTATTCCGAGTCCACAGAATTCGAAAAGCAAATTAGATGTCTATTTGCAACCTAATAGAATAGTTGACGAATTTGTGGGAGGTTGGAGCCCTTACATATGATATATCCAAGAGACAAAACTTCAACATGCGGGCTGCCCTTCTTTGGACGATTAGTGACTTTCTCATATATGGAACGTTGAGTAGTTGGAGTACTGCAAGAGCACTCACATGTCCGTATTGTATGGAACAAACAAAATCGTTCCGACTAACTAGTAGGGGAAAACAATCTTTGTTT
Organism: Catharanthus roseus; assembly: GCA_028651295.1. Classification (NCBI taxonomy): domain Eukaryota; kingdom Viridiplantae; phylum Streptophyta; class Magnoliopsida; order Gentianales; family Apocynaceae; genus Catharanthus; species Catharanthus roseus. The sequence goes on along the minus strand of JAPQWS010000050.1, from coordinate 977,367 downwards.
GATTGTCATCAATGCTTCTTACCACCAAGTCATCTATTTAGAAGAGAAACAAGGTCTTTTAAGAAAGGTAAGGATAAAGATCATTCGCCTCTGCCACAACGCCTTTCGGGTGAACAAATGTGGGAAAGAGTTCGTGATTTGCCGAAAATTACAGAGAATGGCACCAAGCTCGGTAGGTTAGGGTCGGAGATGTTGAGGTCTCGACTGTCATCCCGAATACATTCACCACATCGGCGGATGCTCTTGTTGGACTGGAGCAGTCAATCGGCGCTTTTCCCACGACATTACAGTTCATGCTGACGCTGGGTATCGTGTCGATATCTCCAATCACACAACACCAGCCGATTACGATTCGGCCCACCATCACACATAGAGCATTGCCCCTGGTCTCACAGCAACGAGGGCCCTGATAGATTCGGCCTCAGTCATCTCAGTTTCATAGACTTGTTTCACAGGTCGGGCCATCATCGTCTCATTCTCAGCCACCTGCTTCACAGGCCAGGCCATCGTCGTCTCAGTCTTAGCCACCCGCTTGCACTAGAGCCTTGGAGGCAGCCAGGTGACACCTGATTCGTGTTACATCCTATCCCGAGTGAGTAAGTATTATTTGTTTGCTTTATTACAAGTACCTAAATAATGTAACTTACGTTATATGTTGTTTTCAGTTTTGTAAAGGCCAGTATTGTGGCTACGTGATTCAGGCTTATACTCCAATCGTGTTTGGACGCACCATACGACTCTTGGACCATTCTACCTCAAACAGTTCGGGACATATGGTTTGCTGAGTTCTCGGTAAGAGTACAATAATGAATATTATCGTTAATTATCATACAAATAATGTTTATTCAATTTATGTCGCTGATGTTTAACTTGTTTTATCATAGAAATACTTTTGTTGGGATCCTCAGCTCAATATTGAGGCTAGGGACAGTTTTTATGCCACCGCTGTGAAACAGTACAGACAGTTTATGCATAACTTGTGGATAGCTTCCAAGAAGCCAGCATGGACACCCTAAGATGTTTATGACAGACTGTGGATATAAGTGGGATGACCAAGAGTATTAGTCCAAGTGTGAGAAGGCCTCGAAAAATAAGATTGGGGGACAAGGCAAGCATACAGCGGTTCTACCTTATTAATTGAGTAGGAAGCTTCAGAGGTAACGCTATTATTATATACAGAATTTTGTTTAGTGTCAGGTTTGAGGCATATATATTATTTTGATATCATTTTTAATTGTTTGTAATTTTTAGCGTCGGTTGCTCGGGCTAACTTCTCTCACAAGAAGTTTTACGTAAAGCTTCACGTTTATCGAGAAGGGCACGAGAAGAAAGGCGAGTTCATTGATGAGCGATCTAACGAGTTCTGGGTGAGTGTTATACATTTGTTTCTTATTTAAGTTTATTTTCTTATAATTTGAAATCTAATCTGGTGTTATATATTCATTTATTTGTAAAATGTTTTCTTAATTTCAAGATAAATTCTGCAAGCTTAAGGAACAGAAGGACTATTGGTGTCTCTGTGCCCACAGACCACGAATTGATGCTGAAGATCAATGAGGGGCTAAAGAAAGGGCACGCCTATGGCTTTGGTGCAACAGAGTCTACCCATTTGCGCACTTAGTCCCAGTATGCTACCAATGGAGGCCGCCTATTCCTTGGTGGTTATGAGGAGTATATGGCCGCCATCAGTCGTCAGGTCCTTAATAAGATGATAGAGCAAGAATGGCGACGAGAGCGGGAGAGGAGGATTAGCTACTCGCATCACATCGTCTATGAGTGGGCGATCGAGAACTTCCATAGTATGGGACTTAATCCTTCATAAATGCCACCTCTTGACTACCTCCTGAATGGCAGTTGCTCAATCAAGAGGTTGGTGAGATGCGAGGCCACGATGGCCAGGATGGTCACGATGGCCAGGATGAGGGTGCTGGCGATGATTAGATCCCTCCTTCTAGTTAGCATTGCTATGTTTTTTATTACGTACTTCATATATTTTAAAATTTTGATGTATACATATATCTATTTATTTCTGTTTGTTTATTGTAGTATAGTAAATAACGAATCATTTAGGGCTTTTATTTATGTACTTTGCTTTTAATGTTTGATGGTTCATTATGAAATATTTGTTTGTTGTGCAGTTGATCTTTGCTGGTCTATTTTTTTATTTTCTTGGTGGTTTACTCGAGAAACAAACAATTTATTATTATTATTATTATTATTATTATTATTATTATTATTATATATACGACTGAATGTTGATGGAATATCCGTCGCACCTCTTTTGACGAATTTACGAGACCGTCCATCCAATTTCGTCATCTACAAAATTCTGTTGCGAAATTTAAAGAAAAAATATAGGTGCGACAACTATCACTATTTTACCGTGCGACCGAATGTCTATCGCAAATCTGTGCTTGCGACGACAATATTGCGATCGACACTTTCCGACGCATTACCGTCGCAGTGTGACCATTTGCGACAGAACTTGCCATCTCTATTTGACAGTTTTTTTGTAGTTAATTGCCTTTTCTCTTAAAAGGTGAGTAATCGGTTTCAGGGCAATATTGCGCATTAATTGTCCAAGATGGAAGACATAATCACAAAATAGATGTCTATCCTCACGGGAATGTCCAAGTGGCACGATTGAAAGATGATGAGTTAAAGATGGTCGAGGAATTCTTTAAGTGTCATACCCTATCCAAAAATATATTGGATAGTCTTTGCAGAAAAATTAACGATTCTGCTGTGAGGAATGTCATATTACATTTTAACTTTAACTAATTTTATTCGTTTATTTTAATAATTTGATAAATTTTACATAGTTATTGTAACGCCCTATTCCGTAAGCACCTAGCATTACTTTAAATTACGGACGTGATAAAAATAGAGTTTTGATCTATATTGGTGGGATATAGTGTTTTTGGCACTTAGTGGTGTTTTGGGGATATTTAGGAATAGGAATAAAATTTTATATTATTGAGGTTTTATTATTAAGGTTTATAAGTGCCTTTAAGTGTATTTTATTTTTAATACCTAGTGTATTTATTTTAGAAATTGAAATACTTGACATTTTCATATAAGGTTTCTTAAAAAAATAAAAATAAAAATTCACGATTAAGAAATTATGCCACCTACTGCCATCCACCTGCCACCATCCCAAAATTTGCTTCCTTTTCTTTTCTTTTTTTTTCCAGCCAATAACCGCCATAACATTTCCTATATATATGTCATGCAAACATTTTTTTTTTCTTTCACATCCTTGGCCGCCTATAACATATGCATATATATCATTTTCTTTCTTTGAATCGAAAAGGGCAGCCATAATACTAATCTCAAGGTAAGTTTGCATGTCTTTCTTTTTTCCTTTCTTTCTTTTCTTTAATTAGTTCGGTTATATAAATATATATGTTTGTTTTCTTTAAATATATAGTGAGATCTATTTCTAGTTAGATTATATATATATATATATTTTTAAGCTAGTTATTTATTTTAGGATTTCAATATTTTAAATGGATTTTTAGTATATAGTATATAATTAATTATGGTTTCTTGGGAGAGTATATATTTATTTTTTAGGAGTATAGGATTTTCGATCTTTTTAAAGAATTATTATAAGTATATATATCATTATATGGGTATCATTATATAGGTGTATATATATACATCCTAAAGTTCATTTCGTAGGATTTCGATATTATTTAGGGAATAGGATTATTTAATCGATACCCAGGTATTAAGTATTTTCGTATTATTATTTTGTAGGATCTTAACACCAGAACCACATCCAGGTGAGTACACAAAATCCATTTTATTTCAAAATTACAAGACATATAAATATTTTTTTTTTAGCCTTTATCAAAATATTGCTATTTTTGGAACGATATCTCTCAATGTGTTTTTGGAGATGTTCTCCACAATGTGTTACGTGTTTCCTAGAAAAATGCATAGGAGCGGTGCTCCATATAGGTGTTTCTTTTAAAACAGACTATTACGGTGGTGCATAAGAAGTTTGTTGTACGTAGGTTTTTCGGAAATATTTATATATTGGAAAATGTTCTAGCTTGAAAGTTACGTATTTTTACATGCATGAATATAGATCTGGCATTGGCATAATTGTGAAATTTGCATAAGCATGTGATGACTGGTGGATGAGGATTTTTACTACTCTAAAATGTTTATGACTTGAATCTGTTATTATGGCCAGGCAAATGGCCCTTTGATTTGTAATACATATGAAGACCTCATTCCGACCAGGGTTAAAGTTTGTTGAAAATCAAGTGAACGGACGCATTAGCGGATTGCACTGTACGTGGCTAGTCCCCCCGTACTAGGGCCTCTTCTGATGGCGCGGACGGTTTTTTTACTCTGAGGGTGGATCCACTTGAAGAGGGGCATAGTACCTTGAGGGCGTGGCCTAACTGGTATTTACGTGGATATCGCATCATGCTCTGCGGTGGAATGGTCACCTAATGGAAAGTCAGGAGAGGCTCGAAACTGAGGTTAGCCCCAGAGCAGACCTGGTAGGTGCCCCAGGAGTCTGTAACTTGTTTTTACCAGTGATATGGGAGTGCGGTTGTTTGTAATCGAGCGCTCGTATGTTGTTTGGCTGGTATTTGACTACGAGATGCCAGAACTTGGTTCCGATGGCCTCGTTTTGGGGATCCGGACTTTGTCCGTGGAGCCCCACTGTTGCATTACATGTTCTTTTAAACTTGGGGCGTAGAAGCTGCGGTGATGTGTCTTGATTCACTCAGACTTTCCAGCTGCGCTCGAAACCCTCATATAGGTTCAAGCATCAGTTTTGTTAAAATAGTAAAAGATATATTTTTCTTATAACATTGCATGAACTGTTTTGTGAAACGACATCGTCACGGTTTTAAAGAAATCACTACCGCACACACACACGTGGACTTACTGAGCGTTCGCGCTCACGTTTTTCCATATCATGTTTTCTTCTCAGATTAGCTCGGGACGGTCAGGGGCCCAGCAAGCACTGAAGTTTTAGGCCAGGAGTTTTTTGGATCAAATCTCCCCAGAAGGGCATATTGTTTATGTTTTATCTTTTTAGACTTGAACCGTCTGTAGAGTTTCTTTTTATGTTGTTATGTAAGTTGTTGATGTAAGATACTTTTGTGTTTATAATAAAATGAAAATGAGAATTTTTTTTTTTTAAGATCCTGTGTTTTGAGCGCACTAGTAGTATCCAGTTTACTTAAGTTTTCCGCGTACCTTGTGTGCATACCTGTTAGTGTTGTTCTAGGGTTTTGTTTTATTGTGGAACTTATAATTTAGTGCCGAGAGGCACGCAAATGCCCTACTCAGCCGCAGTTGATCTAGTGGCAAGGTTGGGGGCATCACAGTTATTATACTTTTGTATTTTTTTTGTTTCACAAACTATGTATAATGCTCGTGCGAAGATGAAGAAGAAGAGGATGCAGGGATGCAATACTATAGAGAAAGTATTGCATTTGTGTCGTTCAGAATTATTTTTGTTACTATAGAAATCTTGACAAAAGGAATGTTTTTAATGATATTGTTATTGCACACCCGGTATCCATTAGATGTTGAGGACATGGCGATATGTACTTATATTGGACACAACCGTACAAAACAAACGAGTTTCATATTTCCTTATTATTAGTTAAGTTTAGATGTTAATATTTCCTTATTTATTGTGGAACTTATAATTTAGTGCCGAGAGGCACGCAAATGCCCTACTCAGCCGCAGTTGATCTAGTGGCAAGGTTGGGGGCATCACAGTTATTATACTTTTGTATTTTTTTTGTTTCACAAACTATGTATAATGCTCGTGCGAAGATGAAGAAGAAGAGGATGCAGGGATGCAATACTATAGAGAAAGTATTGCATTTGTGTCGTTCAGAATTATTTTTGTTACTATAGAAATCTTGACAAAAGGAATGTTTTTAATGATATTGTTATTGCACACCCGGTATCCATTAGATGTTGAGGACATGGCGATATGTACTTATATTGGACACAACCGTACAAAACAAACGAGTTTCATATTTCCTTATTATTTGTTAAGTTTAGATGTTAATATTTCCTTATTATTTGAAATATATTAATGGTTTAGTATGGATATATTATTTTAATTTAGTATATATAATATAAATATTTGCATATTTGATTAAATTTATAATCTCCCTCTTTGCCTACATAAAAATTTTAGTTCTTATAACTTTTTATGTTATTATGTTAGTTATTTTATTTTATTATTTTTGTTTAATTATTAATAGGCTTAGTTGTTATTATGTTGTTATGTTAGTTTTTTTTACGTTATTATTAGTTTAATGTGTAAGTTAATATATATACTTTTTTACCTTCTTGACATATTTAAATTAATAATGTTTATATAAAATGATTAGGTGCAATATGCCTTTGTTGGAGGCTATTGGGATGACTCCGATGGTTAAGAATTTTACAATAGCCACTAGGTTCATGCCAAATGAGTAAGCTACAACCTATCTATGGATTCTGGAACTGATAAAGAAGTTATATGTTGAGTTACCAGAACCGGTAGTGGTGATAACTAATAGGAGCCCAGTTTGATGCCTGTGATCGAGGAGATGTTCAATCAGTCCTACCACATGTTGTATTGGAGGCATATTGATCAGTGTGTATATGGAAGATTATTGAATATGGGCATTGAAGAAAAAAAGCTTCAATGTGGACTCGTAGCACTTGGCAAATTTAATTAACTTAATGGATTTGATGGAATACAAAGACAAATTGAATAAATTTAAAGATAAGTGGCATAAGAAGCTCTATTTCTTGGAGTACTTATTTGATACATGGTTGAATTTTCCACCAAAATTTGTGAGGGTTTGGACTAGTAAGATATTACATTTCGGTTCAGAGATGACGAATCGAGTTGAGGCTCAAAACTCTGCACTGAAGACTTGGCTTACCACATCATGGGGTGACTTGGATATAGTTTTCCTCAAAATTCATTCTCAAAGTGAGTTGCAGGTGACTAAGAGTAAGAAGACTTTGGAATCTTCCCGAATGATTGAGAAGTATAATGCAAGCAGTAATCGGGTGTTGAGCAAGCTTGTGGGCAACATAACTCATTTGGCTATGAATATTATTTACAGGGAGTACCTGAGCCAGTTCCAGATCCCGACCCAGAAATCTGTATGTGCTCCATGTTCAACTAAAGGACGACATGGGAAAGATTCAACAAAAAGGGACAAGTTGCAGATGGAGCACATACAGATTTCTTCTAAAGCGTCATTCAAATTGTCTAGTGGCTCGGGTTTTGCTTCTGGGTCGGGATCTGAAACTGGTTTAGGTACTCGTGGGAAAGGTAGACCGTCCCGCGCTCCGGGGGCGAGAGCTAGAGGTAGAGGTCATACTCAGGCACAGAGTTCAGGACTATCAGTGGATTCATCTATTGCAGATCCATCTGTAGGTATGAGATTTTTTTAAAATTATGATTATGAATATTTCTTTCTGTGTTTTTATTTTTTTAAAAATAACCAATGTGTTTTTTTGTAGGTCTTGGGATAGGTATGAGGTTCCCTTACCCAAATTCTTTCCCCTGTTTCGTTTATCCTTTTATTAATGACTGACTGAATATAGATGGTGATGGAAACTGTGGATTTAAGGTTGTCCCATACTATGTTTATGGCGATGAAAATAACTTGTCTGAAGTCCGAAATCATATGTGGCAATATAATCCACAGTTGTACCTCACTTTATTTGGAGGCTTGAATAATTACTATAGATACATGTGAAGTTACGAGCATCGGCGTGGACCTGCAACAGATCCAGATTCTTAGATGGCTATAGTAGAGGGACCTTTTGTCATTACAAATGCATTCAATTTATGTGTACTCGTACTTTCAAGAAAGAGGGCGTCGACATTCTTGCCTACATATTCGCAGAAGGACCAAACTGATGGAATGATTGTCATTGGATATTTGGAAGATGAATTGCAGTAAGTTATACAATAATTGTAAAAAGTAATTCCTTTTGGTTAATGATTTTTTTTTTTTTTTGTTATTTTGACTAAATGGCTTCGTATTCGGCTACCATGTCTTGACAAAAGCGGACAACAGTGCAATATGGGGGTGCTGGAACATACATGACTACAGATGGATCAGTCCAGATGTCTTTGCCATCTTCCCAACCTCTGTCCGACTAGGTGTCCACGAGGTCAGTGTCTGATGGCCCGAACGTATCTTCAGTAAACCACGCTCTTGTGTAGACAAAAAAAAAATTAAAATAAAACATACAAGTTATCCTAAGAAATATATTTACTATGAAAAATATTTATTGATTCAGAATATCATAAATAAAAAAAAGTTTACATGTCCGCACTAGATAGATGCAGCGACGTGTCCGCTATATGAAGGAATCATATCTAGAATATGGGAACCTCCTTTGGTGGATCCTTGCAGCTGCCAACTAAAATCATGTTGTTTTGCCTTCTCTTTTGTGCTGGAGATGAAGTCTCAGCAGGTTTAAGATCGGGAGTCTACCCGCCTGTGTAGTCTCACTGGTCATCTTAGTCCGGGACCCCTTGAATTTTTTTACCACGTTTTTAACATTACCATAAAAGATTTCCCCCAACTAGGCCTAGTCCTATAGCCCGATGCCTACGTCTCATCATTTTCATCATCATCATCCGAGTCAGTAGCCGTATCTCCCTCCTCCTGTCTCACATCCTCTCTCTCCTCCTCCATCTGAATATATGTCGTCCTCTCAGAACCTACAGTAGTCTCTCCAAGCATAACGGTATCATCTCCACCCTCATCATCAGCAGTCTCCCCCATTATGTCTAAATATGAAGGGACCCTAGCATCTATATATGTGTCATGGCAGTATGTCGGCTCTGTCATCAGGTCATCAATAAAAGGTGTCTCCATAGATGGAGCAAAATACTGATCACCAGCATATCTATACTGTACAAGAGTGTCCTTGAAACGACTATGCGGTCTGGACATAAGAGGATGGCTAGATGAAATGGACGCATACAGATCATAGGAAGATAATCCTAGATAAAATGAATGAAGCGGATAGATGCAGACTCATATGTTGGATATGGTATCATAGTATGCAACTCATGTGATGTAGGAGCAGGCATACGCATCCGAATAGGTGTAGGACAAGGCATAGAAGACGGGCACACTAGTGTCATGAAATATACCACTACCATCAATGTTAGAAGTAGTGGGAATGCTTGAAGTGTTATATCGGCCCCTGAGTGCTCGAGATGAAGCCGTAATGGTATGTCCGTGAATACGACCACTCGTGTCCACAACCGATGTGTCTGGTCCGGGTCCATTTAAACGAATTTTTTTAAAAAGACAATAAATAATTATTTTTTTCCTAATTAATAAATAATAAATAGAATATGGTTTACATATTAATTTAAGTATTAATAATTGTTATCCTTATTAAATTCTTATTTATAGCCAAAAATAATTTTAAAAATTTTAATTATTTGTTAATATCCACCGTTTTTAAAATATTTAATTTATTATTTAATTATTAATTATATGTTTTCTAAATAATAAATTTAATTGTTTTAGAATTCAATAATTAAACTAAATCATTCTAATTAATTAAATATGAATTATTATTTAATATTTATTGGGTACTAATTTTTCTATTCCAAATAAATTATTTCTATATATTCTTAGTAAAGGAAATTTTTAATCAAACTAAATATGAATTGATTAAACTAAATCATTTTAATTAATACTAATTATTATTTAATAACTATTATTATCCTTCAATAACATTTTCCTCAATATATTCTTATGGAATTAGTATTATTATTCTAAATATATTATTATTAAATTATTAATCAAGTTAATATGAATTATTATTTAATATTTATTGTGTATTAGCATTATTATTCTAAATAAATTATTACCATATATTATTAGTAAATAAAATAGTTAAACAAAGTAATATAAATTATTATTTAATAGTATTTTGGTATCACTTAATGTTTAATTAATCCAAACTTAAAGATTATAACAAAGACATGAAACACTAATAATAATAATTATGGACGTTTTAAAATAAATTAATTCATAAAACATTTCTAATAAGATATCATTACATTATTAAATTTAAACAATTAGCATTAAACATAAACATGTATTAACATAAATAACTATTAAAATTAATTAAAATACAAACATAATTATGTAAAATTAAAACTTAAAAGAAATTAATATAATAACATAAATAACATTAATAATTAAAAAAATAACATCATACTTGAGGTGGGGGCAGCTGAAATTCTCCCAAAATTTTGCAGCTTCCCCCAAGTTCAATCTGTGGTATTTTTTTTACTTTTAAACCAATGACATTGTAAATAAACGAATATGGAACAAGATACTCAACTTTGTTTGAAGTTTCAACGGTAAGATTTTCGTAGATCTGAGTTTGAGGGAAATGTTAATTTTTTTAAATTTTTCGTGCGTATGTTTATTTTCTCCTACGTACTTTATCGGTACCCATTAAAAATAGTCATAAAACAACTTCTTTTAAAGATAAAAATAAAAGAAAGTACGAATAAAAATTAATTGTACGTAATATATGAATAAAAATTAATTGTACGTAATATATGTAATATATTGAGGGAATAATAATTTAATATTTTTTAAGATGATTCCTGCTTCACCTAGAAGGCCTTTCTATAGGTTTTAGTATGAAAAGGGATTTCCAGCTTCATCCTGGAATCAACTTTCCCGTAGAGAAGTTATTCATACTTCTAATTCGAATACCAAACACTAGAATAGAAAGATAAGTTGGAAAAACTATTCAATTCTACCCCATTTCTTCATACCAGACATAGGGTAGTAGAAGTATTTTCTCTTTTCTCTTTATAATATAACATAAAAGTATTTCCTTCCTTTACCAAAAAATTTGAAAATAAAGAGAAAATCACTCAAAATTCCTATTAATAATTTACACTTTTCATTACCCATAAACTTTTCTTGAATAATTTTTAATCAACTAAGTTTGACAAATAATGTTATGTGGCAAAATTCAACTAAAGAATAACGTCTATGTCGCGTGCTCAATGGAATAAAGGTATTTTAACACCAATTCTTTTTATTTATACCATTGTCCGATAATCATGCAATTTGAGTGTGATCATTTAGATCGGATTTCGTTACATAAATTATCAAAATCAGTTGACCAAATATTGTTTATTGGTATAAAAAGATAAAAATAAAAATTTATAAGTAATTTGAGAATAGTGTAAATTGTACATTCTTTAGTACACTTCCTTTAAATAGTATTTTTTTTTCTTATGGTTTATCTTTTAGGGCTTGTTTGGTTCAAGGATTTTGATGTGGAAAATGAAAAGAGAGAAAAGGAAAATAAAATTCTTAGAAAACTAAAATCTATATGTTGTTTGGTTAGATAAGGAAAATGCTAAGGAAATATAATTTCTCTTATTTGGTTTGTGAATTTCAAGATGGAAATAGAAAGAGAAAAATTAAGAAAAAGGATGATAACACTACAAATATATATATATATATTTAGAATTATTTCTAATCTTAACAAAACATTATTAGTGTTTTACAATATTAAATTTATATTAGAAATTAATATTATGAGAGAGAATGTCTAGTAAATTTTATAGAAAGAAATTATCGTGAATTTTAAAAAAAAGAGAGAAAGTATCGTGAATTCTAGAGAGAGTGTGTGTCGTGAATTTTAGATGGAAAAAGTGATGTGATTTTAAAAAGAGAAAGTGTGCATGAGTTTTAGAAAGAAAACGTAAGCATAAATTTTAAAATATATGAATATAAGAAATATCAAACCAAAGTTCACGTTTTCTTTTTCCTCACACTTTTGTATATGGAAAATAATTTTTCATATTTAATAAGTAATTTCTCCTTACAATTTTCCTCATTTAATTTTCCTTACTATTTTCTCTCATTACTAAATAGAGGAACTTTTTCTAAATAAAAGTGTTTTCTTTTCCAAACCAAAATTTGTGACTGATAAGAAGTATGTATTAAAGAGTGTATTAGAAGATGTACAAGATAATCCTGAGTGATAAGTATGAGTTCTTAAAGAGATTTATGTTATGATTTCTGGAATAAAATTCAGATTTTATGAGGGTGTTATGAAAATAGAATGTAGACTTCATGAGAAGGGTATCCGATGCTACTAATACTTGAGTGCTTGGTGAACTTGTTCTTTAATCTCTCTCTCTCTCTCTCTCTCTCTCTCTGTTTTCAGCGAGAGCATCTTTTATGATTTCTGGAAAAAGTTTAACAAAACAGTGATGGAAGCCAAGACAACGCAGCATCAAACAGGCTGGGGAGCATCAGAGTTCTTCATTTTCCTTTCAATTTTCATGCTGAATTCCTGTGTTACATTTCTTTTTTGCGAAATCATGAGCTGTTCAAATAAATGGTTGGTTGGTTGGTTGATCTTCGCTCTCTACAAAAAGGAGCTCAAATCTGGACATATATATCGATATGTACACAATGTAACAAAACATACAACAAACTGGCCACAACTCTCTTGAAGCTCAGATCTATGGCAGCAGGAAAACCTTCTTCCACCCCGTGAGACTAACTTTTAGAACCAGTGGAATATTAAGCCTGGCTGGTCTGCAGATGAATTTTATCTTGACAATTAGGCGAGTCACGCCAAAAATCCAGTTTAGTTGTGTTCATTACTGACCAATTCCAGCTTCTTCAATTGCTGCTGCCATTGATGCTGAAGCCTCCTCCAGCGTTCGTTTCTTTTGCACTGTGTTGAAGAACTCGAGAGAATCGCCTTCCTCCCAGTCGTCAAATTCCTCTACTCCAATTCCACACTCTAGTCCAGCATTTACCTGTAAACAAGGACAATTTATTGCATGTTAAGACTACCTACAAAACTAAAACAACCACGGTTTGACTTTGAGAGAAGAAGTGTGTCCCAATGTGTAAAAGTTTGAAAAAAGAACCTCGTTTTGGATTTAGAAAACCAATCCAAATACAACAATACCGGCATATCTTGAAATCTTGTCATGAGATGCTTAAAAAGTTAGGGCACTTGGCAAAAGAACAAAGATCATACAATACAAACACAGAATATTACAACCAAAATACCTAACATTAATTAGTGTAGAAATAGAAGGAACTTGAGCATATACCTCTTTCACGATCTCTTTAACTCGTCGTAAAGAATCAAGTACACCCACATAGACTTCTTTTCCCTTTCTTAGAACCCGAATTCCACAGTCTTTCACAACTTTCCCTTCAGTTACCATGCACCCAGCAACACTACCACTCCCACTGCTGAATACAGCCCGTACTTCTGCTGCACCAATTGGCACTTGATCCTACAAAGTACAAATTAACTTTTACCACTATTGATGTGTTGAAGGCCATACATGCAACAAAAATTAATTAGTTTCCTGATAGCCACACGTTTCAAAGGCAAGGAGAATTGCATTATTTACCCTCCTGAATGATTTTTTTTATCCCCTCTCACCTTCTTAGTCTTCAGCCTTCCATTTTTATTCTTTTGTAGGTTCCACCTCTCCCTCCCCCCCCTCCCCCCTCTTTCTCTCTCCCTCTTTCTGCTTCCTCTCCTTGCAAAAGTACAAAACTATGAAGTTCCTCAACCTCAATTTAAGAATGCAGGTTAATTGCTGAAATGTACACCTAATAAAGTCAGATTCTCTACAAGGTTAGTTATGTATTCATATTGACATAGAAAAGAGAGAAAAAGCAATAGAGAAATCCTGGTTTAGACTTCAAAGTAATTGGTTCACCTCAACAGGCTCCAGGAGTCCCTCCATTGCATTTCGCACATCATCAATAAGTTCGTATATGACTTTATAAAGCCGAATCTCAACATTCCTGTTGTCTGCATAGCTCTTCACCGAACCCGGAGCTTTGACATTAAAACCGAAAATAATGGATTTACTTGCTGCAGCAAGATCAACATCACTCGTGCTTACATCCCCAGTTGCTTGCAGCAAGAACTTCAGAGTCACATTATCTTGTGGAAGGACTAGAAGGGCTTGCCTAACAGCCTCAATGGATCCCTGAACATAATTAAGAAAGTTAGAGAAATGAAGCTACTTAAGTCCAATAATTTCAGCAGATTTAGAAAAATGAAAACTTTGTCAAATTTAATCTCAATCCAAGTACAGCCTCCTATCTTCAACTTCAATCAGAGATTATTTTATGTCCATTGCAGATTATAAATGTTTCTTTCGACCACATTGAAATGAACAGAGATTAATTTCTGTCCTTTTCCCAAATTCCACCACCCATGGGAAACACGTCATATCTGGTCAAAAAAGGGCGTGAAAATGCTTCCCCTCCACACCCCCTCTCAAGCAATTCCACAAAGGCCAAACCATTTCACAAGATGTTCGCATACCCAAAGCCACCCATTTTCCATATTACAACATAATTACCTTGGAATAGGCATGTTAATAATGCAGTGCCTTAACAACTAATATGATGAAGACATTAGCCCACAGAGAAAGGTTTTATCATCTGATATAGCACACACTTAATAACCAATATACTAAGGTAAATAACAAAGGCACACCTATAAGTAACCTGAAGACAGAAGCCTTAGCACAAAACGGCTATACTTTGTACAACTACAAACAGAAAACATGCTAAATCATATCCAAAACCATCTCATATTTGGCTGGAGCAGAATAGATTAGCATACCTGAACATCAACCTTCAGAATAATATTCAATTGGTGCAAGTCCAGTCCAGTATGCTTTCCTGCTGAAACAGCAGAAGCAAAGGAAGAAAGTGTAATCTTTCCATCTCCAGCTTTTGCTGATATACGTTCATTTCTCATTAACTCAGCTTGTGCCTCAGCCTTTTCACGAGCAACATCAAGGGAGCCAACAACTTCAAACTCATCACCCGCTAAAGGGACATTGTTCAATCCGATGACCTGTCCATGCATTAATATTAATGAAAAACAAGAATTCAGCGAAAGGCACGAAAATAACTTCAGACAAAGTCGACTGGCAAGAAAAAAGAATTCCAAAAACAACATGATATTCTCCGCTGTTCTCTTCAAAGAACTTCCCAGAGGAATTGCAATAAATCGATAGGACAGAAATAAAAGAGTAAATCTCATACTTGCACAGGTATCGAGGGCCCAGCTTCATCAACACGCTTCCCTTTATCATCGAATAAAGCCCTCACCTGTCGCAACATAAAGTTGGAAAGTTCCTCAGATATAGATACAGAAACCAATAGCACCCAGATTCCATGACATGGGTGAAACTACAAACTACATCTCTTTTTAATGAAATGCAAACACTTTAGTTGCTATCTGCCAACCTTTCCAAAAGCTTCTCCACAAACTACCACATCTCCTCTTCTCAGTGTGCCATTTTGCACTATGAATGAAGCTACAGGTCCTTTAGATTTATCAAGACCAGCCTCAATTACTGTGCCCTTTGCATTTCTATGAGGATTAGCCTTCAGCTCTTGCAACTATAAAGAGAAAAGATAGAAAAGTTATAATTCAGGAGATATCACATGAACTACAATAAGAGGGGAAAAAAGGACCCACTTTCCAAATCAAGTACAATGATAATTTTGAAACCATTAATATCATGGCATTCAGACAGAGAAGAACTGTATTGATCAGAGTGCAAGGTAATGTCATATCAAGGTGAGGAAGTATATCACACCTATAAAAGTTTTTCAGGTACATCTGTCTTCAAAATCAATCATTTAGCATACAGACAGGTGTAGATAGGAGAGACAGGAATATAAGTAGCAAGACACATAATTTTTACCAGTACAGAGTCTAAGAGATGCGATACTTCTAATAATTATCATTCCTGGGACACCAGGATCTTTGTATAGCATGCCTAACCACTCCAACAAGAGAACGAAATTGAACAAGTTGCAAATAATAGAACAAGCCTACCTCAGCGACAAGCATTACAGTTTCCAATAAATCATCAACATTCTCCCCTTTAAGAGCACTGATCTGTTAAATAGGTATATAATTAGCACAAAGAAAATAAAATAAAGCACCACTGAAGATGAAGTGCAAGTCTCAAAACAGTTTCAATACCTTAACCATTGGGATATCACCACCCCAATCTTCTGGCATCAGACCAATTGAAGAAAGTTCTTGCATGACTTTCTCTGGATTAGCTCCATCTTTATCAATCTAGAAACAATGGGGAAAGCAAAATTCTTTATAAAATTCAGGAAGTGTGAATTGAGGATCAAGGCTTCATAGAGCCAATTCAAAATAGGAGGTGTAAAACTAGCACTAGGTTACCTTATTTATGGCGATAACTATCGGCACCCCAGCTGCTTTGGCATGAGCTATAGCCTCATTTGTTTGAGGCCGGATCCCATCATCAGCAGCAACTACTATAACAGCAATGTCTGTGACTCTTGCTCCACGAGCTCTCATTGCCCCAAATGCCTATACAAACAAGTAATGATTTATTTTCTTTCAAATTCATCTTAATAATAGACTTCATAAGAGGTGCGAATATACTGGAAAGGAAATGCAATAAAGATAAACTCGCATAAAAGAGCAGTGAGAAACAGTAATGACTAGAAGAATTACCTCATGCCCAGGAGTATCAAGGAAAACACAAGTTTGTGGCTTCCCATCAACAGGTACTTGTACTTTATATGCGCCTATGCCTTGAGTAATCCCACCCGCTTCAGATGCCGCAACCTATAGTAGGTGCCACTACAGCTTAATTCCAACTAATGCAATTATTCTGAGCAGACGCAGTACACAGCACTACCGTGACAGATAATTTCTGATTAAAAGAAATCAAATTATGGACCTGAATACTACGTTAAAAAAGTAAAATTCAAACCTTGGTCTTCCTTATGTAATCCAAGAGCGTGGTCTGCAAGGAAAAACACCAGAAATGTATCAAACAGCATCTTATGGGATTTTCAGCCAATAATGGCTTCAGGAAATATTATGAGAAACAACAGATAAATGTTACTACCTCCGTTTCATATTAAAAGGTTATTTGACATTTCGCACAGATTAAGAAAAATCTGAAATCGATCTGTTATTTAGAGTAAAATGCCTCTAATACCCTTGCATTAATTTAATAAACTCCATCTTTCAAGGCTTTATCTTCTCTCTCTTCTCTCTTCTCTCCATATTTCAAGCATTTATCAAATGTGAATGGGTTTAAGTTTTGGGAATTACCAGGTAGTGATGCATTAATTAAAGGGGTACTCTTGGGAAAAAAAGTTTATAAAGGGAAATCACCTTATAATATGAAACTCCAAATACGACAATTTAACCTTATAATATGAAACGGAGTAGTATAAGAAAAATGTAAAAAAAGTTGTCACTTACTTTCCCGTGATCAACATGACCCATTATGGTTAGAACTGGAGGTCTATCTTCCAGCTTGTCCAAGTCATCCTCATCAAGGATTTCTTTCTTCTTTGCCATTTCCTCCACTTTGACAGTGGCAGCATCAATGACTTCAACCTCATAATCCTTGCAGATCATCTTCACCATATCTTTGCTGAGAGTTTGTACCCCATCAGGTTTTATTCCCTTTGAATAAAGAGATCCAAGAATTTCACCTTCACTAATGGCCAAATTGAATGCCAGATCCTCTGTTAGCATACCGTCCTCAGCAACCTCCAGAATTTCTACCCTAACAGGTGCAGCATCTTTAGCTGCCTGAAGTCGAGCAGCTCTGCGGCTTGCCTTGGACCATTTCCTCCCTTTTCTTGCTGTGGCAGCACCAGGAATAGAAACATCAAGTTCTGAAGCCTCTTCATCATGAATCTCATCTTCATTGACTAGTCGCCTACGCTGGCCTCCAGATGGGCCACTCTTTTTACGAAATTCATCCTTAAATTTTCCAGAAGCAGGGCTCTTTCCTGGTTTTGGAGGAGCTAGAACAGCTTGAGCAATCAAAGGATCAACCACGGATTTCTTAGAAGCAAACTTGTCAATCAATATTGGCTTGCGTTCTTTGGTTTTTGTTGCGTCAGTGGAAGAGGACTTGGGAGCTGCTCCAACATCCTTCAATATAACGGGTTTCTTAACAGCAGGAGGAGGAGCAACGGAAGGCTTTGCATGTAACTTCGGTTGAATTTTCTGAGGTGGCTGAGGAGGTCTCAGAGAAGAAACATTTTGTGCCTCAACCTTTGCTGCTCCATCAGCTTTTGGCTGTTGCTTTGGTGATTCCTTTACAACTTTCTGTACCCTGGCTACTGGATTCCCCTTGCGCCACACACTCTTCAAAGTCTTAGTCTTCTTATTGGCACTGGCTGTAGGATCAACCAGTTTACCGTTATCTTGACCGGCACTTCCATTTACTTGTGATTTATTAACTGGTATGTTAACCTTTTTATTAGTTTCCAGCTGCTCTGCCTTCTCTAATACCTCACCAAGTGATTCAATTACTTTATTTCTCTCTTCTTCATCATACTTCTCACCCTTAGAAACTAAACTAGGTTTGGTTCCATCCCAGTTACCTGAGCCGATGTTCAAGAGGGAATCAGCTCTAGCACCAGCTTTCAACTGAGGTTTAGGAGCAGGCTTAAGTACAAGATCAGCATCATCATCACTATTTCCTCTAAATGTGGAATCTAAAGATACAGAAGTCCCAGGTTCGGCAATATAATCAGTGGTAACTGAGATTCTGCAGACTGACACATAACTCCATCTCTTACCAACCCAAACTCTACGAAAACTCCTAAAATTCCTACAAAAAGAAACAGTCCTAACCAAAGAAAATGATCCTTCAAATTGCCCAGAAGAACAAGTGCAGACGCTTCCCAAGTTAACCAGGGAAGCAATAGAAGCCATTGTTCCTTATGTAAACTTCACTAATGCTATCATGGACCTCACTCCACAGTCCCTGGAAAAACTATCCTTCAATGCAGGAACCTAAAGAAATCAATTTTTCAACTACAAATCCCCAAAATTGAAAAGTGAGGCACCTGCCATTGTTCAAAGAGTTCAATTCAAAAAAATTACAAAATCATTCCAAGAATTTTCTTTCCTACCAACAGAAATCAAGAATTTAAAAAGAAAAGCAAACAGTTGGATTTCACGGACAAAATTCAGATGATAAAAACATGAAAATGAAAGAAACACAAGAAACCATGTGCAAAAAACTAAACTTTATTCCAATAAATTTAAAATTTCTCACCTCTGCAAGGTTGTAACTTGGATTTTCCACACACGAACTGAATTGCGAGTGGTAGGAAAATATGGGTTTTGTATTTGCTAATTGTCAGCTGTGAGGTTAGTGGTGGATTATCAGTCCCTCTCTTCGTGAGAGCAAGAGAGAGAGAGAGAGATATGACAATGAAAAAGAAGTTAAGAGGAGTGTGTGGTTGAAGAGGGATGGAGGGAAGGAGCTAACCGGGAGGAAATGGAAGGAGGTGAGAAATCCTAAGGGGAGGGGGGGCTCTGGCTTGTGTGGCTCTTTCTCTACCTGTCATGAAATCGCGTGTGCGATAAGGCTTTCGGCTAAGGCTGTGCATTTCATCTCCAATATTATTTCATCTTAAAAGATCATCATTTAGCAAAAAAGTAAATCTAAAAAGATCATCTCCTATTTCCACAACACAATTCCTTTTTTTAAGTATATATTGGGGAAATTCCTTTCATTTGCCTGCGAAATTTATTATTTATGATATTATCTTATACTAGGATGTAGTATTTACATTACTTTTACTTTAATTTATCTGGTGTGGTACTACTAATGTCCAATATAATAATAAAATGCTAGGTTAGAAAAAGTATAAAGAAGAAAATTCTTGTTTTGGTATACTTTCTTCACTTTTGAAACCTCATATTTATTCTACAAAATATATATGAAACATAAATAAGAGATACTCTCTCCGATAAAAAATATAAGAGTTTTTAGATTCATTGACGATGGTCAAGAATATAAATGGTTTTTACAACTTTCAATAAGTATTTATTAAATTTTTTCAATCTTTACTCATCTTTCTATTCATTTATTTAACTCTCGTTATCTATCTATTTCATCATTTATGAAGAGTAGAAAAGGTATTATAATTTAAAAATTGTCTTATTTTCAAGACCCTTAATTTGAGTGCAAATGTCTAAAATCCTTTATATTTATGATCGGAGAGAGTAATATTTATCTCACAATAAATAACTACATTAAGGTAGGATAATATAATGGAGTTTTATGGCTTTGAAACAGTAGGACAGCCATCTTATTCCATGAATATTATAATACTCCCACTCAAATATCCTTAATATAAAGAATATGTTTCGTTAAAACTTTACTAAAAAAAGAACCTCATTAGAAACAATATCTAGTGCAGAAAAATAAGTACATGATTCTTTATGTTTATTCCCCCTGTTGATAAGATCTTTCAAGATCCTAAAACCAACCTATGCTAATCTTATAGATCATCTTTTTAAAAGTTACAATCGACAATATCTTAGTAAACAATTACACCGGATTACCACACGACCGAATATGTTGCATAACAATTTCACCTATATTTTGAAGCTCATTAGTAAAGAAGAATTTTGGTGAAATGTGTTTAGTCTTGTCTTTATTGACATATCTTGCTTCCAACTGAGTTATACAAGCTGCATTATGCTCATGCAATACAATAGGAATTTCTTTTTTAAATGATAAATCATAACTTTCTTGGATATAATTAACCAATGATCTCAACCATGCACATTCTCGACTTGTTTCGTGGATGGTTATTAATTCGGCATGATTTAAAGATGTGGCACTTATAGATTATTTCGTAGAATGCCATGATATTGCAGTAGTATTACCACGTGTAAATAAATAGCTTGTCTGTGAACGTGTCTTATAGGGATCAGATAAATAACCAATATCTGCGTAGCCAATCAGTGCAGGTTTTGATTCTTTTGTATAAAACAATCTGAGATCTTTCATTCCTTGGAGATATTGAAGGACATGTTTAATGCCATTCCAATATCGTCGGGTTGGAGAAGAATCTTGCCAATAAATTTGCTGCAAATAATATGTCAGGATGTGTATTATTTACAAGATAATTAGTGCACCAATTGCAGGAAGATAAGGTACTTTAGGACCAACAAGTTTTTTATCCTCTTTTCGTGGTCGAAGTAGATCTTTAGCAACATCTAATAACCGAAAGACCATTGGAGTACTCAAAAGATGTGCCTTGTCCATGTAAAATCTTTGCAGTACTTTCTCGGTATATGTTGATTAATGAATAAAGATTCCATCTTCCACTTGTTCAATTTATAAATCAAGACACTGAAATCCTGAATCTCAAATCCTTATTTCAAATAATCTCTTGCTTTCAGAAGCTCTTCAGGAGTCCAACGAGATTAATATCATTAACATATATTGCAACTATAACGACGCATGATTTAGATTTCTTGATGAAAAAACATGGACAAATATGATCGTTGTTGTATCCGGCTTGCAACAAGCTTTCACTGAAACGATTATACTACATGCTTCCAGATTGTTTTAATCCGTACATGGGTTTTTGTAATTTAATGGAATATTTTTCACGAGTGCTTGATGTACATGCTTCAGGCATGTGAAATCATTCTGGGACTTTCATATAAATATCACTATCATATATAGATACGCAGTGACGTCTAAAATAGGCATATCCAGCTTTTCATGTACTGCTAAACTTACAAGATATCGAAATGTGATTTCATCTATTACAGGAGAATATGTCTTCTTGTAGTTAATACCAAGTATTTGAGAAATTCTTGTGCTACAAGTCATACTTTATATCTCACAACTTCATTTTGTTCATTTTGTTTCTCACAAATACCCATTTATACCAACTGGTTTTACATCTTTTGGTGTTTGGAGTACAGGTCCAAATACTTCACGCTTGTTCACTGAGTCCAACTCTGGCTTAATCGCATTTTTCCGTTTTAACCAATCTAGTTTGTGCCGTTATTCTTCAATTGATCTTGGTTCGTGATCTAAATTATCATTTAAAATATTAATTGTTACATTATATGCAAAGGCATTATCATGAAACTTATCCATTCGATTCCAACTTCTACCTATAGCAACAAAATCTATGGAATTCTATATATTTTGATTATTTTATGAATCTTGAACACTTTGATCATTATTCTCTTGGCTCAATTTATCTAATTCTTCTTGATCATTCAATACTTTTTTCTTTCGAAGATTTTTATCCTTGGAACCATGGGGTTGGCTAAGCTTCAGACGTGTTTTAGAATCATTAGCTATTGTCCTATTAGGACATCTATTCGAATAGGATAATCTACAATTGGAAGATGCGAGTTTGTAACTCTTGTTGCAAATGCATCAAGCAACTAATTTGCAATTCCTTACAAATAAAATATCTTTTGAACTTGTAGTTCACTGGTGTCTGTGGGTGGCTCTAGATGACTTAATGACGATGTTTTCCATGTAATGTCTTTCTCATGTTGCTGATTTTCTCCCCCTAATATGAGAAACACTATTTCATTAGAATGACAATCAACAAATCTTGCAGTAAATACATCACCTATTAATGGCTCAAAGATGCCTGATAATGGAAAGAGAATCAAATACATATATTCCCAACCTTCTTTGAGGACCCATATTGGTGCATGATTTAGAGTAATAGGAAAATATACTACACACTCAAAAATTCTCAAATGTGATACATTTGGCTTCATCAAAAGCCAATTTTGATGAAGAGTATTTATGATAACTCGTCGACCTTATACGTATAAGTGCCCACGCAGATGTAAGGGAGTTTTGTTCTCATTAGTAAGGATATGGCAATTAACTGTAGTCGTTTAATTAATGACTCAACTAGCCCATTTTGTGTATGAACATGAGCTACGTGATACTCAACCCTTATACCAATCGACAAGCAATAAGCATGGAAGGTGTGAGAAGAATATTCACTAGCATCATTTAAACAGATTTTCTTAATGGGATATTTTGAAAACTATGCTTGTAATTGAATTATTTGAGCAAGAAGTCTCGCAAACGCCATCTTGCGAGTTGATAACAGACATGCATGTGACTATCATGTCGATGTGTCAACTAAGACCATAAAATATCTAAATAGTCCACATGATGGATGAATAGATCTATATATCACCATGAATTCACTCCCAAAAATGCAGGAGATTTAGCTCCTACTGTTGTTTATATTGGTTTAATTATCAACTTCTATTAAGAACAAGCAACACATATGAATTCATCTGGATTCGATATTTTATGACCTTTCAATTTATGGTCATGTGTA
The DNA here is from genome assembly GCA_028651295.1 of Catharanthus roseus. NCBI lineage: Eukaryota > Viridiplantae > Streptophyta > Magnoliopsida > Gentianales > Apocynaceae > Catharanthus > Catharanthus roseus. The sequence continues at coordinate 954,124 of JAPQWS010000050.1, read as the reverse complement.
TTTTCAATTATTCTACTCATCATTATGGATCCCGAATATCCAATCAATCAGGCCAAATTATAAACTTTATCTGGATCAGTTTACTTATGGTTTACCACATGAACACTAATTTTAATATAGTATAGGTCTGACGAAAGAGATGGTAGTCTCTCAAAACATGTTTTTTACTTGAAATGATTGTAGTAATGCACAAATATTCTAGACTTATGTCATTCATTGCCTTAATGTGATATCTATTTTGGCGGATCTCTCTAAAACTCAATAGATTTCTCCAAGATTTTGTGGAGAATAACGTATTATGAATGACCAACATAGTTCCTTCATGTAATAATATGTTAGCTCTTCTGCAGCTTTCAATTAATTATTCACTACCATTTATAGTATGAATATCTATCTCTTCCCTATTTAATTGAGAAAAATACATTTTATACTTAAGTATGGTGTGCGTTGTTCTACTATCAATAAGTCAAATATTGACTTTCATTTTCTAATTCAGGATAGGGAATAAGAGTCATATTACCTTCAAAAAAATATATAAATAAATATAAAAGGTTAAAATAATATAATAAGAAAATAAATAGTAATATTTATTATAAAGATCTTCAAATATTATTTATAATAAAACTTGTTAGAATTAACATAAAGTTTAAGAGAACTTAAAAATAAAACATCAAGTCTTCTGGATTTGTCCATTTCTAATTAGATAATTTATTTGCTGATATATGCCTTAATGTCATTTCATTCATATGATAATTATATCGTTTTATGATATTTTTATTATACAAAATGTAGAACTTACCTCATTTTCCCCTTACTTTTATCTCAGTTGCTCCCCGAAGAAGAAGTTGAAGAATACAAGCGAAAACAGACGAAAACGGAGCAAAAGCAAAGAATATAGAAGTTACCGACACAGAAGACAGAAACCTACGGCTGCCAGTAAATTGCCCTACCGCATACGGTAGGTGCTTAGCTCACAAAGAGTTTCTAGACAAAAACCTACAGGGAAACGGTAGGCAACCCCGCCGACGGTAGGTCTTGGACAACTTGGCGAGTTATAGACAAAACCCTACCGCTGACGGTAGGGCTCAACTTACCACCTGTGATAGGTCCCGACTGCAAATTTTTCCCCAAATTCCCTTCCTAAACCCCTAAATTCCTTAAACCCCTCTATTTCTTCCCTCATCCTTCTCCCGTCGCTTCCCTCCCTCTCGATTTCTCTCCTCCATCATCGGTGATCTCTTCCTTCTCCGGCATCGACCTCAGTCTTCAGTGACCTTCCCATTCCCTCCAGTCTCTCTCTCTCTCTCTCTCTCTCTCTCTCTCTCTCTCTCTCTCTTCGCCTCTCCATATCACCTGACCCCATCACCACTACCTTCCATTACTTCTTTCTGTCCTCTCATTTTTCTTCCACCACTAGACCTCCCTTTTCATCCTTCCTCCCCTTGCTCACAGCCCTCCCTCTGTCTCGTTATCCCTTTTCTTCTTCTTCTTCTTCTTTTTTCTTTTTAGAACATTTTTTTGCGTTTCTTCTTTTATCTACTAACAATTTTTTGCAAAAAAACAAACAAAAAACTTTCAAATAAAATTTTTCGGTGGTACTCCATCGAGACTTCCAGTGATAAGCATACCGAGGCAGAGAACACACTCCATCAACATTGTTGCGGCGGTCCATTTTCTTTCAAAGAAACTGAGGTTAATTCTCTAAACTTTTACCTTACTTTTGTACTTTTATTTTTATTTTTATTTCATGTTCACTTTGTTTCATTTTGTGCATCTCATTTGGTTTTTTTTTTTTTTGTTTGAATTGTCATTGTGCATACTACTCTTTGTTTTTGTGTTAGTTTCTTTCGTGTTAAACTTTCCCACACATGGGCTACGTATTGTACACTTACTCACACACGGGCTATGTTAGTATTTTATATCTATTTGCGTGTTTATTTCGTGGCTATCATCTTTTTGTTGTGTTTTGTTCTTTTGTGAGTTTTTTAGTCTTGTCTTTTGTTTCCTTCCTTATGGCACCCAAAAAGTCTATCATCTCCTCTTCCAAAAGAACAAATACTTCCAAATAGGCTCGGGTTGATGATCCCGTACCCGACCCCACCACCAGGGACAGAATTAGGACAAAGAGGTTGGGGGTTGAAGAACAATAAAAACTTTGTTAGAATTTCGTCTATTTTATAGATGTATTCTAAGTATAAAACTATTCAAACAATTCCAAACTTCTTAAAAACTGGAGGGGCTTGAATGTAAAATACCTAAAAATTATAAAGTTTTTAAAATTTCCCGAGGGGCTCGAGCCCTCCGTTGGTTTCGTCCCTACTCACCAGCCCTACTGCTCCTCCATATTCGGAACACCCATTCACTGCCAGCTGAAAATGGGTAACCGATCGAGGACACCTGAAACTCATTGTTGAAAAAGCCTTTGACGAGCACGTCGTAGAACATTTAAGCTTGCATACTTTGTTTGGTAGTTTGGATTGGGAACCTCTTTTACATATCTCTGGTGATTACTATCCCGACCTTGTCCATGAATTATATGCCAATATGTTGTATAAAACGGACAATGACTTTTCTACCATCATTTCTACAATTAAGAAGTAAGAATTGTTTTGGATAGAGAGCATCTCGCATCTATTCTACGGATTAGGGATAAGGGAACACTATAACCGTGAACTCTAATAGAAAATCCATCAATCAGAACCTGGATTGGAGCTATGAGACGACCTCGGATCTCCTTGGAATCAGCCCACGCTTGGGTGATCGGCGATACATCCTTCACAGGGGTGACTTTCCCCAACTCTTACCAAGAGTCCTTACCTACTTCTTTGGTCATACTTTGGGACATCACTCTGCGGGATTGTAGATTTTTATGTGATTGACAAACTTCAGAATCAATCCCATGTTTTCATAGTAATGATACGCACGATGCGTAATACTGGTTGTGATATCATTCTTACACGTGTGTTTCATTACCTTGTGATCCTTTCACATATTTTTCAAGCATTTAATGTTGATTTCATAGGTGAACGCTGAGTGATGATCGGGCAAGCATAGATCATCACTTTTTCACTTTTAACAATTGCGATTACACCTGGGACGATGAATGGGAGAAATGGATACCAACAGGGAGGAGCATAGGTTGAGAGAACGAAACATTGTTGATTTTTGAAAAATCAAGAAAACTACAAGGACCGGCCTTGGGTCCTCCCATCCAGCCGATGACGATAATGAGGATGAGGACTCTTCCAATGACAACGGGTCCTATGACCCCTTCGACGAGGACGCCCCTTCTATGGCCTCCATGATGCTTTCCAGGTAGAGATGCAGGCTGCTTTCGAGCAGTTCACCTCACACAGGATGCCCATGGCACCCAGTTAGCAGAGATCGTCGAGTCCTCTCGCCAATATGCAGACGCATTAGCACACCAGAAGGCATTCATCGACCGCCAAGAGGTGATGCTGGCCAGACTATATAGCAGGTTTTTACCCGATTAGAGCACCAGTGGTGGCGGCGGCACGGACATGGGTCTATAGTGAGGGAGTCTTCTTTTCCCTTTCCTTTGTATTTTTACTGTTTTCCTTATGCTTTCCCTTTAGTTTTTACAGTTTTGTGCTTCTTTTCTATTATATTGTGTTTTGTTTATTGGTAGGGATTGCTTCTCGATGTGTTTGCATGCTTTATTTATATGGGATAGTATCCCTTGCATTTCTTTTCTATGTTTGCATTTGGTCTTAGCCCCCACATTGAGGACAATGTGGTTTTAAGTGTGGGATCATTTGTGTATTTTGTGTTTGTTTAGTCTTGTTTCTCTTTCAAACACTTAAAAAATCCAAAAATTTAGATTTTTTTAAAAACCCAAAAGTTATTTTTCTTTTTCCTTTTATAAAAAATTCAAAAGAAAAAGAGTATCATTTTTCTTGTTATATTTCTTATGTTTTTATGTTTAGTCTTTCCTTTCCCCTTATTTAAAGATACAAAAAGATTTTCTTATTTCATTTTTATCCTTTACAGTCTCTAAAAATTTAGAAAAATCTAAAAATATTTTATTTTGTCACAGCCGATGGGGATCTTGATTGCAAAACCCTTAGGAGTTTAAAAAGGTGTTTGACTTGATTGATTTGAAAACTGCACTTGGTATTCTTACAAAATCAATGGTTTTTATGCGCTTGTAAGTGTCGATTAGTAGTAAAAGCCTTGGAATCTTAGGGGATCAGTATATTGATTATTTTTCAAGTTTTTGCCTTCACTCTTGTTGTTTTCTTTGCTTTGAAGTGAAAATGTTTAGTCTAGGTTGGTCTCGAAAATGATGGCCATAGGCTTTAAATATACCGTTTGTGCTTTCCTTGCTACCTTTTTTAAAGTCAACCCTTAGTTCCCTTTTTGTGCCTTCATGGCAAGGGATTTAATCCTTTTCGTTCTTTGCATTTTAAACTCACACTTTATAAACCCTTAATTTGTTGAGTTAATAATCTTTGACTTTTTTGCTATTTTGAATGAGTTTTGATTAAAATGGGAGTATTTTGGGTATTTCAGTGAGCAAGGTTACATGCAACAATTAAAGAGAGAAAACAAAGGTTGCTTAAGAAATGGTTCCACTTGAGATTTTTTATAGCTTTATCTCTCTAAGTCTTGAGCTGCCTTCTCTCATGTAAAAAATTCTCTTGAAAAGTACATGATTAATGAGATCTAGAGCATGTTAGGGGGTTGTGCATTGTATGAATGAAGCAAAATGTTTGGGAGTAAGTGAGAATAAACGAAAACGGCTAGAAAGTTGTTGATTGTATTTGATTTCCTTCATTTTGGTTGCATTAACTCTATCTCGATTCCTTTTGCTTTTCCTTTCCCTTCGTTTAACAACCTTCATGTCCCGATCCTAACATTACAGGCTTAAAATTCCTACCTAATCGGAGAACGACTTAGGATAGAACTTAGAGCGAAAAAGTTTTGGAAAGCATGAGTTGGGTTGGGCATGTACCATTAAAGTATTTCACTATGTTAATCACTTGAAATTCCTTATTTTATTTGAAGGGCCGCACAAGCAAATCTCAAACCCACGTACACACACACACACACCGTTGATTAGTAAGTCTTTAATTGAGATGTCAGTGAGATTTTCGATTATTGTGATTCGTCCTTTCAGAGCTCCTTATGTGGTTAAGTAATTATATCCTCTATAGAAGTGACTGTTTGATTCGTTTTTGTTGTGTCTTTTGTTCTTTGAGTTTGTTATTTTCTTTGAGTATTAACCTTTGGACTATGTTTTGTCCTTTCGTGTGTGGTCTTCGTTGAATAAAATGTTGCACGCTTCTCTGGTTTGCCTTGACTAGTTTTTATCTAGATTTTTTGTTGCTTGAGTGCAAGCAACAGATAAGTGTAGGGGTATTTGATATGTGCCTCAATGTAATTTTATTTATATAATAATTATGTCATTTTACGATGTTTTTATTATATAAAATGTAGAACTTACCTCATTTTTCCTTATTTTATGTCATTTTCTCCCCAAACAAGAAATTGAAGAAGACAAGCAAAAACGAATGAAAATGGAGCAAAACCGGAAAGATGGAAGTTACCGATACTGAAGTTAGAAACCTACCTTTGACGGTAGGTTACCTACCGTATCTAGTAGGTTCTTGGCTCACAAGAGTTTCTAGACAGAAACCTATCGACAACAATAGGTTACCCCTACCGCCGAAGATAAGTCTTGGACAACTTTGCGAGTTTTAAATAGAGCCCTACCGCAAACGGTAGGTGGCTACTGCAAGGAACATTTTTTGGTATTTTTAAATATAAATTTCACCCTTTTTAGATGGTATTCAGTCTCTAGGTTAGAGATTAAGAATTAAGGGCGAAAATTTGACTCAAAACCCTTCCCAATTCCTCTTCAATTAGGTAGATTTCATAAATTCAACAATAAATTGAGTATCTTGGGTGAAGATTAAAGACCAACGATGGAGCAATATCGAAGTTCTTCGAGTAAAATTGAGAGACGAGCTCGGCAACACTCGGAATCGTGTAAGCGATTATTTTCATCCCTACGTCTCTCTCTTCTCTCTCTCTCTCTCTCTCTCTCTCTCTCTCTCTCCCTTGTTATTTATGATTTTTTTTTGTTGAATTTTGTTTTACCAAGATGTTTAGTAGCTAATTTAGTTTGTTTGAATTAGGGCTGAAACCTTAGTTTTTGAATGATATGGAATTTTGATTAGTTTTTATAAAATTGATGTTTCATTCTTTCTTGGTTGTTATTTAATTGTGTTTTTAGTTTAATTGATCTGAACGAAATTGATTAATTTTCAAAGTTGGTTAGAATTGAGAAAGGAAAATCGATTTATGGCAACTAATTGAATAATAGAAGTTAGCAATTAAATAGAGATACTATTTGCACTTTTAGGTCCTTTTTAATCACTTAATCTTCACGCGTTCATAATCAGTTAGAGAGAGAAGAGCTTCTTCTCTGAATGTTAGTGAATAGAGTGGTTCTCACCTAGAGATAGGGATTGCCCGAGTTAAAGAGTGATGACCCAATCTCGTTTTCTCAAACATTGTTTTGTGTTTTTCCAATTTAAAGTAGTTGAGAAAGTTTATAGGGATTCCATCGTTCAAACTTATTCCTCATCTTTTATCCTTCAAACCAAGTTTTCTTTGTTTAATTGTTTTCTCTTTTTTTTTTTGTTTTATTCTTTTCCAAACAAAAATTAGTTTTTTAGATTAGATATTAGAATAGACGGTTAGTATTTTAGCTTTCCTGTTCCTTGAGTTCGATAACCCGGGTAAATCTCTTTTATTACATTGATAGGTGCACTTGCCTGCTGAGTACTTTTAGAGTTTACCCAATTTTTAACATCATTTGCCTTGTATGCTCAAATAAAATCAGTCACATTAATAGAAACATCATCATCATCATCATTATTCTTAGTAATATCTTGTTGAGAAACAAAATTTGCTTTGGCACTCATTTCTTTTTTCTCAAGTGAGGACTGATAAAGATCGACAAGATGCTTGGTTGTACGACAGGTAAGAGAACAATGTCCATTCATAGCACATCGATAACAAATATTCTCATAATTTGCTAGATCTGTCTCATTCCCCTTTCTTTTCTCATTCTTTTTAGATTTTGAGGAATTTTCCTCCTTGTCATGAGAATAGGGAATATATTTTCCTCGATCGCATCCATAACCAAGTCCTCGACCACGACTGCAACCTCTTTCACGGTTAGAAGCTTTTGTTGCATTCACTTCAGGGAATGGAGTAGAGCCAGTAGGTCGAGTCTCATGATTTCTCATTTGTAACCAATTGTTTTTTTCAGCTACTATAAGACATAAAATTAAACTAGAATACTTTTTAAAACCTTTTTCTCACTGCTACAGGAGCATATTCAAGGCATGAAATGTACACAATGTTTTTTCTAGCATATATATCAGCATCAATTATATTTTCCCTACATAATTTCAGCTGAGAAGTAATTCTAAACATGGCTGAATTATACTCATTAATGGATTTAAAATCCTGGAGTCACAAATGTAGTCAATCATATCGTGCCTTTGGAAGAACAACCATCTTCAGGTGGTCATATCTTTCCTTTAAATTATTCCACAAAATAAGTGGATCTTTCATACTCAAATATTCTGCCTTCAAATCTTGTGGAGATGATGGCAGAGGAATATCATAGCTTTCGCACAATCTTGATTTTCTTTGTTGTTGTCTCCAAGTCCATTGCATCCAAATAGATTTTAGCATCAAGTGTCCATGATGGATAAATTTTTCTAGAAATGTTACGAGTAATGAATTCAAGTTTGCAAGATTAGCCATGAAAATAAAACTTATAAAATAATATTTACCTAAATCTTAAAACTTCTAAACTAGTGAATGCACTAGTGAGTTAATCTTTATAAGGATTATATCGAAAAAAATAAAAGCTTCAAAACTCTTCAAAATGGCCAAAAGTAGAGACTCGTGCTGATAAAATATTGTAAATTTAGTATCCGATATTATAATAAATACTAAGCTAGGTCAGTATCCAATATTATAATAAATACTAAGCTAGGGAAAATATAAAGAGAGAATTGAATAAAAATATTTATAATAGAACTTATTTTCTTCTTGTTTTGGTGTACTTTCTTCATTTCTGAAGCCTCATGTTATTATAAAATATGTATAAAACATAAATATAGGATAAACTTCATCTCAAAATAAGTAATTACATTAAGGTAGGCTAATTTATTGGAGTTTTATGGTTTTGAAACCATGGATGTCCATCTTATTTCATGGATGTTATATCATTTAGTCTATATTTTAACATCAAAAGTAATATTCAATTTATTTTCTTTATCATTTTTCCATTTAATTGTTCTAAAAAAATTTATTTTAGGATAAGAAATAATCAGAAATTTTAGAGAATTAAGTAGCAAAGCTTACTCCAATTGTATTTCAGTATAACCATATATACAGAGTAGCCCTATACAAGCATAATCACAAATCCCTATAAATAAGTATCCTACCTAAAATATAGATACAAAGATAGTTGTACAAGATCTCAAGAGATATTCCTAATCCTAAGGGATTTTGGTATCTCATGTATCTTTTAACACCCTTCAAATTGGAGCATGTTTGAGAGTTTGGAGAGATATGCAAATTTAGTTCAGATTTTAGCTCAACTTTATGAACCAGCCCCAATGCTCCAATCTACCCACCAAATGCCAATAAGAATCAGGAGAACTGAGAAAAGATCCTTTAGCTTTTTCCAATTGATGATTCTTGATCCTGTTCCATGGAAAAGCTGAAGGGTTTAGTACCAAGTTTAACATTTTAATTAATTAATTATACTTAAGTAATTATCAATTTTTAAGTAATATTTTTTAATAAAATAAAATTGATTCAATGAAGAATTGATAATAAAAGTAACACTTTAAAGTTAAGAAAATGTTAAAGTATTTTGAATTATAAACACTAAATCATTTTTTTAAAAGTCAAACTATAATTATTAAAAAATAAAAATAATTTAGAAATTTTTTGTCAAACTTTTATTCAATACACATTTTATTAAATTATAAAAGTTAAAAAATTTAATATAAAATAGAGAAGGATAAAATAAGAAAAGTCTCCCTTTAACCAATCAAATTAAACGAAAAAAAATAAAAATAGAACGCCAAATTCGACTGGAGTTGGGAAAGGATTTGATTGGGACAGATTCCTTAATTCCTGGGACCATTTATGAACTTTTGTAAATTGAAGTCCTCAATTGAAATCAACCCCAAACTTTGAGGGAGCAAAAAGAAAAAAAGAAAACCTTTGGCTATTTCTTTCTTCTTTTTTTTTTTTTTAAATATTTTTTAAAGCCACTCACGCGCCACTCACAACTTTCACTCACTCTTAGAACGAGAGTCAAAGACTGGAGTGAGATAATAATAATTAAAAATTAAAAGGGTAACAAAAACGCCCCGAACGGGTTGAATGAAGAAGAAGAGATCTCAGACTGAAATAAAAAGAGGGAAATTTCAGAGAGAGAGAGAACGAGCGTTTAAGCCATGAAGGACGAAGCTATAAGCTCATCCGGAGACCCTCGTTTGCCTCGTAAATCTTCATCGCCTCCTCCTACACCTACTCCTGCTGCTAGGTATACCCAATTCTTTAAACCCTAGCTCTTCAATTTCTCTCTATTTATTATTCTATTGGTTTGATGTGTGTAATTGTGTATGGGTGCGGCAAAATTGTATTTTTCTGGAGTTTTTATTTTGCTGCGAGGTTCTATGCAGTTGATTTTAGTTCTTCAACAATGTAGGCGACTAATTAACGAAGGCGGAGGGAGAAAGTTTCATTTATTTTTGTAATTTGGGAATATGGATTTTCTGATTTTGGGACAGCTCCGGCCTTTTTGTTTTTCGTTTTATTGATTGTCATATTTCTTTAAGCTTATTCATGGTTTAGTAGCTAAATCTTGTTAAGCTAGAGTCAGTTTTAACTGCTTTCCTTCTGTCAGTGATTTTTTCCTTTGTGAGTGTTTCTGCATTACGCCTGTGGAAATAGTTTGTGGCCGTGGTGTACCTTGTTTGTTGGTTTAATGTCGTTGTGACTAAGTAATGCTGACTTTTGTATTTATCACTCTGATTGATTTTCTTATGCCCTTTTGGCGTTCTGTGCTGCCAAACTGACGAATTTTCTGGATTAATTTTGACTAGTCTGTATTTTGGAAATTCTTTGATTTATGTTTAGCAGCTGCCTGTTTTTCATTTCATATATTCCTCACTTCAGTGAATTTTAATCTTGTAAGTTTGTATTCTCAGCTCTGCAGGGGCATCATCTCCTGCTGTTCCTGCAAATGCTGGAAGCACAGAATGGCATGGGCAAGGACAGGGTTCGAAAGGCGGCTCTCTTTCTCGCATTGGATCACAGCCCATGGGGGCTGCACTGAGCACTAGTGCTGGTGGTTCCGCACTTGGATCGTCGCAACCTTCATGTAGGCCATGGGAAAGGGGAGATCTACTGAGACGTCTTTCTACTTTCAAACCTGAAAATTGGTTTGGGAAGCCCAAGGTTTGAACTTTTTTCTCTTTTGGATGCATGTATTGATTTGTTTTGTTCCAAAGGATTTTTTTTTTTGGCGTGAGCCTCATTTTACTCATTTTTTTCATTTTTATGTTTTTATACCCATGAACTAAAATCATTTATAATTTATGGAACAATGTCCACCCGCATGGTCATTTCCGGGTGAGTTTTTGTGTATAATGAGCTTCATAGGTAAGTTTTGGGTATAAAAAACATACATTGTTGGTGGGTATTAAAGGGAATGTATGTACCTTTCATTGCCGGAAACCATAGTGTTAGTGGCATTGATCCAAGAAATGAAACATAAAAATAGTGGAACAGTTGGAAAAGACAAATTAAAGGTTTTGGGTATAAAGAAACTCTCCTAAATATTTGGTGGGTAATTCTAGGGGTTATCCATTTTATAACAGCTTGGTTGTTAGAACCTATAAATGGATTGCTTCGACTTTCTGCTTTTATAATGGTACTCCCCTCCATTTCATAATACAAGATACTCCTGCCATTTTTGGAGTTTCATAATATAAGATGCTTTACAATTTTCCAAGAATATTCATTGCGATTTTTCATATAATACACCTCACTCTCTCTCTCTCTATATATATATTTATATTTCTTTATTCCTTCCCTGTTCTCTCTATCTCTCTTGTTACTAATTAATGGTGTAACGTAGTTTTATAATTTAAATGTTACTTGTTTTTTGAACCCTTAGCGTGTGTGACACCTCTAAAGTATCTTATATTATAAAACAGAGTGAGTATCATTTACGAGTTCATGAAGGGTTGCATATACTTTGGACTGCCAGAATAAGAAACCACAGGGTCTTCTTAGGTTACAAAAATTTTTGCCCTTTGGGTAGTCCGACTTTATGTTTGTACTCGTCAAATGGGGATGTATATGTCTATGTGAACTAAATTCTAATAATAAATAAATTGAAGAACAAGAATAGTGATTCAAGGTTTTAGGGCTTGAATTCCACTAAACAGATGCAAAGTAGTGTTATTTTCTACACTCTACGAAAGAGGACGGAAAACCTTAATGAAAAGTGAACTTGCTTTAACACCTTACCAAAATTTTATTAGCTGATCCTCTTTAATTTATGGGCCACATTTATCTGAATAAAATGCATAATGCTCGTTACTTCCCATCTTGACTACATGTAACATTTGAGACTTGACTTCTGTTGGTTCATTTTGTTTAAGTTGTATCTAAATTTTAGTTATATGAAGCTGGAAATAGGAAAATGCTGAAGGAGTTCCAGAACTTGATCTCGGGGGTTAAAATTTTCTATGTATTGCAAAGTTTGAGAGGCAAGAAGCTAAAAGGAAGTAATATGGGTGATTTGTTTGAGATAAGTGCATTTTAATAAGGAAAGCATCTAACAGTTGTATATATTGCCATTTCAATCTGAGGTTTGAAAAAAGGAAAAAAGGTGCATGCTCTGATTGCATTTGAAGAATAATTTGAAAGTGTACGATAACCTTTCATCTTAGGCAGCAGAATAGTACACTTGGTTGAGGGTTTGTTTTTCTCCTCCTTCCCAAATGGCAAACTCAGTAACTATAGCTGAAACTTTTATGGGAAGCCTCCAGGAATGAGTCTGACTATTCCTGTATTGGAATTTGAAGAAATTTGCTTTTTTGAGTTGTTCTTTAATTCATGTAAACGCCTCTGGTCTAAGGTGGAAGAGAGGAATACTTCTTGATGTTTTATGTTGTATACCAGGTTTTTGCTGCTATCTTGTTAACTCCTGTTGATGTCTTTAGGACGTGCTACAAGTTATCAACTGTAGACAGTCGTAATCTTTTCTGTATCATATTGGTGGAACTATGAGTGTGTATACTTTAATGTATATTATCCTTGAAATGCTTCTTGGGGGCATACGGACTATTTAGTATACAATCTTCTTCTCTTGGCATGCTCTGTAGAATGGGAAAGTCCCTTCTCAGTTATAACTGAAATTGCTCTCAGCAGCTTGTCAGAAGAACCTCAAAAGGAGTCATATTCATGTCATTGTTTACTATGTCCCTGAATGTTTCCATTTCTCTTTCCTGATCTGTTTGCTAGACTTGGATTAACTATTGTAGTAATCTTTCTGTTTATGTTATTTTAAGATTGCTGCAATAAAATTCCTTATGTAGGCTGCAAGTTCTTTAGCATGTGCCAGAAGAGGCTGGGTAAATGTAAGTCTTGATAAGATTGAATGTGAGTCTTGTGGCGCAAATCTGAAATTTGTTTCCTCAGCCACTTGGACGCCTTCTGAAGGTAATTTCTTTTAACTTATTGCTTTTATGCTATATTATGTGGTTGGCGTAAAAACATAATACTTGAAACTAAACTTTGATTTTTTTTTTTTTTTGGTTTTATTTACTGTGATAGAGTTAGCAGCATCGTATTTATTTTTTGTGTATACCAAGCTTAAAAAGTGGTACTAGCTTGTCTTTTTGTCTAAGATTTTTAATGGTACAGCTTCATTTTTTAGTCATGACCACATGTCTAATATATAGTATTATTACCTTTGGTAGCTGACAGTGCTGGGGAAGATTTTTCCAAAAAGCTTGATGAGGGGCACAAGCTCAATTGTCCTTGGATAGGAAATATTTGTGCTGAAAGTTTGGTGCAATTCCCTCCAACCCCTCCATCGGCTCTAATTGGAGGTTTTAAGGACCGTTGTGATGGACTCCTCCAGTTTCCAGCCCTTCCTACTGTAGCTGCATCTGCAATTGAACAGATGCGTGTTTCTTGCAGCGCAGAAATTGACCGCTTTTTATCACATATACAGGTTCTTGGAGGTGGTGAATCTGGCTTTAGGTCAGACTTTATGTCAGGAACTGAAAATGTCCGAGATGATGTCTTTTTCATGTTCTCTCGTGTAAGATCACATTTATGGTTTGCATTACTCTAAAAAATTTTCATATCATATAAGGCTTTATTTATTTATTTATTCTGGTTTGCAATATAGGCTCAGAAGTTGATTAGTCTGTGCGGATGGGAGCCAAGGTGGCTTCCTAATGTTCAAGATTGTGAAGAGCATTCTGCTCAGTCTGCCAGGAATGGTCACTCAGTAGGTCCAGCAAATCATCGCGGTCCTCCACGAGATCCTGCCCGTGGCAAGAAGGCATTGTCTACTTCAGCAAGAAAGGAGTTTGTTAAGAAAGAAGTTCCCGGAACTAATTCTAAGGGAGAATCCAGGTCACCTTTGCTGGATTGCACATTATGTGGTGCCACAGTTAGAATTTGGGATTTCCTTACCGTGTCCCGTCCTGCTTTCTTTGCTCCTAATAGCATTGATATTCCTGAAACAAGCAAGAAGATGCAGTTAACACGGGGAGTAAGTGCAGCGAGTGGTATTAGCGGATGGGTTGGCACTGATGGTATGGAAAAGGAGCAGATGGAGGATCATGATGAAGCTGCCACTACAGATGAGGGAAAATCATTGTCAAACATGGGGGTGGATCTCAACCATTCAGTGGCAGGTGGATTACCCTCTTCACAGTTGGGCATGAATGTAAGGTCTGAACAATATCAAGTTGTGAATACAGGAAGAAATCTCGTAATGGGGCAACCTTCTAGTAGTGAGGTGGGTGATCGTGCAGCCTCATATGAATCGAGAGGTCCTAGTCCTCGGAAGAGACACTTAGATGAAGGTGGAAGCACTGTTGATAGGCCCCAGTTGGTCATGCAACAGGCTGATAGTGTTGAAGGGACGGTCATTGATCGTGATTGCGATGAGGTTGATGATGGTAAGCAGTACTTGGCTGGTCCTTCAAAACGTGCTCGTAGTTTTGATATTTTTGAAACCCATTTTTCGTACCAGAAGGATTCATCTGGTGCTGGTCCCAGCCAGCCATTTTGCTCTGATACTGGAGATGCTCCAAGAGATGATCCTTTTGAACAGGGGCAGGAACAGGTACTTGGTGTCCGATCTGCTCGAGATTCAGCTCGGGTTTCCTCTGTTATTGCAATGGATACTATTTGCCACAGTGCTGATGACGATTCCATGGAAAGTGTTGAGAATTATCCTGTTGATTTAGATGATGCTCATTTCCCTTATACCTCAGCAGTTAGAAACACAGACCTGAATGAAACATCAGAACTGAATTACAGTAATCAAGCACAGCAGAGTACATGTCCAGGTGCTGTCAGAAATGTTGGTGAAATGGGGGTAAGTAGCACCGAGGAAGAAGTAGTGAATGCTGATACTACGACTGTTCATGGGAGAGATGGTCCTAGCTTTGGTATTAGTGGTGGAAGTGTTGGCATGGGTGCTAGCCATGAAGCTGAAATTCATGGAACAGATGCTTCTGTTCACAGAGCAGATAGTGTTGTTGGTGATGTTGAACCGATAGCTGAAATTACTGAAAACCAGGGTCAAACAAGCGAGTTTGTCCCAGATCCAGGTGTCATGGGTGATTTTATACCTGAAGAAATGGACCGGGAGGATCCTCATGGTGATAGTCAAGATCTGATGTCTGGCTCTGTAGGAAGGGCAGATAGTGGGTCCAAAATTGTTGGTTCGGCCAAGGCAGAATCCTTTGATAGTGGTGAAAAGACTAGTAACATGCATTCAGTTCCCCGTGAGAATAGTGCACATCCATCTCTTTCTTGCAATGCTGTTTTATGTTCTGTCATGGATGTGTCCAAGGAAGAGGTTAATCAAGGTGGAAAATCACTGCCTGCTGATGACTCTGGATATGTTGAATCAGGATATTTGGCTGCAAATGCAACAGGTGAACTCTTTTGAGCATGTTCTCTCCCTTATCCCTCTCTCTGAGACTTTTGCTCAAATCTTTGAGTTTTTATCCATCTGTGACTTGGCTTGGATATGAAATATTGTTTAGGTCCTAATGGAGAAAGCAACTATGAAGAAGGTGTCGAGTTTGATCCAATTAAGCACCACAATCATTTCTGCCCATGGGTAAATGGAAATGTTGCTGCAGCAGGTACTAGTAGTAGTGGTTCCAGTTCCAGTGCTGGTGCTCCTGCTTTATGTGGTTGGCAGTTGACTTTAGATGCTCTTGATGCACTCCAATCACTTGGCAACGTTCCTATTCAGACCGTAGAGTCTGAATCAGCTGCGTCACTGTATAAGGTTTGCTAAGTCACTTACAGAACATGGGCTTCCTTCCTGTAATGTCTGCATTAACAATAAATTTGGTTTTATTTATTTTTATTTGATTTTCTTTAAAAGTGCAAAAAAATCATGCCAACATACTGTAGTTGTAGAGTTCTTTTTGCAATGAGATTCAACACCTAATCTGACAGTACTGCACAGACTGCCATAACAATGAAAATCTTTTATACCATATGCATGTGTATATGCTATGAGAGTACTTAGTGAACTCATACTTGGCCATGTATATAGACACACGCACACACACCGCATTTGTTTTGGAAGAAAAAATCTGTGAAATAATCATGCAAGACACTTGAATCTCCATCTGACCATTTAGGGTCTCTACCAAGGGTTTTGTCATTCAGAAAAGGTACTGATTGTCTTCTTGAGTCGTGAAGTTGGAATATCCATAACTTGAGATAAGTTGGAATTAATTTCTACGGATGTGATGCAACTCCAAAATTTGGCTGGTTACATTTTTGGAATCTTGTGGGCTTCAGCTTGCAAATATAGGTTGTATGTTTACAATTTTTTTATATATACTTGCTACTTTCTTATATGATCATATCTTTGAGTATAATTAGGCCCTGTTCGATAAAACTGAAATTGAAGTTTGGAGTTTGAATTGTTTAAGTTCTGAATTCTGAATTTAAGTCTGAACACTGAATCTAAAGTCTGAATTTGAATGCTGAATTAATTAATAAATAGTAATTATATGAAAAGAAGTGTCATAATTTGACAAAAAATATACATATTCAGACTTCAGAGTTAAGCAAAAAAATTTCACTTAAAATTTATAACTACAATTAAGTACATCTTAAATAATTAAGTGATTTGCAAAAATTGTTAACAAATGCACTTGTATATTAAACACTTAATAATGTTAAGCACACTTAATTCAACAAGTTCTTAACTAATTAATTTTAAGAGGCGAATTAATTTAGTTTGAAAGTTATTTTTTCTCCAGTAATGTATCATATAAAGGATTCTATCAATGTTTCTAGTCTGGGATATAACTTTCACATTCGTATATTTGAATAATTATTCACTTTGATTTATAAGTAGTTGCCTTAAAATTGATATGGTTTTTTTCCAGGATGAACACTTTACACCTGGTCGAAAGCTCTTGGCACACCACTCATTTAGCAAAAATCATGGACAAAGCTGAAAAGAGTTGGAACTCCAAGTTGACATACTGGTAATGCTATTTGCTGCTTTTAGGTGTTGATACCAAATAGTTTTCTAAGTCAGAATGCGGATCTACATGAGTGAACTGAGAATTTCATCATCCACCTCCAAAACCCCCCCTATTCTTTCTTAGAAAACAATGAAAAATTTGAGGCATATATGAAATAAAGAAAGAATAAGGGAAAAAGAAAATCTTCCATCATTTCAGTTTGGTTGCTTTGATATTTTCTTCCATTTCTATTTGACATAGTAAATGGACCGTTGCACACTTTATGCTTCCTCGGGCCGTATGATGGGGACCATATGCTTTTGAGTTTCCTTCATTTGAAGCAAAAATTGCAAAAGATGTAATGTACCCTGGACACATACAATCGTCTTATTTTTTACCAAAGTGCTCCAAAGAAACCTTTATTGAAAGGCTTGTAATTTCCAGGAAGTGAAAAGCTGCATTACTCATATTTGGCTTTTCATTATCCTGAGTCTGTTTTCATTAGTATTTTCATGTTTCTTTTTTAATTATTATTTTGCAGTCATGGTTTGCATGTAGAGGAAATCATGAAACTCTCACAGCTCAGTTGCCTGTTCTTGTTGGACAAAGTTGTGCTGTAATGTTATTGGAATTCCGAGGATTGGTTGCTATGATTTCTTCATTTTCAGCAATGTTATGAATGCTTTTACCGAAGAATGAAACTGTTTATTGACAATTTTTCCGTGTGTTATTCAGCTTTCAGAACATCAATCGACTGTCAATTCTGTTCTTTGCACAGTTTTGCTGGAAGGCAATAGAAGAAGACGTCATTAAATTGATTTTTTTTTTCTTCTTTGGCTGGATGAGACATCAAGAAGTTGGATTATTTGTTCCTTGTTTAGATAAATAAGCAAATAGTATGGAATAAAGTGTTTCATGTTTTATCTTGTTTGGATGCTGGGTTGATTTTTCATGTTTGCGTACACATATTCTACCGATTCTTACATTTATTTTTTGGGTTAGTAGCAAATGTAAATCGTCTAAAATATCTTTATGTTATTATTTGTTGGATAATATTTGTTGGTTAGTTATAAGGTAATCCGGAAAGTTTGATGTAAAAATTAATTTAGTTTATATCGTAATTTATAATTGTAATTTATTATAAAATATTTTTATTAAGTTTAAAATAATATTTTTTTTTTATATTCTTTATTTATTTTTGTTAAGTAATTAGTCTATGTTATTTAAAATATGAATTATTCAACTAAAAAAAGTAATTAATTTCTTAAAAAAATTAAATTGACTATGACTTGTTACTAATTTATTGTAATGATTTAGTAATTCTTTTTAAAAAAAAATTAAATCTATGGATTATTTTAATATTTTTTAAAGCTATTATTTAACTCTTGTTACAGGGAATTGTTAAAAATTCTGACAAGTTAAATTTTTTTATTAAAAAAATTCTAGATAACTATTTAAATTTAACATCTTATATTATATTTATAACTAAGTATTTATTTTTTATTGAATTCAATTTAAAATTATCCATATTTTTTCTTAAATAATTATTGTTTTTAAAGTTAAAAAATAAAAAATTTAAGAATATAAGTTAAAAATATATTATTATAAAAAGTATTTTGTAATATATTATAGCTATAAATTATGTTTAGCCCAAATGGTTTTACATTGAACTTTATGTTGTTATTTTGTAATAAAGTATAACTTACATGAATGGTATTTTGTACATCTTACTTAAATAGACAATCACTTACTAGATTCTAGGGGGTAAAGTGCATATTTTTTAAGTTTTACAAGATAAATCGATCTTACCGCTCAACTTTACTGTGGTATTTTACTATTAACCCTTATTGTTTTGATCTTTCTATTTCCTCTCCCATAACATATTATTGCAAAGAGCAAAACGAAAAGATCAATTTGGTGTACTTCAAAATGGATTTCTTTAAAATTCCAAATTACCTCAAATAAGGTGCATATAATCTAAAACGTGGAATCTAGTACATAGATTCTTAGTCCAACCAAAGATAAGGATGTTTATATGGAGAGCTATATCTGAGCTTCAAGCATCTTATTTATTCAATGATGTCCTGGCTTTAAACTTACAAGCAACCGCTTTTGTTAATACTGACTGACTCATGAACAGATTCAAGTGTGAGAATGTCCATCCGAATGAAGCCGCAATTATTTTTGCAAGCTTTGATCATGACTGAAGAATTCTTGAACTTGGCTAGAAATATTATCTGACATTCTACCATTTTGCTCTAGTTACTAATGTTTAAAACGAGACTCCCTAAATTTATAACCTAACAGATAAGTGTACCTATCGGTGTAATACTAAAAAAATTTCCGGTTGTCGAACCAAGGGAATAGAGAAGCTATAAAAATGACCTTGTTTCTAAGGTTAAATCAAATCAAAAGTTGAAGATAGTTTAAAACTTAAAGGAACAGTAAAATACTTTAAAAAAAAAAAAAATCTAGCTGGAAATCATGTTTCAGAAGAATATTTGAAAGGTGGAATCTCCTTAAGTTTCATCTACTCCAATTAAGAACTTGTAGAAAAGAATGTTAAAAGTAATATTTGATCACACTCACGAACATTGGAAAATCTCTATCTCTAGACGAAATCTACTCTATTCACTTAACTGTTAGAAAAGAATCTCTTCTCTCCCTAGCCGATAAAGCTAAGAATGGATTAATGATTTAAAAGAGTAATTAGTATCTCTTCTCAATTACCAACTTTTATTGTTTAATCGGTTGCTCTAGGTTAATTTTTCTTTTTAAGTTTCAATTAATTTTGCGAATTAAACGATTCTGCGAAAATCTAATAAACAATTAAAGAATTGAACAACAACCAAGTGCAAAATAATATTCAAGTCATGAAACCCCCAAATTGGAAAAAGTAGAATCCAAACTTAGGGTTGATCTCCATTCGAACAAAATAAAGTCACTAATCATTGTCAATAAACACAAATTTATAATCAAATTCATGAAAAGAAAAGAGAAAAGAAAGCTTAGGGAGATTATTGAAGATTCCACGGCGCAGGAGCTTGCCTGAATCATTCTCAAGAAATCGCCTGAAGAAACCCAAACAACAACCTTCAATTCAACTCTTAAAACTTGAAAATCTAAACTACCTATTGATCTAAGTGATTAAAGGAAGTTTTGGGAAGGATTCTCTCTTGAAAATCGCCTCTCACGGTTCCCTAGAAACCTTAAACGAAGATAGTTTCAAAATACATTGAAAGTCTAATTTTTAAAAAAAGCTAGAAAATTGCAGCTTGGCCATTGCCGCACTACCGGCCGGACCTTGATGAAATTCTCCTCCCGAGTGCTATTTCGGTTGGATCTGGCCACTTCAAGGAATTATGCATCTCTTCTCTTTATTTGTCTTCTTGCTCTGTATGTTCCCGTTTCACTCATTCTTTCTTCTAACTCATCCCGAAAATATCTATAATCAAAAGTAAATGTTCCATTTTACATATAAAATCCTTCTAAAACCGAACATTAAACATTGTAAAAACATTTATAAAATGAACATATCAAATTCCCTAACACTTAATTGTTACTTGCCCTCAAGCAACACAACAACCCAAGGATGCAAAAACTGAACACAACTTTCCAAGAAACAACAAAAACTCAAAATCATAAAAACAATAAAAGTAAAAACAAACTTTTGAAACATTTTTAAAAACAACATCACCACAATTGCACAAGTCTAAATGTTACAAGAATCACATAAAACTCATCCAAGTACAAGTTACAAAACTTAAATGATCCACCAAATATCTCATGTAAACGATTATGAATCAACAGTGTGTGTGCGTGTGTGTGTGTGTGTGACTACTCTTATCAAGCTTCAATAAATGCAAAGGAATGTAAGGAAATTAATAAAAAAAATTCACTTCAATAGCAATGTCCATCAACTCAACTTTCCACTACGTATTAACTAGTTGGTCAAACTAAAGTCATCTCTAGATTAGTAGGACTTTCAAACTTGTAATATTAGGCTAGGGATATAAAAGGATACCAAACGAATAGAAAGGAAAATCAAAAGCAAAAAGAAGAGAACTTAATACAACCGAAAGGAAAATAACATCGACGTCTAATCTAAAATATTCAAGTCACTTTTCACTCTCTTTTACCTTTTACCCACGGAACACTTTACCTCTCATTTGTTTCATTATTTCCAACAAATTACAACCCACCTAACATTATCAACTATTCTCAATCCCATATGAAGTATAAAGAAGTTCTATAGTAAGAGGAAGCGTATAAGCCTTTTTTTTCAAGAAAGAAACTTAAAGAAGATATTTCGGATGTTCACTTTTTGTTTTCTTCCTCTCTTTTTTTCATCTTCTTTTTCTTCGTTAATTTTTCTTTCTTTTTTCAATAAGACAAGATTGAGAATCACAAGATTTAACAAACACATAAAAAAAATTTTCTCACTTTACTTCAAATCCCTCAATTGATTTCTTTCTCACAAACTTTTCCAAAAATCGAGACTCCATTGATTTTGAATGTATCGTACACCTGGCGATGTGCGCATTTGGATCTTCCTCTTGGAGCTCGTCAAATTGTACTTTGTTCTTTACCATCTTGATCACATTTGGCTTGATTTTGAAGTTATGAGCTCGCACTAGGGGTCGAGCAATGCGCGACTACGCTCCAGTGATGGACAGTTGAGCATAGTTTGCCATAGTTCTCTCCGCTATTGGAGGTGGTTTGATAAGAGAAAACAGTGGTGATGGATCTCAGTGTTCCTCCTCTGTCTTATCCATCGAAATAATCATATTTCTAGCTATCTCGAACCTTAGGGCGCGGCAGACATTCTGTACCGTACGTTGGATCTCTGGGTGGTACTCAACTAATTCACCCTGTTGACTTTGGGGCATAAACTAGTTGAATGAAAACCTGAAATAGACAAAAGCATAAATCAAATACCCAAGAATAGTAACAACAAAACTCTAAAGAAAAAAGTCATGAATGAAATACCAACAATACAAGAACAACGAAATAACCAAAATAAAACACAAAAACAAGAAATTAAAGTGATTAAAACAATAGATTAACGGCGTTCTTAAAGTTACTGTTCCCTAGAAATGGTGTCAAAAACTTGATGTCTAAGATGAGAATACTCTAAAATTATCACCTACCATACAAGTGTACCTATCAGTGTAGCACTATAGAAACTTTCGAGTTGTCGAACTTAGAGAATGCAAAAGCTATAAAAATGATCGTGTTTCTAAGGTTTAATCGAATCAAAAGTTGGAGATGGTTTAAAACTAAAAGGATCAGTAAAATGCTTTAAAAAAACAATTTAAATATAGTTGGAAATCAAGTTTAAAAAGAATATTTGAACTGTCGAATCCTCCTAAGTTTTCATCTACTCTAATTAAGAACTTATAGAAAATAATTTTAAAAGTATTCTTCGGGTCTCACTCACAAACATCAGGAAATTTTTAGGCGAAATCCACTCTATTCACTTAACCGTTAGAGAAGAATTTCTTCTCTCCTTAACCAATTATGGATGCTTTATAATTAAGAATGAACTAGTGGCCAAAAAATGTAATTAGTATCTCTATTGTTTAATTGGTTACCTAGATTAATTTTCTTTTTTCAATTCTAATTAATCTTGTGAATTAAATTATTCCACAAAAATTGAATAA
The DNA here is from genome assembly GCA_028651295.1 of Catharanthus roseus. Classification (NCBI taxonomy): domain Eukaryota; kingdom Viridiplantae; phylum Streptophyta; class Magnoliopsida; order Gentianales; family Apocynaceae; genus Catharanthus; species Catharanthus roseus. Next base: position 931,632 of record JAPQWS010000050.1, on the reverse strand, counting down.
ATAATTAAACAACTACACAATAACCAATTGCAAAAGAACATTCAATTCATGAAACCCCCAAATTGTGAAAAGTTGAATCCAAACTTAGGGTTCATCGCCATTCAAACAAAATAAACCTAGCCACTAATTATTATCAATAAACACAAATTTATAATCAAATTTATGAAAAGACAAGAAAAAAGAAAGTTTAGAGAGATTATTGAAGGTTCCACATTGCCGGAGCTTGCCTGAACCATTCTTGAGAAATCGCTCGAAGAAACCTGAACAACGGCCTTCAATTCAACTCTTAAAACTTAAAAATCTAAACTAACTATTGATCTAATTGGATTAGAGGAAGTTTTGGGAAAAGATTCGTTCTAAAAAATCACCTCTTTCAGTTCCCTAAAGATAGCTTCAAAATATATTGAAAGTCTAATTAAAAAAAAGCCAAAAAATTGCAGTTTGGCCCCTGCTGCTTTAGGTTCTGTCGGTGGTGCAAAATTTTGCGTCTCTTTTTCTTTTTCGTCTGTTCATGCTTTGTATGTTTCCGTTTCACTTCATTCTTTCTTCTAACTCATCCAGGACATACCTATAATCAAAAGAGAAGAAATGCTAGGTAAACATTCCATTTTGTATGTAAAATCTTTCGAAAATCGAATATTAAACATTGTAAAAACATATATAAAATAGACATATCATGCGCCTATGCAGAATAGATGGTTACCACCAGTTTATGGAGTTCTGAAAGTTAACACCAATGTTGTGTTCTCAGAAGGTTAACTTGGCATTGATATCCTGATTCGGAATCATCTGGGTATCTCTCTCCTGTCTAAGTATATACCCTGTAACGGGAGTTTCGCGGTTGACTATGTAGACCTGCTAGTATCATTGAGGGTTATATTGTAGGTTCGGATCTCTCAAAAGAATTGCTTTTGGAAAGTGATTCTTTCCATGTTGTAAGGAGTCTCTTTACTCGATCGGTTGAATTTTCCTTTCTTATGGCATTGGCTTTTGGCTTTTTGGGACAATATGGATATGCACAACTAGTTTTTCTCAAATAAAAAGGGCAGGAAATGTCCATACTTTTCTCTTTGCTAGTATGACTCTTGACTATAATGTTTCTTTGCGATGGTTAAAAAAATAGTTCAAGCCATTTTATTTGATTTTAATCAAATATAACTTGTGATTGCTAAAATTTTTTTTTGACATTTACGATGTTTTTGGTACATTGAAATTGAATGGAATGTAATAACTTTTTCAATTTCTTGTCATTCCAGTGTTTGGTGTGCAAATTGAAGTATGAAAGGTCTTTCATAGGAAAGCCCATTCTAGGAAGAAGTGGGAAAGACTTTTCCACACTAAAACCTAAAGTGGTTTTCCAAGATAAGTTGGAAAGAAAATATAATTGTGACTGTTATACCCTCATAATATTATATGGAAAAAAACAAAATTTAGTTATAAATTTCATTCATACAAAAAAAAAAAAAAAAAAAACTCACGTGGTGTTTTTGAGAGTTAAATTCAAACAGCAAATTACTTATTTTTTTTTTTTTAGCTAAGTTAAAAAAAATTAACTTCTAACCAAATATAAAAAAATTTATTTGACCTTGATTTGACCTTATATTTTTATCTATTAACTTTTTAAAATTTAACACTTATACTATCAAGATATAAAAATGTACTGCAAAATTTCATTCTATTTTGACATTGAATAATAGTTTCCCCAAATATAGAAAAGGAATCATTATTCCATTATGACTTTTTCATCCAGACAATAGGATGAAAAAAATATCAAGAACTCGTTTTAGGTGAAAAAGTTTATGAGTGGAAAGTCATTCCATTTCATTTCATTTTAACATATCAAATGTGCTCTTAGAGGCATCGTAACAAGGTGCTGAATTATAGTCTTATTTAATGTTTGTTAAAAACCTTTATCGCAGAACACGAGGTGCGTAGGCCGATAGCGCAAAGCCTTTATTTAGTGGTTTGAATTGTCTGTAATATCCTGTGCAACATTCTTTGTAACATTTCTAATATAGAGTATTTTATTAATAAAATATACTAAACAAAAAATAAATCCTAAAGGAAAGGGGAAAATATTTTTTAAAAAAATATTACAAGAGATGTTATAGAAAATGTACAGATCATCCTAGGTGTTTACTTAGTTATTTTTACTAAACATGTCAAGTGAGAGATCATGAATTTGAGTTCACCAACAAACCTAAGAAGCATGGTATGTAATTTTCATGTGTATGAAATAATAACACTTTTGCGATCCATTTTATGCCAAAAAGAAAAGAAAAAGAAGCCCGTATGGGAGTAGCTCAATTGGTTTTGGAGCTGCATAATTGATATCAAGGTCTAAGGTTCAAATGCTGACAGCGGTAGTGTGGGAATTTGAACCTCTTCAATGTGGAAATGATTTTTTGTGCGGAGATTTCGCCTTTTGTTACCAAGAAAAGAAAAAGGAAAAAAAAACCAACTTAAAATCAACCCAACAAAGCTACCATATTTACCCACAAAATTGGGCTGAAAGAATCATGCCGGTCGGTGCCCACTATTTCCAATTAACGCCGCCTAACAGGCCCAAAGCCCTACAATTACAATATATATTATGTCCTCCTGACGACTTCTTTTTCTATTCCCCCTTTCTTCCCGCGCCACCATCAAACCCCGCTGCCGGAGTCAGTCGAAGCATCGAGAAATTGTTTTCTAAAATTCTGGTAATTGATCTTTTTGAATATAAGTAAAGTTTCATCCTTCCAATTAATCTCCTTATTGACGACATAAATCCTAATTCTTGGTAATTTGTTTCCTAATTTCTGTTTTTCAGCTTTCTTTCATTGCTGATTGCTATGGATCCTCAACCCGAGCCAGTCAGCTATATCTGCGGAGGTATGTGGATGTAGATTCTTCCGTGTGCTTCTAGAGGAGTAATATGGTTTTCTTGAGGTCTATTTGTATAGTGTTTGATTTTATTATTATTTTTTTATGGTGCGTATGACGGTGGCAGATTGCGGGCAAGAGAACACCTTGAAGCCTGGGGATGTGATTCAATGCAGAGAATGTGGTTATCGCATCCTTTACAAGAAACGTACTCGTAGAAGTAAGTTTTTTTTTTTTTTTTTTTTTTTGGGGTCAATTTGTTTGTATCATTGTTTGAGGAATTGCATATACATTGGTTTGCTTGAGTTTTGAGAATCCCAGTTAGTACGTCACACTAGCGTTATATCCTTTTGGGCTTTTTGTAGTTACTTGATTTTATGGGTATTTCCTGTATAGCTTTTTCCTTGGTTATACTGGTGGTGTTGTCCTAGCTTTTTGGGGTTGTTTCTTCTCAATTACGCTAATTTTTTTTAAAATTTTTAATTTTTTTGGCAGCCAGTATACTAGCATCCTTTTTTCCCCCAAACTGTTAACTTTTTCTCTAAATATGAGAAATCTGAGTATTAATATGTAACTTTGATCTCAGTAAGAGTGATCATGAGCTACAAGTAGAGTTTATTGATGGATACAAATGTATTGAAGCAATGAAATTTGAGGGAAGAAAGGAAAGATTAATCTTTTTATAACTTAAAGCTCATGAGATGAGTTTGGTCCTGGTCATATCTGGTCACTTTCCATATGTGCTAGCTAGTGTGAAATTTTGGTTTTAGATATGGATTCTGGGATACAGATAAAGCTGAATCTACTTGTGATGAACATGGATACTATTAGAGAAGAAATTACACATCGTCTTAGTTATATATCTTTATTCTTTATTTTGTCGTTTCTTTTTTGGGTTGGATGGTGGGGGTCCAGAGGGGAGTTTCTGCGGATTGGATTTGCCTGACCTGTCTGACATTAGGGATAAAACAAATTTATCAGTTAAATGTGTTTTATGTTTGTTAATGTTTAAAAGCATGATCGGCTTCTGCTTAACAGTTTCGTGGTTTTGATGCAGTTGTGCAGTACGAAGCTCGCTAAGATGAGAATGTGGTGGAGTTGCAATATCACCTAAGGTGTTCTAAATAGTTCTGTTGCATATGTTATGGTAGATGTCCTAGTAAGTGCTTGGCTTATGTTGTGGACTTTAAGTACTGTGTTTCTATAGCCAGTGGAACCTGCAATTTGCGTCCAAGTTGTGTGGTATTGGTGATGCTCTGTTGGTAATCTAGAGGAAACCAATTTACCTTAATTTGGTACTGTTACATCCTTGATTTGTATCTAGTGCATTTTCACTTTCTGGTATTTATCATCATCCTTTCTTCTACAATTACACTGGCTTATGAGGTGGGTTGGTCCCTTTTCTCTTTAATGTTGGATACTAAAGAAAGGTCTGTAAAACGGGTTTGAAACTTATTTATATCTACTTCCTGGGTGTCATAAACATGTCCTCAATTAATGAAGTCCACATTATAGTTCATCACGTGTGGGATCTTTTCCAAGTTAAAAAATAGCAACAAGTTACTTATATGGAAGTTCATAAGCAAATCTTTGTGACAATAATGTGAACTCTGCTTATTTGTTGTGGTATTCAGCAATAATTATTGGAGTTATCCATTGAATCCTTATATGGAAACCAAAGTAAAGTTTAAAGATTGTTTGTTAGCTAGAGATTCAATGCTCATGGTTATGAATTTTTAGTTTCTTTATCCTTTCAAGTAAAATAGTGTCTCTTCCGGAAACAAGTAAAGAACTTGTTGGAGATATTTCATATATCGTTGTTGGATATTCCTTGATTGGATATTATTTGATTTTTAGAATCTAGGATTAGGTGTAGTATTTATTCAATTTGTTATTAGGCTTTGATTAGTAGGGATGATCTCATATCATTGATATGAGAGACTAAATCAAGGGTGAAGTCTAATTCTAAGAAGAAACATCTGTAATTGCTAATAGAGGCAATAAAAAAATAGCATGATGATAATTAGTAGTAGTAGTATATGCATATGAAGAATTTATGAGCTACAAACAAGCACATTCTGGGGTTTTTTTTAAATATAATTTTACATCTTATTATTGAGCTCCTAAATAAGTAAAAGTGTACATGGCCATGGAAAAAACTTGAAAGCCCAAAACATTTGTTTTGCAAAACTTGCATCCTTGTTGTTGTTGAAATCAGCCATGGAAAACAGGAGGAGTTTCTATAGTAGCCTTGTTACTATAAGCAGAAACAGGTGGTGCCTCATATTTGCTGAAAAGTCTATAAGAGGAGATGAGAGAGAGTCCAGCATAACAAAGCACCACTATGAAAGTTAAAGCTACTGAGGCAGTGGCTTTTCTGCAAAAACCACCGAATGATCCACATGTTGCACTCCATGTTACGTCTTCATCTCCTTTGTATGCCAAGTATACCACTTCAGTTGACACGCTTCCCGCAGCCAATATCACATATGTCAGAACCTACACACACATTCAACAACAATTTCAATTACTACTACCTTTTTTTAAAAATATTCCGAAAACTTGAAAAACTATATATGTCTAAATATTTCAATGGATCTTTACAATTAATTTATGAAAAAGGGAAAATTATGTACTAGTAAATTTATTTTGTGCGGCAGTAGCTTTTTCTTGTAAGCTTTGATTTTATTTTTATATATGCTAACATTTTTATGAATAGTTAAAAAGTGTCCTTATACAAAAATGGGTTAAGTAAAAAAGGAAAGTCTCCAAAAATTAGGAATTCAAGTTCGAATTGGCAACTTATTTGAAATATGATTCTCATTGACAACTTTTTAATTTTTGGATATTTAGACTTCAATTCTTGAAAATTTTCTCTCAATTTAAAGAGTAATTTTGATATAATAGGTTGATATTCATCAATTTTTAATGATTGAAGAAAATTAGGGATTACTTGTTTCGAAAAAAGGTTGAAAACCATTCATTTCGAGGAGCTCTGTTTTAGACTTGAAAGGACTGATTAAAGTATTACAACAAGAATATGTTTATGGTCATTTTTCTTTTAGAAAAAGTTAGCGTGAGGGTCACAGCTGTCCTCTCCGCTTATAACTCTAGAAAGAAGTTGGTGATCACCTAGAATAATGTTCTATAGTTTTTTTTATCACTAGATGATATATGTATATATATATGAAGGGGGTGGGGGCAAAGGCGAACCTGGTCAAGGACGAAGAAAGTCCAAGCTCTAGGCATTGTTGATGGACGAGGCACAGCTGCTACTACTGCTGATAGCAATGAATAACCAGCACATATACCATTCGCATGAACCAAATACCTACACAATCATATTTTTCAACCGACCAAAAAAAAAGTCCATGTCAATTAGGCAAATTCATCGAAGATAGAAACAATTTAAATTTCACAAAAAAATAAAATTCACTTTCTTCAAACTAAAATTCAATATGAAAAAATTGGCGTTTTACCTGAAGGCTCCAAGATCAGAATAAGAGAGGGAGCCATACTCATTAGATTGGGAATCTTTGAGCATAATAATAAGAGCAACAACACAAAGAGCCATAGGCAAAATTCTAAGCATAGTCTCGGCAGTTCTCATGCCATTACTTCCATATTCATCATCATTTGAAGAAGACGACTTAATTAGCTCCATTGGAGAGCTGCCAACTATTGTGTTTCCTTTCTCTGCCATATTATTACTGGTATTATAGTTGTTTCTCTTTCTGGAATTTTTTTTCCAAGTTTTTCTGCCAGAAGAAGAAGAAGAAAAAGAGATTTTGCAAGTGAAAAGAGGTTTTCGTTTGAGTTATTAATATAAAGAGAGAAGGGAGGGGAGGGTGGGGGGGGGTTTGTTTAGGTAAGGCTGGTGGGTAAGACATTGAATGCTCATCAAAGCAATTCCACACTTTCCCATGCAACTCTCTTACCAATCTCATCTCTTTTTTGGGCCTTAATTTGAGCAAAAACATTCAAGAATGCTTTGCTGTGGCCATTCCGCCTGGTCATGTGGTTATTACGTAACCAACAATGCCACAAGAAAAGAAAGAAATAGAAAGAATGAGTATAGTAATTGTAGTACATGTTCAATTCCTTGGCATTAATTGCTTCTAATGTATTATAGTATAGTATAATTTTTTTTTATCAACAAATTTGTACTTTGTAGTGATCACCAAACTATACATGTGATATTGTTTCAAACCAGACTTAATTACTTCAATTTCACAGAAGCTGCTCCCCTAATAAATCACAAGAATTAGGTCAAAATATGGGGATATAAGGCATAAATGACTTTGTTTACCTGTATTTTGATCTTGTTAACAATATAGGCACTATCAGGAATATACTGTTCGAATACATTAGTACAAAGTAGTAGCAAAGTATAGCTTCCTCCAATTGTATATCCAAGATGACCCCCCGACTTTCTTTCATGAGCCATTTAAGGCTACTTTTGATAGCAGCCATGGACCTCCGAAGCCCCGCCCATCTCTTGATGTTGTTCCAGACATCCGCAGTAAATGAGCATGCAAAGAACACGTGTGGAAGGTCCTCTGCATTTTGGTTACACAGCTTTCACAATTTACCTGTTCCCAAGAACAATAGGCAGTTCATTGTAGGCACTCTCTCCAATAGCGCAAGCCAAAAAAAGAAATACATTTTTGGGGGGATGGTCGGGTTCCACATAATTCTGGTCCAAGGTTGCCTTTTTCCCTGCAGTCTCAAAGCATCATAAGCCATGGAGGTATTGACACCGCCTCCAACATTCTAGGAGGACATCCTGTCTATGGCTGCATCTGGCAAGCTTGTCACAGATAGTAAGCAAGCGCTTGAATAATGGGGAGAAGTCCTTCTTGGGAAGGACAGTCCATCTAGAGCCAGTCTTGATGTAGTAGTGATGCACCCATTGACACCATAACGTGTCTTTCTTCAAGTATATGTTCCATAAGGTTCTTGCAAGAAGAACCTCATTCTATCTTTTAGTGTCCCTCAAAACCAAACCGCCCTGCTCTTTACTTAGGCACATTGTGTGCCAAGCCACCTTCGCATAATTACTGCCCCCACAAGAAGCGTCTGAAAAACCTTAGAGGGGGAGGGGTTAATAAGGTTTTTGGCTAATTTTAAAAAATCTTTTGTGTGATTAAAAGATAAACCTCCCATTTTGTTTGAGAAAGAATTCTAAAACTCTTTTTAATAAAAATCCAGACCAAATAAAATCTTATATTTTTACAATCAAGTTAAAAGCATAGAATAAAGATATACAATAATTTATAGTGGTCCGCTCTCTCAAAGAGCTATATCCACTACCTTGAGTCAACACCCAAGGATTTTTCAAATCCACTATAATCAAAATCTATAACAATCACAAGTTTGAGGATCACCCATCAAGGGTTGTGCAAGCAACCTCAATCCACAACACAATTACAATAAAAGGATAACTCAAGGAGTTTTTCAACACAAACCTTTGATATCAATAAAAAAAGAGATGAGTAAGGAACAATGTTACCAAATGAGCTTGAGAAGGAAAGATACAACATAATTGAATACTTATACAAGCTCCTCTTTACTTCTTCTTTAATGGATGATCAACAATGAAGCTCCAAGAAGATTTTTCCTTTGTGCTTTTGTGAGATAAAAAAGTTTTGAAGGATGTACTTTAAAACTTTTCAAATGTTCTTAAATGATCTCAATTTTATTTTCAACAACCCTTTTATTTACTGCTGATCAAGAGCTCTATATATATATAGGAAAGAAAAAACTAACCGTTACTGCCTATGTAACGGTAAACTTTTTAACAGTAAAAAAGAAAACCGGACGACCAGTTTCTAAAAACAGACGTCCGATTTCTTTGTAGAAAGAAAATCGGATAAGCCCTTTTTAAAATAGGAAGATCGATTTTTGATACAATAAGAATCAGACAACCGATTTTTCTAAAGCTAGAAAAATCGAACGACCGGTTTTAAAATAAAACGTCTGAATTTTCTTTTCCTTTGTAAAAATCAGATGACCCTTTTTGAGAAAGATTTTACAGCCAGTTTTCCTTAACAATAAAAGAGCTTTCCTTCATATTTCAAAAGCATGTATTCTTGATACTCTTTTAGAGATAATAAAACTTTCAAAGGCATAAAAAACTCCATTAAAAATACTTGGATTTTTCAAGAATAGTTTATAGAAAGAAATTCATCAAAGGAACTTCACACTTGATCAACAATTAAAGACGAGAGTTAGAGAGTTCTACAAAATACCTTAGCATATCCCTAACTAAGACACAAGTCTTCAAGGTCTTCAATGGCTTGATCTTTTCTCCTTCATTTTGCCTTGATTACCAAGATCTTTTGCTTCTAAGAGTGTAACTTTGAGACATCAAAGATGCTTCTTTTGTTCTATAGAAACTAAGATTAATAATCATCACATAAACATATGTTAATTATAATCAAAATCATACGCAATAATACCCTTAGGCTTAACAGCGTCGGCACAAACTTGTGATTCTATCCAACGCCGAAGCCAAAAGTGGGAGAATTCCAAGCTAGAAGGCCTCGATTCCCTGCACCGTAGAACTTATAACTTCCAACTTTCCTGCATATGAAAGGTTGAGGCCAGACCATGCAAGTAGAGTCTTAGCAACCTTATCTAGAAACGGACCATAATCAGCAGCCTTCACGTAGATACCAGATAAGGGAATGCCCAATTAACGGAAAGGCATACTACCAAGACTGAAGCTAGTATATTCAATGATTCTGCTTTCCTCCATTTTCTCTACCCTTACCAAGAAGATATTGGACTTCAGTGGGTTAGCATGTAGGCCAGATGCTGTCCCCGACTCCTGAACATCAGATACAATTTTGACAGAGAGAAAGTCACCCCTAGTGAAGACTATAAGGTCATTGACAAAAGCTAGGTGGGACACTTTGAGTTTCTCACATTTAGCATGGAAGTTAAACCCATCCTTCCGTGTAGCACAATTCAAATATCTAGATAAGTACTCCATACATATGACAAAGAGAAGAGGAGATAAAGGGTCTCCTTGTCTCAACCTTTGCTGCCCTTTAAAGAACCCAAACATTTCACCATTCACCTTTAGTGAGTAAGAAGGTGATGAAACACATGCCATGACCCATTTAACAAAAACAGATGGACAGTGGAGAGCCGTGAGAATCCCTCTCCAAGAAATCCCAAGAGATTGTGTCGTATGCTTTCCTGATATCAATCTTCAAGATACACTTTGGCGAAGTCATTTTTCTGTTGTAGCCCCTCATAAATTCTTGGTCTAAGTGGATGTTTACAACCATGCATCTCCCTTTAACAAAAGCTTATTGTGATCTATCAATAACAAAATGAAGTACAATCTGTCCGCCAACAGTTTGGTGATGACCTTATAAAAGATATTGCAACACAAAATAGGCTTGAAATCCCCTACTGAAGTTGCCTGCCCATTTTTGGGAATAAGAGAGATAACACAATGCTTAATCTGTTTGAGTAGGTTCATTGTAGAGAAAAATTCCAGAATGGCCTCACAAAAATGATCTCCCTCAATGCTCCAAGTGTTTTTGAAGAAGAAGGATGTATAACCATCCGGACCTAACGATTTCTCACTGCCTATGTCAAACAAGGCAGCTTTTATATCTTCCCTAGAAAAATCAGTCACCAGGAGATTTGCTTGATCAGGAGTGACTCTAGGTCCATTTTGTATGACTGAATCATGAAATCCATGTTTGTCCTGCTTAATTCCCAACAAACCAACATAGAAGTTAAGGAATTCCTCTTGAATTTCCTCCTTCGAAGTAGCCAAAGAACCATCCCTTTTTGTTAGGGAAGCAATGAAGTTCTTCTTTGCATTCCTTTAATTCAAGGAGTGAAAGAGTTTAGTCCCTTTGTCCCCATTTAACAAAAAATCACATTTGAGTTTTTGTGCACAAAACTTCATCTCGGCTTCAGAAAGGGAAGCAGCATTTTGTGAAGATCATCTATGCATTTTTTTTTTATGAAGGTGCTAGTCCACTATCTATGTTCAGCACATATAATTTTAGAAATTCGCAACATTGATTAAGATTCCATCTCATAATCTTGATTTTACTAAACTATATGAGAATGAATTTACGATTACTTGACCATCACTTTTAATGATGGTAAATTTTATTTTCTTTTATAAAAGATGAATTATTTGTGAAAGAAAGAGTGTGAAAGAAGGGATACATTTACTTTGGATTTCGTCATATACATGAGGCTTTTTATCTCGAAATATTCTATTATTTCTGATCATAAATGTAAGGGCTTTTATGCTTGTGCATAAGAATTAAGGGTATTTAATACGAGACAATTGTTGAGTCAAAATACTCTTTATATCCTTAGTAAATATGGAGAGAGATAAATAATACGAGTGTAATAAATTAACAAAGAAATGAATATAGATGGAAAAAATGTAATAAATGTCTATTGAAAAGTGTAAAACTCCTTATATTTGTTACCATCGCTAGTATTATAGACATGTCTACATTCATGGATGGACCCTTTAACTTGTATTAAGCAACATCACCTAGTCTTAGAGTTCCTGTCTCCAAAATTAGGGACACAATCAATATGAAGGGTGATATGTATGGACCTTATCTATAAGAGAAATTTCCTATTATCTCCCATATTTGTTGATTCGAAAGTGTAACTTATGAACCTGATAGCATTCAAGACCCAACGATTGTCTTTACCATGTCAAAATAAATTTATCAAAATGATCATGGGTACTTAGGTTCATACTCTTTTTTAGTACAAAAAGTGTCACCCTGTTGGTGTAAGTTACATAAGTATCAACGAATTACACTCTAAATAACACTCTTATGTAGGGAGAGAATAAACATTATAAAAAAGGCACTAATATCCTGCATTATGTAGAAGTTGAACACTCAATATCTAGTCGAGAAAATTCAGTTCTTGCCACTCGAGTAATATCTCACGCGCCTTAGGTCCATATACTCTTATATCATACAATTACGTTAGAACTATCGCATATTATGCTACAATTATCACATATCGGATAGAAGAATGACATCCCTGTCTACCTCTTCTATGGGATTGAACATAAAAAAATACCACTAAAATCTATGCCTATGTACATGAAATTTAAGCTTGTAAAGTATATTATACTTTTTTAATTAGGTGAATCTTTCATCAAAATCAAAATCCCTTTTAGTTTTGTGATTATATATATATATATATATAGTTGATTAGAAGAGAAATGGAATACAACTGACGAGACTTTTGCAAAATTCACAAACGATTTGATCTTTGGGCTTAACATCAAAGCCTTCAAGTTTATGTAGCTTATTATAGCATGCATGACATATGATAAGTATCATTCCCAAAGGCATAGTATTGCAACATTATAGAGCATATATAATTATAAGTAGTAATTAATTAGCATTAATCTCTAATTAAAAAAACCGAAAGTATTGTTAAAATAATAATTTTTACCTTGCAATTAGGTACAGGGAATTTGCAAATCTTTCAGCAGAAACAATTTTCAGGCCAATATTGGTCCACACGAATGAGAGAAACTTCAGATGAAATGTTGACATCTCTCTTGAAACCGGCACACATCCTAAAAATAGATCGATCAATTTCTTTTTTTCTATTTTTAGTCATATTTTAAATAAAATATACTGTTATTTATCTATATATAAAATACATCTGGTGGAATGAATGCATTGAAATCTTTCTTCGTATATCTCTGCTTATATGCCTTATATGAAATGAACACTAAAACATAAACTTATATGAATAAACTTATTGATAATCTCAAAACTATTCTATTTGTCTTAATTTAGTTCTAATTTTTTTTTTTTTTGCAATTTTAGTCTGAAAATTACTTTTTCAATCATATTAGTCCCTATAATGACTTTTAGTATGTAATTTGTCACATTTTTACAAGTTCCGCTTGTATATAAGTCATGATCAAGGAAAAATGACAATCTTTAACTTTTCCTTCCTTATGCATATCCACACAATCCACTTATCTTTTTATTTTATTTTCACCTTATGTGAAGCATTTAGGATGAAAAAAATAGAGATAAATAATTTTTTCTTTGATCGGCTATTGTAGGAATTTGTCAAGTTTCCCCAAAAGAGGTTATAAAAACTAATATTTTTAAATAAAAATAAATTTAGAATTAAAATTACAAAACAATAATTTTAAGACTAAATTAATACGGATTGAATAGTTTTGGAACTAATTTAGTTAATTTCTCTTAATGAATCACATTGCAATATAATTGTTACCTAAGTGATTCATTTGTTGCCATTGGATGGTTGATCAGGGAATGAAAATCAAATTGCTAAGAGGCAAAATTGGTTTTTTTCTGGGTTGGGCCCAGTTAAAATTATTGGGTACTAAAGTGGCCAAAATTTTTTTTCCGTCTTTGGTCATAATGCACAATGGTTGTGCGTTATCTGTAATGATTGTGCGTTATCAGTTAATTCGGCTACCTCCGCTAATCAGCCTTATGTAGGCTAATAACGCACAATGGGTGTGCGTTATGATTAGGCAATAACGCATACTCGTTTTGCGTTATCAGCCACGTAATTATTTTTATTTTAATTTTTTTATTTTTTTAATTTTTTAAATTTTTTTACTTTTTTAAATTTTTTTAATGAACATTTTTTTTTTTTGTTTTTAATCAAAATTTCTTTTGGGAAAACTTATAATTGTATAAATTTTTTTTAGTATTTTGTTTAATGAATTATTTTTTTTAATGAAAATTTATTTTGAGAAAACTTATAATTCTATAATATTTTTAAAAAGACTGTATTTATTATATTTAACTTATTTTGTAATATTTATATCATTTTCTTGGAAAATATATTTACATTTTAACCATTTCATTGCAAGTTATTTGAAGAAGTAATACTAAAGAAACTGTAAAAATTTAGAGCAATAACGTAGTAATTAGAAGAAATTGAAAGAAAATTTTCAATAATATAAACATGTTTTATTACAACTATTTCAAGAAAATGTCAAACTTATACATTGCTTGGTCCGGGGTTATTACAATTTTTCCTATTATGTCCCGGTATGCGACATCTACCACATCTTGGCGGAGAATTCGGATTTCTATAATCCATTTCCCCCTGAAATCGCTTGCCCTGTTTCCTATCCCGTTCCTTTTTCATGTTTGGAGGATAAAATGTCAAATTAAAAGGAACATCCCTCCAAAAGTTCTCACTCAAGACCGGATGAAAATTCGTTTGGTAAGTTCTTCTGTACGTTTGTCGCAAATATATCTCCGGCACATAAGTATCTGTTCTTGACCCATTTTCTCTACACACTACAAGAACATGAGAACAAGGCAATGTATACGGTTGCCATTTTCCGCAACTACATGATTTATTATTTAGTCGCAATGTATAGACGTTATTGCCTGTACCAGAAACCCGGATTGGAGATTTGACCATGTATATTCCCTCTTGTAGATTGTAAGTTGTAACTTTGTGTTCCCTTGATTTCATCTCAATTCGCAAGAACTTGTCAAAAATTCGAGTTGGAAATGGATGCACACAATTTTCAGCCTCTTCACGGTGTTAGTGAAAGTACTTAACCAGTTTGATGAATATTAGTTCAACCAGGACTTTTAAAGGTAGAACCCTAGCTTTCTTCAACACACTGTTAAGTGCTTCGGAAATGTTGGTTGTCATGATTCCGTGTCTGTGATCGTCATCATGCAACAGTGTCCATTTCTCTGCGTCCAACTTCATCAAGTAAATGTAAGCATCAACATTTCTTTCTTGAATATCTTTCACTACACGGTCAAATTTCCATTGTTTTGTTTCTGTTTCGGCCTGCCACATCAAGTTTTTTAGGTTTGTATTTTAAAAGTCTTGTTGAAATTTGCTCGAATGTGGAGTAAGCAAAACCGGTGAACTGCAAATGGTGGTTGCCACAAAGTTGACTTTGAATAGCAGAGAAAATACCTTTGTGGCGATCAGAAATGAGGCATATGTGGCAATCTTTGACTATGTATTTTCGCAAGTCTTTAAGGAACCAATTCCAACTATCGGAAGATTCCTTATAAACAATTGCAAAGGCAAGTGGGAACAAGTGATTATTTGCATCCCACGTACTTGCAATTAACAACACGCCCTTGTATGGTCCCCTTAAGTGTGTTCCATCCACAGAAATCACCGGCCGGCAATATGGAAATCCGTCTGTACATGGCGAGAAACACCAGAATACAAATTTGAAAACATAATTAGGGGAACTACTTGTTCAGTGATGCAAAAATTCGTATACAGTCCCCGGGTTTTGCGCTGCTTTGTACGCTTCGCCCTCTACTGGTATCCACGAGACGAACTCCTCTGCAAGCGATCGGGATGCTAGCCCCTTCTGTGTTCTGAAAACTGTTCAGAACTGATCCTGACTATCTGGTAATCGGTCGTATTTCGGAGAGAGGAGGCTAGATACTATATCGCTGTTCTAGGGTTTAGGGTTTTGTTTTTCTTTAATTAGATAAAGGACGGCTACCAAGAAAAGGTTAACATAACCTTTTATAGATGTCAATATCAAAACCCTAACTGTCATCTAATGACAGTTTAATCTCGTCCGTCTATTCCTATAATCATCCAACGGTTGGATGAGTAATATTAAGTAATTAATTTCATTTATTCGATTAAATAAAATTAATTACTTATTAACTTACCAGAAAATACAATATGGAATCTGATTCCCCTTTTGTATACGTTCAACGAATCTGGACACAATCTAGATTCATTGAACGTGGACATTATGCTTACAAGATCGTCTATGCGTGTGACCCTTTAGGTTCACTTAACGTTGGCAGTGAATGAAAAAATGTCCTAGACATTTATTCACAAAACATAAGCGGCCTCTAGCAAGACATTATACTTACCCAAGTTAAGTAAATGTAATAATAACCTAGCATCAGATTTAATATTTAGTCCTTTTGTCACACGATATCCTAATTAAGTATAAGACATGGATCAAGTCATCCTTATAAAACTTAATTAACAATTTACTTGATCACCAAGCAGACTGTTCCAACAAATAATATTAATAACACCTTATTAATACTTATTTGAGCCTGGCCATGCATATTTTCCAGTCTTCCTTATCAAGGGGCCCATGGATATCTCTCTCTAAGAAAAGAGAGGGACAAATCCCTTTCACTATCTCCAATATTCAAGCCATGACGAGAAAATAAGCCAACCAATAATCATAATGATCACCTAATTAAAAGTGATGTTTGACTATGTCAAAACATATTTTTCTTCCTATGCAAGAAACATTAGGTCGAAGGACACCAGATATAAAACTAAGAAGAAATACTTATAACTTAAACCCATGCAATATTTCTTCTTCACTTTGGGTCATGTCCAATACAATATTCTCAATATGTATTTATGAATTGATTTTATATTTCATATTCATGATCAGTAAAACTTGACTGAAAAACCTTAGAGGGGGGGTGAATAAGGTTTTTGGCTAATTTAAAAAATCTTTTGTTTGATTAGAAAGATAAACCTCCAATTTGTTTGTGAAAGATTTCTAAAACTCTTTTTAATAAGAATCCACACAAAGCATAATCTTATAGAATTGGCAATTAAGAAATGAGCAAAGAATTAAAGAGCATGCACAACAATTTATAGTGGTTCACTCTCTCCAAGAGCTACATCCACTACCTTGAGCCTCAACCCAAGGATTTCACAAATCCACTAACTTTAAAGTTGGTTACACAACTACACAATGAGGTTCACCCTTCAAGGGTTTTACACTATAACCTCAAACACCACAACACAACTACACAATGAGGTTCACCCTCCAAGGGTTTTACACCAAAACCTCAATCACAACAGTACAACTAGTTAATCAAAGGATCACCCAAAGGGTTTTCCACAAACCTTTGATCACAATAAAAGAATAGAAAGAGTTAGGAACAATGTTACCAATTTAGCTTGAGAAGATACTTCTACAAGCACCTCTTTTCTTCTTCTTTGATGGATGATCAACAATGAAGCTCAAGAAGATTTTTGTTTGGGATTGAAAATGATTTGTAATAAAATGTATTTTTGAAGCTCTTGAAATGTATTAAATGTTCTCAATGAGTAATTCCCAAACTTGTTTTATTTATGGCTGATAATTGAGTGTATATATAGGATTTTTTAAGCTCAAAACGGTTGCCTAAGAAATAGGCTGTCAAATTTCAGAAATGACCGTTGCTTCAGTGCAACGGTAATATTTTTTACACTGACAGCTAAAAACGGACGACCGGTTCCAGAAAACGGACTTCCGGTTCTTTGAAACAGAAAGATTCGGACTTGAGTTTTCTAAAAACGGACTGCCGAATTAAGAATTCGGACGACCGGTTAAAAATTCGGACTGCCGAATTTCTGAACAGAAAGATTCGGACTTGATTTTTCTGAAAACGGACTGCCGAATTTTGTGCTGTGGAAAAACGGACTTCCGGTTTTAAAAACGGACTTCCGAATTTCAGTTTTTCCTCAGCCAAGTTTTTTTTTTAACAAAACTTTCTTCCAAGTTTCAAAGGCATTCTTGACAATTTTTTAAAGATAAGAAAAACTATTCAAAACATCCTTAGTCAAGAATACTTGGATTTTATCAAAGGATTATATTTTGGAAAATCAAGAGAAGAGCTTCATGTATGATCAATGAATCAAAGACTAAGACTAGAGAGTTTTACAAGATAATACCTAGTTCACAAATACAATGTCTTCAATTGATATGATCTTGGTATGGCTTGATCTCTTCTTCTCTATTTTGCCCTCATCATCAAGATCTTTTGCTTGAGACTTTGAGACTTCATATGTTCTTCTTTTGTTCTCTATGAAGGGTTAGCTAACATACTCACACAAGCACATGTTAATCATAATCAAAACACAAGTAATAATGCCCTTAGGGCTAACATTGACCATCAATCAACTTCACACTAGTTCACAAGATGTAATAAACTAGGGACAAATAAGAATAGTATTTTATTAGCTATAAGGGTTTTACTATCAAATCACATACTTGATGACCAAGAGCATAAAATACAATTCAAACATACATGCTTCATAAATCATAAATGTGAGTCAATTGGTCTTAGGGCATATACTAACAGATTTATATCATGTACATCTTGTAAGTATTTAGGTAGAATACTGAAGGTTGTATCCCAGCTACCAAAAACCCTCTCGATGGCAAATTTTCGAGCATATCATGTCCGCTTGTAAGTACAGCCAGTTTGAAGCAATACCTGCACTCGAATGATGTTTGAAACAGGTATCTCAGGATCGTTGGCAACTAGGTGTGATATAGACATTGATATAAATTTTGAAGACAAGTTTCTGTGTTTATTTTATTCAATCTGTACAAGGCATGTGTGTTCCTTGACGAATCTGGTTATTTCCCACCGATTGTGTGTGGCTTTCTTTTTTATACGGATGTACAATGAACAACAATTATCATCACTGTGATGGTAACATCTTGCGGTCCATGTATCAATCTTACTTTTCAAAACTCGGTACTCACGCCCCACACTGAGAGAGTACTTACGAACCACACTTACTGCCTGAACTTTGTCAACGAATCTCAGGTCTAACTGTATGTCAATCATGGAATCGTTCCAATCGATGGAATCGTTCCAATCGAGTAATCGAATGGTCCCAGATTCTACAAGGTTATCTATAGGAGAACCCGAGCGCATATCTAGGAATGCTCCAGAATATGTGTAGTCATACTTAGCGTTGCTGAACCATTGGCTGCTCTCTCATTGTTATGTTTTCGGTGACTGGGTTGACAGGATTTTCAGGATTCAGGGGAGGATGGAACTCTCCTTCTTCTGGGTCATTGTCATCATCCGATTCAGATTGACTAGAAACGACATAATCTCCGTCTGACCCGTCAACCTCATCGGCATAATCTTCGGGAATTGAAAAAAGAATAAGTGGATTGTTAAGGCTGTTTTGAAGATGTAGAGAATAATGAATGGACGTATGTATTTATAGACTTTCAATATCACTGAAGGCGGAGAGTAAGTTATAATGGAATGAGGGAAAAATAATTAGTGGGATGAATTATTTTCTTCCATCAGCTGGGTTCACGAGAAGCATGAAATTATTGTCCTTTGAGTTACTATTGAAGATGAAATCATTGTCCTTGGAAGAGCTGGTGTGAGTGAATTATTGTACGTGGGTAATGGATTATTGAAGATAACGCACAGTGGTTGTGCGTCATGACCATGGATAACGCACAACTGTTATGCGTTATCCTTGAAGATAACGCATGATGGTTGTGCGTTATCTTCAGGATAACGCACAACCGTTGTGCGTTATTAGCAGGATTTTTTTTTTCCGGATTGTGTTTTTTCTTTACACGTTTACCCTTTTTTTTTTTATCAAACTTTTCCTTTTACACATTTACCCCTTTTTTATTATTTTTTTAAATTTTATTTTTCCATCAAACTTTTTCCTTTTACACATTTTCCATCAAATTAAAAATGTTATGTTTATACCAGAGAATTTGAAAATTTGGATTTTTACCTATCACAAAATAAGAATATAATAAAGATACCTAAACCAAATATATCAATAATATAAACATTGACTGAATACTTTATAATTTATTTTAAATTACATATAACTGTCAATGGAAAATAGAAAATAATAATTACAGCTAAAGCCAGTCGGATGGTGTGAACCGCACAGTCTTCTTACCAACACGATGCCCGAAGCCGAAATGCTGAACACCGTCCATGTCCTCCTCTTGCTCCTCTTCGTCAGACGAAGATGCCTGCGATATAAGCTGATGCGGCGTAGATAAACCGGATGTGCACGGAGGAAGAGGTGCTCGAAACCCGAAAAACCCGTAGGTGATTGAAACGAGGCAAATCCTAAATCGGGCGTGGGAGGCAACTGCGATGTCCCGGATCCACTGGGAAGTCATTGGGAAGCTGGCGTCAAACCCAAACTAAAAGATGGCATATCTAAATTCGAGCTGTCAAATGGGTCGACAGTCAGTTGACCACTACTAGATCTCTCACCCCTCTCAACCACTATATGGCCGGGGTCCACATGTTCGTGCCTTTCTGGAGCAGGAGGTACAGGAGGGCGTCCACCTCCTGCTCCACGCCCAGGATGTCTCCGAGCACCCCTGTTAACTCCACGAGCATCTCAGTTCGGTACGTGCTCCCGAGGACGGCGTCGCGACGGCTGCACAAGGAACATCTGCTGGATATCGTGCTGCGAAGGAGTGCATCCCAAAGTACCGCCGATAGAGACCATACACCTTCGGATAATCGTCTGTACTTTCTTCATAACCACAGCCACCTGTGAAGGAGATGAAAGCGGCTCCCGAATCACCACTGAAGCCATATCATCCACCTCCTGCAACATAGAAGTCTAAACAAAAAAAAAAATCAACATAAATAAATAAATTAATTAAAATGTTAGAAATCAACATAAATAACTAAAATGCGTAAGAAACCCCTTAAAAAAAAATATTTATTTGGATAACTTACCATCATCCGTCTGTCCACATCGGCAGGCTGATATCCATGCGCATGGATATCACGTTTAGCTGGATTGCTGATGTAAACCCGTGTGATACCCGATACTATTTGATGTACTCATCGCAGGAGTAATACAACGCCTCGGCAGCTACAACAGGACCATCCTAACACGAAGTCGCCAATGGTATCAGGCATCGAGATGAATAGCATGCTATGTCCCCCAGTATGTGCTATTATTCCCTCTCAGCTGGATTCGGTGCAAGTCCAGATGACTATCAACTGCATCTGGAACCATCTGAGCCTGTGCAAACTGGCGCATCACAGGCCCGGGATAGTGGTACTCCACTATCTCGTAACATATGAGCGGGACCTCTGTCCGCCCCAAGTCAGATGGAACCAGAGGACGGTCATAATAAGGGAGCCATATAAACTGTCATGTCAAAATTCAAAATCAATAAAAATCAATAAATTAATTCAAATTAGTAAATAAAATTCATAAAAAAGATTAACAAACAACAAATAACGAAATAATTACACTTAATAAATAATACACAAAAAAATTTTAAATAACTAAAAATTTACCGAAAATTTAAAATGCAGCTCTAGTCTACCGTTTTTCACTCCAAATCTTTAATAACCTTCGTACTCCAAAGAAAGTCTCGAAGATTAACTAATTTTTAACTGTAAATTTCAAAATAAAATAATATTTATTAGAATAAGAGAAGTCAAAACATAATAATAAGTAAAAAAATAAAAGGAAAAGTAAAATAATTTACCTAGCAGTTGGCGGAGGCGGCTGTAAAAAATTTTTTGAAGGACAAGGATGAAAAAGGGAAGAAGAATGAGATGGAGAGGCTGAAAAAAGGAAGAAGAATGAAGGAGAAAAGAGAGAGAAGAGGTTGCTGGAAATAAAGATAGTAAGAAGAAATAAGGGGGAAGAAGGGAGGAGAATAAATAGGTTAAAAAAATAAAAGGGGAGGAAAAATAAGAGGGGATGAAGGGGGTGGCGGTTGGGAGTTAGGGTTTTTTTATAAGGTGATAACGCACAGTCACTGTGCGTTATCAAGCTTAATAACGCATAATGACTGTGCGTTATTAAACTTGATAAGACACAGTTATTGTGCGTTATCTACAGGTCAGCGCCAAATAGGATCCACATCAGTTTTTTACGCAATTAGCGCGGCTAACGCGGCTTAAGCCGTGTGATTAGGGATAACGCACAACGATTGTGCGTTATCATCTGGAATAACGTACAATTGCTGTGCGTTATGACCAGAGTCAGAAAAAAAAAGTTTGAGCTACTTTAATACCCAATAATTTTAACTTGACCTAGCTCAGAAAAAACCGACAAAATTTGTATATAAAACACTTTTGAAAGAGACTTTTGATTTCTTTACATAATAGAGATGGACCTTTTTTATGTTTTTCTTTTTATAATTGGAATCCACAAAGTTCTACATTTTTAAGGGATTCTATATTTTTAATGCTAATAATGACAATAAATTTTTTGCACGAGTGATATATTTATTTTATACAAGATTTTGAAATTTATTTGGTGATTTAATGGGCGTATCAACCAAATAAATCAATAATTTTGATGTAGTTTGTTAAAGAAGATGGGTAATTGAAGATTAATTTTCTTTTCTGGGTGACCCGTGAAGATTAATATATTGATGGGACCAGAACTAATATCACCAAATGCTTGATAAATTATCTTATAATGACTAAAGATTAAGGGCCTCTCTCTCTCTCTCTCTCTCTCTCTCTCTCTCTCTCTCTCTCTCTCTCTCTCTCTCTCTCTCTCTCTCTCTCAGTGCAAAATTTGAGGTAGAAAATAGTAAAAAGTGATTCATTGGAGCTGACCTCAAGTATTTGCCGATCTGGAAACAATACATTGCGCTTTAATTCAAGTTCAATTCATTTGTTCATCACTGGTTAAAAATTAAAAGATAAAATTTAACATTTAGGCCCTCTTGTCGGTGTAACTTTTTGGACAATTAAAGAG
Organism: Catharanthus roseus; assembly: GCA_028651295.1. Lineage (NCBI taxonomy): Eukaryota > Viridiplantae > Streptophyta > Magnoliopsida > Gentianales > Apocynaceae > Catharanthus > Catharanthus roseus. Next base: position 909,246 of record JAPQWS010000050.1, on the reverse strand, counting down.
TATCTTAAGAATTTCACATCGGCCTCTCCTTTAGAGGTATCTTTCGGGTGAGTTAGGTCCAAGTCCAAAATTCTAATATAGTATTAGAGCCAGTTATTTGACTATCCATATTGGGTCACCCGTGAAGATGACTAATCCTGCAGAATGCCACGCTCCAGATCAAAATGATCAGCCTGGACGTGAGGGGATGCGTTGAGAATCCCACATCTTCTAATTAAAAAAAATAATTATTCCTTATAAATACTTTAGCAGTCCTCCTCTCTTGAAGTAGCTTTTGGAGTGAATTAGGCGCAAGCTCAAAAATTCTGACTGGATAAAAGAACTATTTAATTTTTCCTTTATTTATCCCACATTGAAGAGTCATGAAATTAATAAGGATTTCTCCATTATTTATAAATGTTGTTAAAAATTTTCTCTCTCATGCTAGTTTCAATTCATACCTTTACCACCACCATTAGATCAGGAAACTAAAGGCTTTCGCACTATCTGAAAGTGTCAGTAGCAGAGAATTTGTTAAGTCAATATTGTAAACACTATTACACATAAAAATCAATCAAAACTGATTGAAATTTTGATTTTTTTTCCTTAAAAAAACTCTGAAAGCTCAAAAAGTCTAAAAGCCTCTCTCTCCCCACGTCTTCACTCTCTTTCAGTTCTACTTCACCCAAATTGAATTCAATTTAGCCGTAATCCATCCAACTCCTCAACACAACTCTCGGTTGGCTCCATCGGTGCTGCATCGCCGGTCGCCTCTCCGTTTTCCTGTAGTGCCGGTGCATCTCTGCCTCTTCTATTCTTCATTTATTCTGTTCGTATTCGCTCTCGGATTTTTTTTTTTCTTTTTTTTGGGCGTAAATTGAATGTTTGTCTTTAAGAATAATCTACTCTACATCTAAGAAAGTCTAAGCCTCTAAGAAATGAAATTATTTTAAGAGAATGAATAATAGGTAGTTTATCTGTTTCTTTATGAATTTCTTCAATTTTTTCGTTTTGTAAGTTTTTTTTCTCCTAAATGATGAAAATGCTGCTCTATCCTCGTATTTTTTTTTCTATTCTCGTGGAAATTATTGTTGCTAGTTTCTAATTTTCTAGATTGTTCTGATTAAAAAAAAAAAAATTCTAGATTGTTAGTTTTTTTATCTTCTAAGATTTTTAATTTTCTCAAATTTTTAATTAAAGAGTGATAAATTCAAGTAAAACTAATTGCAATTTATTATTCCTTATGAGTTTTTGACAAACTTGTTTTCATGTAAGATAATTTTATTGCCATTAAGTCATATTTAAGTTCTTTTAAGAAGTACAAAATTTTTTATTTTTTTAGAAGTAACAGATATCTGTATTTTTTTTAGAAGCAATAAATATCTGTTAGGCTTTTTTAGAAGTGCATATTTTTTAAATTGGGTAGCATAATTTTATAAATAGTTAATAGAATATAATTATTATATAATTATGAGGTCATACTGGTTCGGTTCAACCGATTGAAGTGATGAACTAATAATTAAGTTTTTTCGATTCGACCTACAATTTAATTTTTTAAACATTTTAAGTCTAGACCCGGTCCATAAGATTGTTTTGTTAGGCCGAGCTCGTGTATATTAGACATCTTTTGTATTTTTCTCTTTTATTGTTATATATTTGGTTACTTTGTGATATACTTGTTGCTATATTTGCATTAGGTTGAAATAGGCACTTTTCAGTTGTGATTTCCGGAAGAGATCAGCTTGTGATGCAAAAAAACTTATCTTATAATATAATTTTTATAAAAATGACTATCAATAAAGTAGTGTTTATGCTTTAATAGTAGTATTGACTATGTAGTTTTCATAGCATGTTGAGAAAAACCTATGTTATAGTATAATTTTGAGAAAAATTACTATTCAATTATTATCACTTGCTTTAAAGTAATCACAAATTTTATTTTTATTTTTTTATATATACAATTTATTTTCATTCCTCACCATCCTAGACAGTGGTTTCTAGTGAAAAAAAATATAAGCATATTCTATTTAAAGCTTCAACTTGTTTGTAGCAATATTACTAGAAACTGTTGTTGCAAAGATCTGGACTTGCAATAGGATGTATATTGATTGCACCCACTAGTATCTTTTTTCTTTTCAGTAAAAAAAAGAACTAAGTTTACAAAGAAAAAATTAAATAAATAAAAAATATGAAAATATAGTTAATAGGTATATTATGTAAATCTTTTATTTTTGGGGAAGTTTTTACGTAAATCAATTGATAATAATTAGTGGATATTTGTTTTCAAAAGAAAAAAATTAGAGGATATGTAAAGCTATCTTGCAAAAATTTCTAATCTCTTAACCGAGGCCTAACCAAGTTGGTTCAACCAGGCAAGCCGAAGTTAATGGTCATTGGCCCTACCAGAAGGTCCAGAACCACACATTTCCATCATCAACCTTAAACAATAATGCTCGACTGAAACAAAATACAGATAACGATAACTTTTCCCCACCAAGAAAAGCCATAGATATGCATTTGAAGCTTCTTCAATCTCACCACAAACACTATGTCAATCCTACATATTCCAAGTTTCATCTATCCATCTCTTGTATTCAGCTAAATTTTCCAAGACTTAAAGAAATACCAGAACTGATTCTGAAATGCCGCAAGCAGATGGCAATGTCATTGCCATCTTCATCACTTGTTGCTGATGCTCCTATCAGATTCAAACCCATTTCGGCATCGTTGGATTTGACAGAGGAAAACATCAATCTTGTCCTTGCCGATGCAAAAGTTGAGGCAAGTCATCTGTTTTCCCTCCTCTGTGTATTGATTTCTTTATTTCTTCTGCATTTGGGATGTTCATGGTATACAGTATTCTTTGCCAGTTGGGACAGCTTTTTGATACTTCAGTTGGTATAACAGGTGATTTTCCTATCTTATAATGCAATTTTAAAGTGGCATGTTTTTGTCTATTTTGAATTTCCAAGATTTGCATTGATGCCAAAATGAAATTCTATGAGCAGGAAAAGCGGAATTGGCTGACCTGGATGGACCATATGTGAAGATTAGACTGAGTGGGAAGTTTTGGCACGAACGTTCTGTTGTCTTGGCCAGATTGGGAAATTATTTGAAGAAGAGGATTCCTGTAAGTCACTTACTTTCTTTTGCTTTTCTGTTTAATAATGTCAAAGGATCATCAAGAAGAAAGCCTTGTTGATTTCCATACCTCAGTGATTTCTTCATATCTGCATTTTCTCCCTGTCAAAAGATTTATCAGTAACAATCATTAATTTAATTTCACAGGAAATCTTGGAGGTCCATGTAGAAGATGAGAAGCAATTGGATGATAGCCCTGAGAATTTCTAGAGTACCTGTATTGTCTTCTCTTGCTTTTTCTGGGCATGCATGCATCAAGACTTTTGTCTTGGATACACTGTTTATGCCAATGCCAAATGATTTATTCTGTAGAAACTAACACAAGAATGTTTTTTCCTTCTGATTTATCAAAAAGACTGACAAGTAATTTATCCAAGCCAAGGAAAGCTCAAAATTACGAAAGAAAAGATATATTATTGCAGCATTGAAGTATAACAGGTTTGTTGTGTGTTAACACCACAGTTTAAGGGCATTCCAGCTCCTGAAAATCTAGGTGTCATCCTGCAAACCTACTGAGTAAGTAGAGAGAGCAGGACACTTATAAGTGCATGGTCATTCGACAACAAGAACAAGACTATGATCAAAACCTGCGACAGCTTGGATTACTTGACGACCTTCCAAGTATTCAACTAACATTGGTTCAGCTTCATCCATTGAGCTGCCCAACGCAAGTCTCCCATTTCTACCACAGCCCCAAGTCCAGAGCTCCTTCTTATCTGTAACAACCATGGAATGTGCCCGCCCTCCTGATGCTCCAACAGGTGTTTCATCAGCAAGCCCCTCAACCACCAAAGGAACATTTTCTGGACCATCTCTCCCAAGTTGAGAATTGTGGTTCCATCCCCATGAGACGAGGGTCGAACTATTGATTCTAGAGTCTGATGATAACTGAACCTGGCAAATTGCCAAAGAATGCCCCATGCCAGATGCTAGAGAAAGAGGACGGAGATTTATGTCCACCGGATGCATTCCCAAGTTTGCGTTTTCTCTGCCTAATTGTCCATATGCATTGCTCCCACTGCTTAAAAGAATACCATCACCTAAACCAGAGAATAAAAGATCAACATCACATATCCAGAAGCATCAGACAAACATCATATATCAGTAGGAAAAACTTACGACAAAGAACTAAAGAATGATCAAGGCCACACGAAACATCTACAACTTCAACATCATGTAGCTCTTCGATGACACTTGGTTTCCACACGATCGGCATGTCTTTTTCTTTCCCAATACTTTCCAAGACCAGCTTCTCTGCAGCTTCGAACATTGAATTTGAAAGTTCTTGAGATGATCCAAATTTACCAGCAACAGAGTCCAGCGGAGAGGACTCTAAAGATTTTCCAATCTTCCCTAATCTGCCGTCAGCATAGTAACCCCATCCAAATACTTTACCTTGATTAGTCAATGCAAGAGCATGCCCCCAACCTAGTGAGACCTACATATATACAAATACCGTATGGATGTTACCCAAAGAACCAATGACTTCAAGGCACAGGGATAGAGTTATTCTTTAACTACAACATAGTTATAACTAAATCAGAACATCTTTAAGCAATATAAATCAATATTCTTCTACCTTAAGCACAATATGAGACCACCTTAACTATTTCTTCTCCAACAAGGGTTTCCACTCTGGTAGGGAGAAGAGCTTCAGTAATTCCTTCTCCAATTCCCAGCTGCCCACGCTTGGACTTTCCCCAGACCCAGAGTGAACCATCGTCTCCAATAGCTGCAGAAACGACACCAGATGCAAATGCTTCCTGAACTCTGACTTGATCCAATCCCTCTACTCTTTTGGGTTCATTCCATGATTCTCTGCAGTAAGTTCAATGGAAGATTGGAGCAAGAAAAATGGAGAAGGCAACTTTTAACAGCTTCAATTAGATTGCACAACAGGATTGAAGCTGAGGTATTCTTCTGATCTTCTCCAACTAAACTATGGAAAAGAACATTGTGTTCAAGCTACATAATATACATGGCGACTAGGAAGATAAAAACAATAAATGAATGGAGATGTATTACAGGATTGGTTCTCAGTCTTACATGCTTAAAGAAACATTAATCATTTTTCTCCACTTACAACCAACAACAAAGAACAGTACAAGTTGTGTTGAGCTATTGAGAAACATTACTGGACTTCTAATAAATAAGAACCCTAAGGTAAAAAAATAATAATAAGAATAAGTAAAACGCATACGAATATCTCATGATTTTGATTTTAGTTAAAGCAGAAATCTTTTATTTACAGTTACAACTTTCTAGCTTTATAACATTCTGCTTATATATGAGAGTTGTATCACTTTAAAGTTTCAGTAGATAGGATGCAAAGAGAGTTTTCTAGTGCATAATTTTTTAACTACTTGACACTCACACCACCTATCATTTCCATTACACTGTTCAATAGCCAAGTATCAATTGCTAGACCATTTCCTGTGTTGGGTACATTGATCAAATTAGAGCATTCCAAGACAAACAAAATCCATGGAGCATACAGCTCTCACTCTTTGCACTTCCAGAAAAGAAAGACTAAGAGATTTTAAAGGGGTAAAAATTGGAACTTGGACCCACATTTTTATGCATATAAAAATTTGTCAAGGTAGAAAGGTGGCCTTTAGACAGATAGCTAGCTGGTACATAACTAAAGGATCTACTTTAGTGAGCAATGTAATTCCCTGCACTCCATTTCAAACCCAATTCCTAAAATGAGATAAACCCTAATAGAACAGGTTATGTATTTGCAGTAGTTAGCTGTTTCTAGATTGTTCTGCTACAAGTAAAGAACAAATCCTACATAGCATAGACAGCATAAATACATAACCACCATGAATGGATATTAAGGAGCCAACTCATGTTATGGAGGGCAAGAAAAAGATCGATTCAACAAAAAGTATTACTCTTCATCACAAATTCTTTCGAGTTACACTCATAAAGTCACCAAACTATTGTAGTTAACCTCCACCAGGATGAATGTGAACACCCCAGGGAATACTCAAAAAGAAATCAAGAATTCAAATGTAATATAAAGTGAAAATTGAATATTACTCCCCCCTTTTTTCCTTTTTCTTTACTAGTCACATTTTCTGAAATCCCCTGCTTTTTTTACTTGTCACAATTATTTCCAATATTCATTCTAACCATTGTTCATTATTTTACACAAGTTTCAACTTAAATTTTGAATTTTTCCATATCAATAAATTAAGTGTAATTTAGTTTATATACACAAAATTTCTCTAATTCCGTATTTCCTTAATCGCCATCTCCGAAACGTACCAAGTAAAAGAAAAACGGACGGAGTAATGAAGTATGATTAAAGCTTCAAAAAAAGCTGCAAATTCATTCTCAGCTCGTTGTCATTTTTTCATTGAAACTTCAGGCAATTAAAAAAATTAGCAATAACCGTGATGTTAACCGTAGCTAAAAGAAACTACCTGGGCGCAAGACGGGGACGGCCGAGTTGCGATTCATGGTTGCGTCCCCAAGACCAGACATGGCCATCAGAGGTAACGGCGAGGGAGTGATAGTGGCCGGCGGCGATGCTAGAGATATTTGGCGGGAGGCCAGGAACAGGAGTGGGTTCGTAGGCGTCACAGCCTAGGCCCAGTTGTGATGTAGGCAGGCCCAATGCCCCGTGGCTTCCGTCTCCAAAGCTCATCACAGTTGTTTTGCTCCCGCCGGCGCCGCTGCACATCCATCGGCGGGTCATACCGGGTAGGAGACCCGGTGCGGATCGGGGACCGGACTTAATAAATCGGAGCATCCTTGATTATACCAGTGCAGTGACTTATGTGAGTGAAGGGTTTCTGATCTGACCCTGTTTTTTCAAGGTTAACCAAGTCTATGAACGCACGTTGATCATGCGTTTGTACTGTTATTGTTTGTCTACCGTCCGGAGCAATGCTCTTAAACTAAGCAAAGTGTTTACTGCTAAATGAAGGACGTAAACTGGTCAAGCTCAACGCAAAAGATTTTAAATTTGTTGCATACTCCCATTTCCCGTATGTTTACTCTTTTTCCCTCCTTTTCCTTTTATTTCGGGATCAAGCCCCTTCCTTTTCTTTTAACATGAAGCGAATTCGGGATTGTACCTAGCTCACACATAAAGGATCTAACGCTCATTTTTTTATGGGCCTAAATTTATATAAATCATATGTCTTTGTAATTAGTTTGCGAATAAACGGGTCAGCGGCTGGTTTGCATTAATTCTTTTATTTTTTTATTTTTTTACTAAACTTTTCCATAACTTTTTCTGAACTGTACATTCTTAGAAAAATATACCAATTCCACCGCACACCAGACATTGACCTCAACTTTCTTAACGGTCGTCTATTCAGGCTATGTTTTTCATTGTTTAAAATCAGCAATTTTTAATTTATTTTAAGTTATAAGTTGTTTTGATTATTATATGGATGCTTTTTATAACTCCTTCTCTTTATTTCTCTTTATTTGATATTATTAAAAATAAAATTGTTATATCAATTTATTTAAAATAATTTTTTTATAAACACTTATTTTTTAATTGTTTAAAAAACTATTAGCAATGGAAACTAGAGCCATAATCTTCGCAATCATTGTCCCAAAATAACCTAAAAAAACCCAGTAGACACTCAAAATTTTCAAAAGGGTCTGAGAATCTTGATCAAAATTTAAGAATTGGGTTGTTTTAAAATTTAAAAATTCTCTTAAAAGGTTTTGAGTTTTAAAATTATTTTGAGAAATTATTTTTAAAATATTTATTATTTGTTTTTGAAAAGAATATTTTAAATATTAAAGGTTTTGAGATTTAAAATTATTTAAAAAAATTATTTTTAAAATATTTATTATTTCCTTTGGGAATAATATTTTAAATATTCTTATAAGGTTTTGAGACTTAAAAATTATTTGGAAAATATTTATTATTTCTTTTTGAAGTAACACTTTAAATATTTTAAATATTTTTTATAAGGCTTTGAATTATTATAATATTTTTATAATACTTCTATTTTAAATATTCTCATATTATGATTTCAAAAATATTTACTATTTCTTTTTTATTTCTCTACGGTTTTGTTCATATATATTACTTTAAAATTTTTAAGTATTTAAAAATTCTTTTGAGAAATATTTATCATGATTTTTTGAAAAAAAATTAGTATAACTTAGTTTATACCCGGTAATATGTTTAAAGCTTACATTCCAAAGTCACATACACATATTTTTATAGTGAACATAATTTTGAAAGTATCTGAGAAAAACAAATGGTTTTATGATTTTTTATAAATACATATTTTAAATTGCATTCATGGTACATTTGTTATGGTTGCGGTTTTGCCTAGCGGATAGGGATTTTCGACACATGAAAAGATTTGTGTGGTCGAGAGATGGCCTATGATTTTATGAAAATGAATTAAGAACCCTAATCTGGCTGAGAAGGCTTGATACATATTTTGATCAACATGTCGAGAAGATTGCGCTATGCGTGGCTAGTCCCCCGTACGAGGGCCACTTCCGAACGACATGTTTAGTAGGTTTGCTCTTGATATGGATCCAGTTGACAGAGGGCGTAGTACCGTTGGAGGGTTAGGCCCAGGGCAGTATTACGTTTGACTCCGTATCATGCTCTGCAGTATGGACTACTTTCTAGCATGAAGAGGGGCTCATCGGCTAGGGTTGCATAGGGGGGCCTGGTAGGTATCCCAGGGCTCGTTACCTGTTTTGTGTATATGTGGTGTGTGCGGTGGTTTATGAGAAATCGAACGTTCGTACAGTGTGCTTTGTGTTTCAGGCTGGTATTGACTATGGGATGCCAGAACTTGTGTCCGATGACCCCGTTTAAGGTTCTGGACTCTCCGTTGAGCCTATCATGGTACATACATGGTTTTCAAAGTTTGGGTGTCGCGGCAGTGCTGATGTGTCTTGATTTGCTCAGACTTTCCGACTGTGCCCGAATCCTTCAGAAAGTTTATAACTTGTATACAAGAGATTTTTATGAAAGAATTTCTTTTCTGGCATTTCAAACCATTTTAGAGAGGGTATTTTACCCGTATAGGAAACTCACGAAAAACACATGTGCACATGAACTCTCATATCTTTCAAATGTTTTCCTCTTTTTCAGATAACTTGGTAACTAGATCTTGCTAGTGGAGCCAATGTGGGCCCACTAGATTTGGCAATATTGGGGTCTTCCACTTCTAGCCATAAGGTTTTAATCTATGAAGATCTTGGCCCTCAGGGCCTTCAACCTATGTATAAGTTTTGAAAAGTTTTTATTATAAAGTTATATTTATATTATTCTTTCTTCTTCTGCTGTTTAGTTTAGAGGGACACAATCTAGTTCCTCCCGGATGTATATAGCTTTATGTTTATTTTTGTATGTCCAGTGCCGAGAGGCATACAGGTGCCTTACCCAGCCGCAGTTAACTTAGTGGAGGGTTATAGGTTATCACTCGGTGGTATCATAGCTCTAGGTTCGACACTAGATTCTCTAGAGCCTAGATAAGCTTTAAGAGCTGACTGTTTTGGCTCTATGTCTTGGAGATTTGATAGTTTACTCGTCCCGTCAGGTTCGACAGTTAGAGATTGCGGATAGGTTGATAGCTAAGGTCGCACTTATGAGAGGAACCCTTGAGGCTTAGCAGCAGGTTATGACTCGACGACATTGGGTAGGATTGGCGAATAGGTCGGTAAGAGATCCCGGTAGAGGCTGAGGTTGGCCGAAGAGGATTTAGTAGTCAGTTTCCCCGATAGGGTGAGTCTTGGCAGACATCTTATAATCTCAGTGTTTAGGTGGTATGTACTAAATAAGCTTGATTTCTTTGTATTTGGTGCAACCTTTTTAGCTCGACTTGTATTAGATTTTCTCTATCAGCTTGTGTCTTTTGAAAATGGATAGGCTTAATAAAGTGTGCTTTCTTTATGCTTATGTTTTGTTTTAAGTTTAGATATCTCTTTTGATTATGGGATGTTACGTGTAAGATATAACTACAAACTCAAGCCTAGCACTCCAAAGTTTTCATTAACTTCGAACTTATCCTTGGTTTAGAAAGATGTCATGACTGCACTCCCCAAGTCACGAAATCGAAGCTATGTCACAAAATTCACATCACGAATCGACAGATACCATGAGAGAAGTCACCATGCGGAACCCACCAGTCATGAAATAATTGGAAATTTCATGACAAAAAATGACTTAATTGTTAGAAGCTACTTTGGTAAATTGAAGAGGGGAACGAACCCAGAATACTGGTAATGACGAGGCCCTGGAACGATTCTTACGATTTTGACCCCCAGAATTCTGTGGCAAAGTTGAACAGGAAGCCAAGGCAGAGTTATTCTTAGAACAGTTAAACGATATTTATGATACTCTGCAGTACGATGACATCAAGAAAGTAACCTTTGCCACTTTTCGGCTTAGGGGAGCAGCGAAAGACTGCTGGTTAAGGATTTCTGAAGCCCAAATATTAAGAAACCAAGTGTGGACATGAGATGATTTTCAGGAGGAATTTAAACAAGAATACATATCCCGTTGGATAAAAGAACGCCGTGAGGACGAATTCCAGCAGTTGAAGCAGGAAGGGATGACAGTAGCACAGTACATTGCAAAGTTTAATCGTCTAGCTAAGTATTGTCTGCATCTCATAGACACAGAAGAGCATAAGACACGCCAATTTGTGAAGAGGTTACGAGTAGAACTGCAACGTGTACTAGCCCCTCTACCATTAATGAGTTTCGCTATTATGGTTGAAGTTGCCACAAGAACCGAAATAGGTGATCAAATGGCAAAACTGAGTGCAGTGTCGATGGGTGCTTCATCCCAGTTCCACAAACGACCTGGATAGGGACGTTGGGGGCCTAAATATCCAAAGAACCCACAAAACGATAACCAAACGGGGAATGAGAACCGCCAGAACCCTATGACAAGAAACGCTCGTATAAGTTATACTTACTGTGGGCATGGGGGGCACACGGTGGAAGCATGTTATCAAAAGGCAGGAACATGTTTTTAGTGTGGGGAGGCAGGACATTTTGCAAGACAGTGCCCTGAAGGGCAGCCAACAATCTCAGGAATGCCCAGAGGAGTGGAACGACCAACGATTACCGTGGGAGCGTCAGTAGGTCGAAACTACAAACCACAAGTGAAAGCTAAGATTTACACCATAGATGGACAACCCTTGGAAGGTGAAGCAAAAGTAGTTGAAGGTACTATCCGTATCTTCTCTCACCCTACTAATGTATTAATTGTACTAGGAGCTATGTATTCGTCTGTGAGTATGTATTTCATAAAACATATTCCAAAATCTCTGTTAGCATGCCCTACTAATTGGTTGTTTGCACACCTATGAGAGTGAGTTGGGTCACTGAGGAAAAGTACCCCGATTGTGAGATTTACATAGGGAGTGCAGTATTACCTAGAGATTTGATCATCATATCCTTTGAGGGATATGATATGATATTAGGAATAGATTAGTTGTCTAGGCAATACGGCCAGGTACTCTTTAGACTGCCGAAAGAAAACGGTTAAGTTTACCCGACCAGATATGTCTACCCTAGAATTTCAAGGAAATAAAGCCAAGAAAGAAAACTATTTGATCTCCGGTATTACAGCAAGGAAATTGATCAAGAAAGGATGCCAAGGGTATTTATCATACTTGCTTAACAAAACAGGGGAAGAAGTACCAATGGAAACCATCCCAGTAGTAAAAATAATTCAAGAACGACTCCGAACGACTAAAAGTCGACAAAAGAACTATGCCGACAATCGATGGCGGGACTTGAAATTTGAAGTAGGAGATCGAGTTTTTCTAAAACTTACACTACATTGTGGAAACCCCAAATACCCAAGAAAAGGGAAGTTAAGCCCCAATACATTGGACCATTTGAAGTAAACGACAGTATTGGTAAGGTAGCCTATACACTGATGTCACCAAAGCATTTCTACGTAGGAATATCCAGAGATTCTAGGTACGTGAACCCTAAAAATTCGAGGACGAAAATTTTCTAATAGGGGTAGAATGTAACATCCCGACTGAGCACCTCAAAGTAAACATAGATTGCAGTGAGTTCAAACAAAAGTTTTAGGGTTGTTTCGTGAAGAATAGAAAGTTTTAGGGTCATTTGGTAATTTCTAAAAAACTAAGGAAGAATTTTTCGTTGGAAAAACTTTTTAGGCATATTTTAGAATTATTAGTATTTAACGCTTTAAGTTGGAGATTGATATTTTAAGTTTAATATGAGTTTTAAGTTATTTTTAAGGTTTGGGGCCAACGTAGAAAGTTTAGAAATTTAGAGCACTTTAGTACAATTATGGAAGTTAGTGGTGCCAAGTGGGTTAGTGATTTGTGAACACATGGCAAGTAAGTGCCATGTGCTTTGACTACACAAATCAAAGCCATGCATTCATGGCTATATATATATATATATATATATATATATGGGGTGTTAGGAAGCCTTTTTCTCACATCTCTCCCATTATCTCTTCTCTTCTCTCTTTCCATTTTCCCCAATTTCTCTCTCTCTCTCTCTCTCTCTCTCTCTCTCTCTCTCTCTCTCTCTCTCTCTCTCTCCCCCCATATACTGGGTGTTAGTAACATATTTTCATAATATTTTTATTTTTAAATATATTTATAGTACTTCTATTTTAGATTTTGAGCTTTAAAATTATTTGGAGAAATTATCTTTAAAATATTTATTATTTCTTTTTGAAATAATACTTTAAATATTTTAAATATCCTTATAAAGCATTGATTGTTAAAATATTTTCATAATACTCTTATTTTAAAAATTCTTATATTATGACTTCAAAAATATTTTCTATTTCTTTTTAAGGAATATTTCTCCAATGGTCTTATTCATATATTACTAAAATTTTTGAAGTATTTAAAAATTCTTTTTGAGAAATATTTATTATGATGTTTTGGAAAACAAACTAGCATAACTTATTTTATACCCGGTAGTATGTTTAATGCTTAAATTCCAAAGTCACATACGCATATTTTCATGGTGAACGTGATTTTGAAAGTATCTAAGAAAAACAAATGTTTTTATGAGTTTTTATAAATGCATGTTTTAAATTGCAACATGGTACATTTGTCATGGCTACGAGTTTGCAATTTTGCCTGGCGGATAGGGATTTTCGATACATGAGACTTGTGTGGCCGAGAGATAGCCTATGATTTTATGAAAATGAATTAAAAACCCTAATCCGGCCGAAGGGACTTGTTATATATTTTTATCAACATGTCGAGAGGATTGTACTGTGCATGGCTAGTCCCCCGTACGAGGGCCTTTTTTGAACGACATGATTGGTAGGTTTACTCTTGATATGAATCCAGTTGATAGAGGGCGTATCACGTTTGACTCCGTATCATGCTCTGCGGTAGGGACTACTTTCTAGTAGGTTTGGTCAGGAGGGGCTCACTGGCTAAGGTAGCATAGAGCGTCCTGGTAGGTACCCCAGAGCTCGTTACCTGTTTATGAGAAATCAAACGTTCATATAGTGTGCTTTGGGTTTCAGGCTGGTATTGACTACGGGATGCTGGAACTTGTGTCCGATGACCCCGTTTAAGGTTCTGGACTCTGTCCGTTGAGCCTATCATGGTACATGAATAGTTTTGAAAGTTTGGGTGTCGAGGCAGTGTCGATGTGTCTTGATTCGCTCAAATTTTCCGGCTAAGCTCGAACCCTTCAGAAAGTTTGTAACTTGCGTACAAGAGATTTTTATGAAAGTATTTCTTTTCTTGCATTTCAAACCATTTTATAGAGAGTAATTTACCCGTATAGGAAACTCACGAAAAACACACGTGCACGTGAACTCACTAAGCGCCTTTCGCTCATGTCTTTCAAATGTTTTTCCCCTTTTTCAGATGACTCGATAACCAGATCTGGCTAGTGGAGCCAATGTGGTCCCACTGGATTCGGTAATATTAAGGCCTTCCACCTCTAGCCATAAGGTTTTGATTTATGAAGATCTTGGCCCTCACGACCTTCAACCTATGTATAAGTTTTGAGAAGTTTTTATCATAAAGTTATATTTATATTATTCTTTCTTCTTCTGCTGTTTAGTTTAGAGAGACACGTTCTAGTTCCTCCCAGATATATATTAGCTTTATGTTTTTTTTGTAAATCCAGTGCCGAGAGGTACGCAGGTATCTTACCCAGCCGCAGTTGACCTAGCGCAGGGGTACTAGGTATCACAGGTTATGTAACTGTGCTACCAAGAGAGATAAATTGGGGGAGAGAGAGAGAAAGAAATTGGGGAAAGCGGAAAGAGAGAAGAGAAGAGATAATGGGAGAGAGTTGAGAAAAAGGCTTCCTAACACCCCATATATATAGCCATGTATGCATGACTTTGGTTTGTATGGTCAAGACACAAGACATTTACTTGTCATGTGTCCACAAATCACCAACCATCGCCCGATGTTCTGAATGACGACTCGTTAGAATTACAAACCGACTTGTCATACGAGAAAAAGCTTAGTGGGATTGCAGAAAGAGAATTCTAATATGCAAGGTGTTGTGGAGACACCACGACGTTGAGGAAACAATGTGGCAGAATCTCTTCCTGATGTCCGTGGGTGTGGGACTAGTCATTCCCGCTACGCACCTTGCCTTACTAGCTTTACTTTATTGTAATCCTCTCTCTCCCGGATAGCCTGAATAAGATCACGCATGAGTTCTATACAAGGTATGGAACCTATGAATCTATTTTATTTGTGATTTTGTGGTTAATCTTTGCTTTGAGAACGAAGAATTTCTACGTAGAAAACATCTGGAGATTCTAGGTATGTGAACAAGGACAAAATTTTTCTAAGGATGTTAGAATGTAACATCCCGACTAAGCACCTCAAAGTTAACATAAGTTGCGGTGAGTTCAAACAAAAGTTTTGGGGGTTTTTATAAAGAGTAGAAAGTTTTAGGGTCATTTGGTAATTCTTAGAAAATCTAAGGAAGAATTTTTCATTGGAAAATTTTTTAGGCATATTTTAGAATTATTACTGTTTAACGCTTTAAGTTGGAGATTGACATTCTAAGTTTAATATGAGTTTTAAATCATTCTTAATATTTGGGGCCAACGTAGAAAATTTAAAAAGTTGAGGGACTATATACTAATATCATAGGCTTGTAGTGACACGTGGAGTAGAGGGTGAAAGACACATGACTGGTAATGACATGTGGAGTAGAGGGTGAAGGACACATGGCTCGTAAGTGCCATGTGTCTTATTCATCGGAGGCAAAGCATGCATGGAAGGCTTTATAAGGAAGCCAAAGGATGGCTGGAAAAATCCCAACCTCTCCCCAATTTCTCCAAATTTCTCACCTCTCTCTCCCTTATTTTCCTTTCTTTTCTCCTCTTTTTTCTCCCGTTTTTTTCTTCCCTTCTTTCGATTATCTTCCCAGCGAACCTTTCTCTCTCCCCACACTTTCTCTTTCTTTTCCTTCTCTTTCTTCTTTTCTCCTCCCTTTCTCTCGGCTTTCTCTCTCCCCTTCTCTCAAGGTAAGTTTTCTTCCTTTTTTATCATTATTATTATTCTTCTATTTTTAGGAGAAATTTTATTTTATTATGAGGTTATATTCTTCTAAAATAATAGAAAAGTTTAGTAATTATTATGGATTTATTTTGGGAACCCATATTTTTTAAAGCATTATTATGAAATTATTTTGAGGTTTTTTTTTAGAGTTCATTTAGAATAGAATAAGCTTAGGTGAACCCTAAGGTTATCTTAGGGTTAAGTTTATATTTTTATGGTGTTATTTAGTTAAATTTGGAATTGTTATTATTTGTAGGGTGGACTTATTTCGTGGCTCTAAGTGATTTCACCAACTTTTTTCTTTTACCAAAGATTTAATTATTTCTTGAAAGCATATTTTTGGATCTGAACAAAATTTACAAAATATTTACCGGTGGTATTATGGGTTATGCTAAATATGTTTTGAGTTATTAAAATATTTTTGTTTTAAATATTCTTTTTAGGCTTTGAAATTTGTTTGAGTTAGTAACATATTTTCATAATACTTTTATTTTTAAATATTTTTATAATACTTCTATTTTGGGTTTTCAGCTTTAAAATTATTTGGAGAAATTATTTTTAAAATATTTTTTATCTCTTTTTGGAAATAATATTTTAAACTCTCTTAAAAGGTTTTGAGTTTTAAAATTATTTTGAGAAATTATTTTTTAAATATTTATTATTTCTTTTTGGAAATAATATTTTAAATATTTTAAAAAGGTTTTGAGATTTAAAATTATTTGAAAAAAATATTTTAAAAATATTTCCTTTGGAAATAATATTTTAAATATTTTAAATATTCTTATAAGGTTTTGAGATTCAAAAATTATTTGGAAAATATTTATTATTTCTTTTTGAAATAACACTTTAAATATTTTAAACATTTTTATAAGGCTTTGAATTATTATAATATTTTTATAATACTTTTATTTTAAATATTTTTATATTATGATTTCAAAAATATTTGCTATTTCTTTTTTATTTCTCTACGGTTTTGTTCATATATTAAAATTTTTGAAGTATTTAAAAATTTCTTTTGAGAAATATTTATCATGATTTTTTGGAAAACAAATTAGCATAACTTATTTTATACCCGGTAACATGTTTAAAGCTTACATTCCAAAGTTACATACGCATACTCTCATGGTGAACATGATTTTGAAAGTATCTGAGAAAAACAAATGTTTTTATGAGTTTTTATAAATGCACGTTTTAAATTACATTCATGGTACATTTGTCATGGCTACGAGTTTGCGGTTTTGCGCGACGGATAGGGTTTTTCGGTACATGAAAAGATTTGTGTGGCCGAGAGATGGCCTATGATTTTATGAAAATGAATTAAAAACCCTAATTCGGCCGAAAGGGCTTGGTATATATTTTGATCAACATGTCGAGAGGATTGAAGTGTGCATAGCTAGTCCCTGTACGAGGGACTTTTCCGAGCGACATGTTTGGTAGGTTTACTCTTGATATGGATCCAGTTGACAGAGGGCGCAGTACCGTTGGAGAGTTCGGCCCAAGGCAGTATTATGGGGAGAGAAAAGAGGGCTGCCGAGAGAGAGAGAGAGAGAGAGAGAGAGAGAGAGAGAGAGAGAGAGAGAGAGAGAGAGAGAGAGAGAGAGAGAGAAATCGGGGAAAATGGAAAGAGAGAAGAGATAATGGGAAATATGTGAGAAAAAGGCTTCCTAACACCCCATATATATTGCCATGTATCCATGGCTTTGGTTTGTATGGTCAAGACTCAGGACACTTACTTGCCATGTGAATCACCAACCCATTTGACACCACTAACTCCTATAATTGCACTAAAGTCCTCCAAATTTCTATACTTTCTACGTCGGCCCCAAACCTTAAAAATGACTTAAACCTCATATTAAACTTAAAATCTCAATCTCCAACTTAAAGCGTTAAACACTAATAATTCTATAATATGCCTAAAAAGTTTTTTCAACAAAAATTTTTCCTTAGATTTTCTAGAAATTACTAAATGACCCCAAAACTTTCTATTCTTCATGAAACAAACCTAAAACTTTTGTTTGAACTTACCAAGACCTATGTTAACTTTGAGGTACTTAGTCGGAATGTTACAGGAGTAGACAATTGAAATTAGTGGGAAAGAAGAATAGACGGACAAGAAGAAAGGAAAGTGACGGCATGGAGCCTAAATCCAGATCTGTTGCACTTCTCCATCATTACCTTAAAGCTGGTTTTTTTAAACCGAAACGAAAAGGTAGCGGTGCTCAACCCAGATCACTCTCCTCAGCACAAGTATGTGCATATCAGCGCTGGAGACTCGGAAGAGGATGGATTTCACTATAAAAACGACTTTCGATCCAAGGGAAGTGGATCTGCTCTCATTTTTACTGACTTGGAGACCGAGGGAATTTCTCAACAACCCTCTTCTAAAGTTCCGAATTCTAACCTCATGAAGACCTTCGTATAAAATGTACGCGATGTTGGCCACCCACTTTTTTTTTTCTTTACAACACTAAGCAGCTGCTGAATACACATAAACCTAGAATTTGGGTACTGCTGGAAACAAAGATTGTCGGAGCACCAGCAAAAGAAATTTGCCGTCGTATGCCCTATACTCATTTCACCTATGCTGATCCAATTGGCTATAAGGTAGGTGTTTGGTTGTTCTGGAATGAGAGGGATGTGCAACTCCAGCTTATTCACAAATCTTACCAAGCTATTCATGCTTTGGTTAAGGTTAGTGGATCTAACTCTAACTGGATTATCAGTGGTATTTATGCCAGTCCTCATCTTGTAAACAGACTTATTTTTTGGGATCAATTGTGGAATTTTCTCATTGCTAATTCTTTGCCTTGGGTGTTACTTGGTGATTTTAATGAGATTATTTGTGCCTCGGAAAAACTTGGGAGCGGCCCCCTCTCCCCTCCCTCCCTCTCAATTACTAGAATTCGAGAATTTAGAAAGATGTTAGGTAATTGTAATGTCCTTGATTTAGGCTTTGAAAGACCCAGATTTACATGGCTTGGTAAAAGAGTTATTGGTCAGATTATTCTTGAATGTCTAGACACAGTTGTGTGTAATCATGATTGACTTAGTCTTTATCTGGAAGCAACTGTCTATCACTTACCCCGTGTGCACTTTGCTCATGCCCCAATTTTGTTAAATCCTTTCCTTGATGGTAGAGAGCGTAAGGAAAGGACCTTTCGTTTCGAAACTATATGACTCTCTTATCATGGTCGCTCTAAAGTTGTCTCTAACACTTGGAGTAATAAGGATTCTAATTGTGATGGGGCGATTTATGTCTTTCCTATCAGATTTTGTCTTGGAATAAGGATGATTTTGGTAATATTTTTCAAAAAAAAAAAAAAAAAGAAAACTCCTTGCTGGTATCCTTAGTTGTCAAAAATCAATTGCTGTTAGCCCCAAACCTTTTTGTTGAATCTTGAAAATTCTCCTTCTTTGGATCTAGATAGCATTTTCAAACAAGAAAAAGATTTGTAGGCTCTTAAGTCTAGAATGTACTGGCTTCTTTGGGATGAGCTCAATGTCAATTTTCTTAAAATTTCTACTGTCCACAATCAAAAGATTAATCATATCCTTTCTCTTAAGGACGCTCTGAGTAATTAGATCTTTGATGCCTTTATTGTTTAAAAAAAAGTAGTACATCGTTGATGTCTTAAATGAGGTATAACTAAAATTACGTGACAGGCAAGTGTACCTATCAGCGTAGTTACAGAGATACACCTGTGTTGTCGAACTCAAGGAACAGATAAGCTTAATTACTGACCGTTTTATATAATTTCTAGCCTAACAAAATTGATCTTTGAGAAAAATATTTTAAAAAAAACTAAGAAAACAATTAAAAGAAAACAATTAGCTAAAAGGTAAAAATTTGAGAAAAGAGTTTGAATGATGGAATTCCCTTAACTATTGTCAACTATTTCAATTGGAAAAATCATAAATCGATGTTTGAATAACCAAGATTGAGTTATTACACGAAAATTGGGCAATTCCTCTCTCTAGGTGAAGGCCACTATACTCACTAACCTTTAAAGGAGAATCTCTTCCCTCTCTAACTGATTATGAATGCAATAAGATTAGGTGATCTAATAACCTAAGGGTGCAATAAATATCTCTATTCAAATACCAACTTTTATTATCCAAGTAGTTCCCCTAGATTGGTTTTTCTTTTTCAATTCCAACCAATCTTGCAAAATAATCGATTCAGCGCAAATCAATTATCATGAAAAAATAATTGGAAAACAATCCAAAGTAAAACAAACATCAATTGTATAACATCTAATCAAAAATCACATCATTCAAAAGTTAGGGTTCAACCCTCATTCAAAAGTAAAAATCTAGCCACTAAACTAACTAACAGAAATCGAATTAATAATACTATTCATAAATAACAAGATAAAAGAAAGCTTAGGATGAAGAAGATTCGATTCAAAAGTTCCGAAAGCCACCTGAGCTAGTATCTCGATTTGCTTGATGAAGTCTGAAACTGCTTCGTAAAACTTCTTCGATCTTCAACTTAATGTTTGATGAAAAAGTTCTTAATTGAATAAGAATTAGAAGGGGTTTTATTGTTAAGTTTCACCTCCACTATTTCCTCTCTAAACCTAAATTGAAGAATATTCAAAAAGAGGGTAAAAATTACATAAAGATAGCATAAAGCGCATTATCTGCACTTTAGTCGGGACCTACCACGTGCAATAGGTCGAGCCTTACTATCCCCCATAGGGCTCTGTCCAGAATCCTCTTGAAAACTAGAGACGTACCACGTTCGATAGGTTTAGCCTACCGTCTGAGGTAGGCTTTTGTTTTTCTTCTTCTTTTCACTTCAATACCTACCGAATACGATAGGTTGGCCTATTGTCAGTGGTAGGTTATCTTTGTTGGTGTCGCCAGCTTCCGTTCTCTTTGTTTTCGCTCCGTTTTCACTTTTATTCTCCGTCTTCTTCATCGGGTAGCACCTAAAATAAGAATAGAGATAAATGGTGTAACTTATACATCTTATATATTAAAAAGAGAGTAAAAATGAAGAAAGTAATATGTATATAAGTAATACTGTATGGATATATCAATCTCTTGGCTTTCCTTTTCTAATCGGGTTTTAGCCCCTCTTCGAGAAAACCCTCCCCTTTCCTTTTTAGTGGTCCTCTCCAAATATTAACACTCTCTATCGTCTCACTATTATTCCCGATCTTTTGCAAATTAAATAAACTTTATTCAATTTCAAACCTTCTACAAGCCCTGATCTGGATGGTCTCCATCTTATTTTCTTTAAGAGATTTTGGGATTTGGTAGATGTCTCTTTGTAATTGGGTGCAATATGTTTTTTAAACCAGATCGGTCCCGAAAAATGCAAACTCAAATTTTCTGTGTCTTATTCCTAAAGTTAACTCCATTGAAATTTCATCCACTGCAGGCCCATCAGTCTTTGTAATACTCGATACAAGATCATCACGTAAATTCTTGTCAACCGTATCAGCTCTGTTCTAAAAAATTTTGTTTCTCCTTTCCAAAGTAGTTTTCTTCTAGGGAGACGTTGTGCTGACAATGTCATCCTTGTGCAAAAATCATTTTTCACTCTTCGAAACATGTCTAGTAACAGAGGAGATGTTGCGATTAAGATTGATTTAGAGAAAGCCTATGATCAGCTTGAGTGGAGTTTCATTCGAGATACACTCTACATCTACAATTTCTCCACTCATAGTATTAAACTCATCCTCGGTTGTGTTTGCTTAGCATCTATTACAGTTATTATAAATGGGGAACTATCAGATTTTTTCCACCATTCCAGAGGTACCCAACAAGGGGATCCCCTTTCCCAGTACATTCTTATTCTCTACACAGAATTCCTTTCTCTTCTTATTGAGAAAGAAGTGTCTAAGGGCAACTGGAAGGCTATTAAAGTTGGTCGTGTGGGGCCCAAAATCTCCCACAGTCTTTTTGCAGATGATATTATTCTGTTTGGGGAGGATGAAGACTACACCATTGCTACGATGCAAGAAGTCCTATAGAGTTTCTGTTCAGTTTCTAATAAGCTAGTCAATCCAAGAAAATCTAGATTGTGTACCTCCAGAAACATGACCCAAGAAAGGATTCAAGAGATTGAAAACCTTCTTTCAATCCCCCATACAAACTCTTTTGGCAAATACTTAGGGTTTCCAGTGAAAGACGCATGTCTGAAAACCACTGATTTTCATTTTCTTCTTGAAAAAGCCCAAAGTTAAACTTTCTGGTTGGAAAGCACACATCCTTTCTGTGGCAGGACGAAAAGCTCTTATTCAATCTTTCTCTATCCCTATATTGAATTATTATGCCCACTACGTGAATATTCCTAAATGGATATGCAATAAAATTGGTCGTGAGCATATGAGCTTCTTCTAGAGTAGTAGCTCTAGCAGTTAGACAAAAAAAAAAAAAAAAGTCTTGTTAACTGGAATACTGTGGCTCGTCCTATGGTCATGAGAGGCTTAGGTATAAGGAAGGCTAGACACATCACTATTGTTGCTCTTGCTAAACTTAATTGGTGCACAAGAAATGAGAAAAGAAAACTTCGGAGTAAGTGTCTTGGGAAATAGGTTTTAGAGAATGTCGACAAAGCCCATCGAAAGTTTACCATTAAAGGGAATACAAGATCAGTAAATTGGAAAGCTCTCAAGGGCGGTATCAAGTTATGCAATGAAAATCTTCTTTGGTTACCTTCCAATGGAGAGGTTATTCAGGTGTGGGATGAGAATTGGACTGGATTGGGACTCCTTTATAGACTTATTCAGGGACCGTTTTCCCATAGAGAGGAGCACCTTGCTGTTAACAGATTATATGGGCCCTCTGGCGCTTGGGATTTGCATGTTCTGTCTTTTTATCTTCCTTTCATCATCGCCTCCACATTAAAGCCATTCCCAAACCTAGGACACAAACAGAGGACTACTTTTATCGTTGGGATAACTCCTCCTTAGGAGCGTTAACCAATCAAAATACGTACTTGAGTTGTTTACTTTAGGATCTAGGCGGGGAGGAAGCTAGAGTCAATGATTGGAAGTGGATTTGGAAAGTTTCGGCCAGTCATCGCGTCAAGATGTTCTTATGACTTATTAGCCACAACTTCCTACCCACAAGAAGCATGCTAAAAGTTAGATATGTTATCGATGATGGCTCTGCTACCATTTCCAGAATAATGAGGAGACGTTGGAGCATGTACTTTGTTTATACCCCAAGGCACAGGAATTATGGCAAGCATTGGGACTTCAGCAAGAAGTGACAGACTTGCGCACTTATGATTTAGGAACTAAATGAAAAAAGGATGTTTGGATGGGAAGAGGTCAATCAAATTTATAATTCTATGGGGACTCTTTTCGCATGCGAATGCTGGAGCTTGTGGAATTTTAGGAACAAGAAAGTCTTTGAACTAGACCATTCCTCGCCGCACCCAAAGTTGGATTGTGAATGAAGAGCACAAGAATTTAAACTCTTGGGCCTTGAGTCAGTCGGCCTCTATTAAGCACACTATTCAAGTTTAGCGGACTCCTCCTGAGGAGAGATGAATGAAACTCAATGTTGATGGATCTTCTGTAAATAACCCAAGTCAAGGGGAACGGGCGGTCTGATTCGTGACCATTATGGTACTTGTATCTCGGGATTCATGCATAATTTGGGAACAACCTCTAATAGCCTTGCAGAATGCTGGGCCCTCAGGGATGGTTTAATATTGGCTAAGGATATGAGCATTACACAACTAGTTGTTGAATATAATGCTACACTTATTGATATGCTTCATGATCCTCCTTATTTTACTCACCCTATTTTCTCCTTTGTTGATTGCAGGTTGATATTGAATGCATTAGAGGCAACTGGCTTCTCATATGTTTATAAAGAGGCTAATTTTTGTGCAGACACCCTTGCAAAGGAAGGAGGAAAAGCTATATCAACCTCCCTTTTTATTCCCCCCTCCCCCTCCCCCCTCCTCTTATGTAGGCCATAGGTACATCTTTTGCTAGACTGATTTGTAATTTGACATCTTTATTTATACTATTTCATCTTTTTTAACCAAAAACTATTTCGTCTTTTCAAAATCTAATGCAAAAATCTTAAAACCCTATCCAAGAGCAACAACCACATCAACCAAATATTATGTTTGATGATTCTTTTACTAATATTGCTGGAGATGAAACCAATCTACCGATTATTAATTTTTTTCTTGTATTATTATTAATTTATTATGTTATTTTTGTGTGTTTTTTATTTAGTTGTACTTGATCCAATGTTTGCCTTAGTAATATATTATTAACTAGCCTAGTGACCTGTGCACGGAGACATAATATTTTGGGCAAGAGAATGATAACGAAATTTAAAACGAAAAAAACTGTTCAAATATTTCTAACTATATACACCGCACTTTCGAAAAATATAAAAAATTAAAAATCTAAGATTTTGATTGTTTCATAGAAATTTGGTGGCTTGGATCATCTGTATCACTCTCTGTACTACTTCGTAATTTAGTATATTTTATCAATAAAACCTATTAAAAAAAAAAGAAACCCTAAGGAGAAAGTATATTATAAAAAGAAAGTGGTATAAATAGTGGTACACAAAGTAGTCCAGATGATCTTGGGTTGAAATTCTAAGAGAATTGTTATAAAAATAACTCTATATGTTATGTCATACAAATCTCTTGTTAAAAAAAATGTGTAATTAGTTCTATGTTAAACCTCCTCACACCCCTTCCTTCCCCCCTTTTGATCCCGATTCGAATTGTATGTAACATTCTCTATAACACTTTCTGTAATATTTTCAATATAGAGTATTTTATTAATAAAACCTACTAAATAAAAAATAAACCATAAAGAAGAAAGGTAAACTCTAAGAGAAAAAATATCATAAAAAAGAATGTTACAAGAAATATTATAGAGAATGTTACAGAAGATTCTATGTGTTTTGTTCCTCCCTTCTTCCCCACTCTTCCCCTACTGAACAAATATATATATATATATATATACATAAAAAAAATAATACTTTATAGAAATCTCTTTTTTTAGGGGAACTTTATACAAATCATTATTAAAAAGAATTAATTATCCTAATACTAGTATAATTGCTTAATTGACCCTTCCCTCCCTCCCTTCTATAAAATAAAAATAAATCTCCGACTTGTTTCCAAAAAGGAAAAAAAAAACTCCTATCCCTTTCTTTCCCCTTAGTCCGCTCTTCTATTTAAAAAAAAAAACACAATTATCCTCATAATAACAAAATTACTAAATTAATTGCTTCCCCATACCAAAAAAAAAAAAAAAATAAAAAAAATTGTATTAAGTAAGAACACATCACCTTCTCGTACCTCTTTCTTTTCCCATTGTTCCTCCCTTTTCTTCCTCCCCCTGCCCCCTTCCCCAACCCCCAAACTCGCCCTCAAAAAAAAAAAAAAAAAACTTAGTCTTTTTCATATTCAAAGAAAAATAAGGGAAAAAGATTAAAAACAAACATGTGTCAATATCATTGTAATAATAGATAGATATAATTACAAAATTGGCTCATCTCCTCCATAAACGGAAAAAAAAGTTCATATTAAGAATGCTCCATCTCCTCCAACACATTTCATTCCCCCTTGTTCCTCCCTTCTCTTCTTCCCCTCTCCAATCTCTCCCACAATAATCTCAAATGGAGTATGTATCAGAAACTAACACAAAATACAAAAAAGAAATATATAAAAACAAAATAATACAATATAATATCACATCAAGATTTTCATTAATACTGAGCAGTTCAATGATCTGCTATGAAAGTAAAAGAAATCCGAAGCATGCTGAAACACCATCCCACCAAATTATATTATGTCACCATGTCCCTTCCTTGCTCTTTCAATATGTCCAGAAATAAAAGAAAAATACAAAGAGTATTATTAACATTTTACAATTTCTCAAGAATTATCAATTATTTTTTCTTTTTTCAGTTAGCAATTATAAGGATAAATTTTAAGAAATTTAAATAATTTAGACAAAAAATAAATGTCTAATTTTAGTTTTAGTTTTAAAACACCAAACTTTAATTTTACACAATATTCTTCCTCTTCTCTCTCATCTTTCTTAAACCCCCATTTGGTGGCTTGGAGTTCTAGCAACTCTACCACCATACCTAAAATTCCATGTGCCAAAAAAAAAAAACATGGAACAACCAAAAAAATCATATATTTTTAAATATATACTTTGAAAAAAAAAAAATCAAAATTTCTCAAGTATGATTATAAAATTCAACAGCCATGTCCGAAACAACATGGAACAGAAATTAATCGGATAAAATACCACTTTTAAAAATGCATTGATAATATTGACAAAGAAGGGAAAATATCTATCTATATAACCAAGCATATCATAGTGTAAGATAAAATTTCAAAGAAAAGAATAAGTAAATTTCTACTACCTAAAATTCCCTGCCAAAAATAATATATATGAAGGCAAAAAAAAAAAAAAAAAAATCATATATATATATTTTTTAAATATATCCTTTTGAGAAAGATCAAAACATATATTTTTTTAAAAAGTTTCTCGAAGTATGATTGTGAAATTCAATTAGTGTTTCTTATGGCCATTGGCAATGCTTGAAACAATTGAAAAGAAATTAATTTGGATGAACATACAATTTTTTTAAATGTATTGAGATTGACAAAGAAGAAAAATAAATGGATCCATATAATCAAGAATATCAAAGGCATAAAGTGTAAGACAAAATTTCAAAGAAAAGAAGAAATAAAATTTTATTGAAGAGTTCTGATCCTCCATGCAGGATCCACTTCGCGCATAGTCTCTGTTGTCTCCTTCCAATGAAAAGGAAAAAATTTGCAGCCTACTAATGCTCTTTACTTTTTCCCCTCTGTGAAAGATAACAATTTATATTAAAATTCTAAAAGAAAAATAGTTATATAATATAAACTAATGATTTTATATGCAATCATCACATCCTCTCCCTTCAATTTGTTGGGAAAAATATATATAAGTGTACTAAAATATAGTACCTTCCCGTTCTAAAAATTTGACATCATTCAAACTTCGAAAGCATTCTAAAATTGAACTATTATTGAACTCATCAAATATATTTTCATAATACCCAAATTTTATATATAGATTGTCTAAAGTAAATATAAATTTTCACAATAATTATAAAAATATAAAGGACACAGAAATTATATAACAAATAATGTAGAACCTTAAAACATGCATTGGAGAAACAAGCATGTATATACATGAGCCTAATATACCTCCTCCCCTGCTCCCAGTGAAGACTTAGCATTCTCTATTTTGTATAATGCTAGGAAAAAAAGTTTGGCTAATCAAATTTTGGTTGTAAGTGATCATATATATATATAGGGACGGAACTGGGAGTTCGGGTGGACTCGAATCCTTCGAGAAATTTTGAAAATTTTAAAATTTTTAGGTATTTTACTTTCAAGTCTTCCTAGTTTTTTTCAATATAGCCCTCCAAAACTTAAGTACTGACTTAAAAAAAAACACACTGAAAAGCCTCGCGTAATGCATCAGCTGAAAACAGAAATAGAAAAAAACTCTCTCTCTCTCTCTCTCTCTCTCTCTCTCTCTCTCTCTCTCTTCGATTCCACAAGTCTTCCTTTCTACCTCCTCAGTCCCTCTTGAGTCGGCGGCGCGCAATGGTGGCGACGGCGGTGACCAACATGCAGTAGCAGGCTTCCAATTCCAAGTTCCAGCTGAGCCTGTTCTTCAAACTTTGAAGAAGAAAAAAGTAAGCTTTCTAATTAGATTTTATAGATTAATCCATATAGAAATATTTTTTAATTTTGATTTTGGTAAATAAATTTTTGCCTACTAAAATTTTAATTTTGATAGTGAAAAAATTTATAAGGTTTTTTTGGTATGTAATATATATTCTAATTAATTATTATGTCATAAGTAAAATGTGTTGAATTGTGAATTTAAAATATTTGAATATTATATAGGTTTATACTATAGAGAAATATTTTAGAAAGTGGAAAAAGGGTCCTAAACCGGTTGAAGGAAAATTTTACTATAGAGAAAATGTTTTGAATTGTGATTTCTTTTTCATTGTTAAAATATTTGTATGAATGTTATTTAATTAATATTCTAATCATTCTAAATCAATTGCAAGTCATATTGGATTTCGTCTTATGATCGTGCTCATCGGTTATCTCAAAATTCTGATCAAGATTCTCAGCTTTGATAGAAGTATTTATCCCGTGAGTGATGGGTAATCATTCATTGTGAGTGATTGTTGATCACTCTTCATTGGTAATGGACGATTACCTATTTTTTTGCTATTTTATTTGTAAATTTGGAGTTGTTTGAATAATTTCATACTTGGAATGCATATATAAAATAGACAAAATTCTAACAAAATTTTTATGAACACACTGATGTAATGATAGATGTAATGATAGGGTAATTTTCCAGCCCTGTATATTTTGTATATTCATATTTATATAACATAATGATCCCTCTTTTACAGCAAAATCCTACGCAAGAAAATGAATATGATGTCATTAGATTAGTAGTAAAGATTTAACTTGTTTTTCGGCTCATAATATTTAGTAAACCCTTCATTTTATTTTTTGAGTAAAAAGATTAGTCTTTTTTGTTTTTTTTTTATTTATTTAAGAGAAATGCTTGATATTCAAGATCATACGACCCTCGTAAATTCAGTTGCTCTTATTTAGGAATTATAAAGAACATTTCACAACTCCATGAGAGAGATTCTGTACTTTTTTTTTTATACCAAATTATAAAAGTCACAGAAGATCTACGAATCCTGATACCAAATCAAAAGCCAGTAGAAGATCGATTAGGGTCCAGGTGGCATCTGAGATACTACATTTCAACCAAAGCCAGTAATATCTCTTATCCAACTTGTCATTCCACTTGTGAAAATTTGATTTGATAACAAGATCCTAACTTTATCATCAACTTAAGCATTCTTTCATGTCTACCACAATTTCACTGTCCCCACACAAAACTCCGGTGGCCTAGCTTTGCCCTTCTCCTGTGTTTATTCTTTCCAACCAGTCCTTCGTTGCTGCCATTCTTATTCTTCTTCAGAGTTACCCCATTTTTGAAACACACAAAGAAAGAATGGCAACTCAAGCTTTGATCTCTTCATCTTCTATTACTGCTTCTGCAGAAGCCACCAGACAGATTCTTGGAGCCAGGCCAGCTCAATCTTCTTCTTCTTCTTCTTCTTCTTTTTCTTCTTCTTCAAGGAGACTCTCCTTTGTTGTTAGAGCTGCATCTACACCGCCTGCTAAGGTATGTCTCTTCTCCTGTGTCCAAATTCCCTTTCGAGTCCTGAATCTAGTACTCCATGCAAGAACATAAGCAAACGGAACCGGCCAGGGTGGCAGTCCACTCCAATATTTGTAAAAATCCTCATTTATCTATGACTTCACGACAGCTTCATTTTAATAAACTAGAGAATCTTCAACAATTTTTTGGTTTTAACAGAAATCTTGAAAGATTAAATATGAGTTTTTTCTGTTCCTTTGCTAATCAAAGAAGTCCATGATTTTCAGCAAGGAGCAGACAGACAACTATGGTTTGCATCCAAACAGAGCCTTTCTTACTTGGATGGCAGGTAACTAACTAACTAACCAACCAACCATGCAATAGTTTTGACTGTTCAAGAGATAAAATATCAATTATCAAAATAATCTAAAGTTGAAATTGTAAAAATGCAGCCTCCCCGGTGACTACGGTTTTGATCCACTAGGACTCTCGGATCCTGAAGGCACTGGAGGCTTCATTGAGCCTAAATGGCTAGCTTATGGAGAAATCATCAATGGAAGATTTGCTATGTTGGGAGCAGCAGGAGCCATAGCACCAGAGGTCCTTGGAAAGGCTGGCCTTATTCCAGCAGAAACAGCCCTCCCATGGTTCAAAACAGGAGTAATTCCTCCTGCTGGAACATACAGCTACTGGGCTGACCCTTACACCCTATTTGTCCTAGAAATGGCACTCATGGGATTCGCTGAGCACAGGAGGTTCCAAGACTGGGCTAAGCCAGGATCTATGAGCAAGCAGTACTTCCTGGGATTTGAGAAGTACTTGGGAGGCTCTGGTGACCCTGCGTACCCAGGAGGACCCATCTTCAACCCTCTTGGATTTGGAAAAGATGAGAAATCAATGAAGGACTTGAAGTTGAAGGAGGTTAAGAATGGAAGGTTGGCTATGTTGGCAATATTGGGTTACTTTGTACAAGGATTAGTGACTGGAGTTGGTCCTTACCAAAACCTTCTGGATCATTTGTCTGATCCAGTGAACAACAACATATTGACCAGCCTCAAATTCCACTAAAAATTGCCAGAAGCTCTCTTCTCTCCCTACCCTTTCCCCCCTCTATCAGATTTGTAACTCATGTGCAGATATTTTCAGCATGTCATCTGTAATATGTAACAAAAGACATATTCAGGCCCTTGAAAACCATGAACAATTCGAGCTCATCAAAAAGTTTGTAGTTAATGCCATATGCTGGATCCACTTCCAATGTATATCTCAAATACACAGCCAAAATACTAACAAGAAATGGATCAACCAAACAAACACAAGGAAGAAAGCAATTTTTTTTCCCTTTTAAATAATTGAATATAACAGGCATAAATAACAGCAAATAAAGATGCAGTTCTCTACATTAGGCAGTGATGTTTCTTCATTACAAGAGTCACATTACTACTGATAAATTGATATATCTCCCAAAAGATAATTACCAACTAATTACCAAAAATGACAATTTCTAGAATATCCCTTATAGCTAATCTTATAGGACATGAACAATAAAAAAAAGAAACAATGGAAGAGTCTAATGAAAGCATTTGACAAAGCAGTCTAGCAAGCAATAGTGATGATTTTGCAATGTATAATGCTTTTGGTATCTAACTAAGATCATCATAATATCGTTCATCTATGGCTTTATATTCCAGCCAGAGAGATGTCCTTGTAGAAGAAAAAGTAATTGTGGCTTCTGGGCGGCCAAGAGAAATTTAATTTCAAAATACATGAATGAGAAACAACCTACCAGATCACCAAAACTAGTAGTAAGCCAAAAAAGAGCCTAAGCCCACTTCCTTCGGACATACATAATTAGTCATTTAAGCAGCTTCAGCGACAGCTTCAGAACTAGTGGCTGCTTCAAGCCTGCAAATAGAAATAAACAACATTAACTTAATCATCCAAAGACTAGATGTAACAAAATCCTAGACGACCAACTCTGGGAGAAGAAGATACAGAAAACCAGAAGAAGAGAGATGGAGAACAAAAACAGGTTGAAATGCAAAGAAAATTCCTCAGGCCAAACATAGGGAGCATTAAGGCCCTCAAGAAGCTCATTCACACAGAGTCCTTGTATATTCCTTCAGTTTGGTGCATGTCTTCAAAAGTTGGTAAGGTGACAAGATCTTGATAACAAAAGATCATTTCACTATTGCTTTCTCAAAGAGATAATTACTGCCCTGTTAGTTACTTCCTAAAGTTACTTATATGGAATCTAGGAAGAATTAATCAGATTATAAAGTTAATGGCTATCAACCAATGTTTCCTCAATATTTCTTTGGCATTACCTCAAACTAACACTGCAGTCAAGTCAGGAAGGATTAAAAAAAACACTTCTTTTAAGGGGCAGCGATATTCTCTTCAACAATGGTAAATTTTGTACAATACACATTTTATAATTTCTAGCAGATACTGCTCCTTTAGCATGTTCCTCTTTTTGTGAGTATGTATGTTAGGGGACAGAAGGTTGAGTGTAAGGAGTGTCGCTCAAATAATAGAATATCTAGGTTTCATGAATTTAATGCTATCTGCAGACTTTTGATTCAAAAGAAGGGATCAAGAGAGGATCAATTCCAAATATGTTTATGCTGTTACTGTGAATTTGAAAACTAAATAACATATTATCTCAACAGCAACTCGTCTTCTAGAAATCTGGCGCTTAGAAAGTTTCTCGCTATATCAAAGAACCCTGAAAAAGCTCACTGCACTCATCATCCTATATTCAAATAGAAAAAGTATAGCCACAGGAATGGGATATCTACCACTAGAATGCAATACAGTTCTCTTCGGTAAGTATATACTCTCCCGTGCCCCCAACCTTTTGCAGGTAGAGATTGACTGATTGGGGGTCAGGGGTTGTTTTGGAGTGGAGGGAAACAGGAAAATAATTTGACATAAACTAGTGGAAGCTAGAAATGGGTGATCAGCAAAGACACAATTAATGAAACTGCTATATATGTGAACCATTTGCTTTGTCCTATATTAAATAATATTTTATTTTGGAAGTGCTGAAAAGTCTTTAGAAATGTAAATAAAAGCATTACCCCTGTAGTCCTTCTCCAACTTCCATCCTTAAAAAGCTTCCAATCTTCACTGATGAGCCAACTTCCTTAGACAGGTTGTTCAATAACGTCTGTAGAAAATATCAATTAGGAGCTATTCATTATTTTTCTTTCATGGTCAGAGCTATTTAAATTAGGTAGTATAAACTTAACTCCAGTTAGCATGCATTTGCATTTGCATTTTCAAAAAGATGTGAAGTGCTAAGGTAATCAAGTGTGTCAAACCAAGAAATTAGAATGCTCAGTTACTTATAGTCACAACCAAAAGCAGGACCAAAAGGATGCTCCAGCAACAGAATAACATAGGATAAAAACCTTTGTTCTATCCCTTGCTTGATAAAAGATACAGAAAACCATTTATTTATGAAAGGTGAAAGAAAGAATTATCAACAATTCTCATGTGAGCTTAACATACTATTTCCCTACAAACTTTAACTTTATAAAATGATAAGCTACCAATAAATGTTTGAAGAGAAAGAAAAAAACTTGAACACCTAAAGAACAGTTACCTTCACATTTAGTGAATCATTTATAATAAACTTTTGCTCCATCAGAACAACTTCTTCAAAGTACTTTCTCAGGCGTCCTTCAACCATTTTATCTACTGCCATCTGAGACTTCCCTGTACTTTCCGCCTTCAAGAAGAGGCACACAAAAGTTTAAAAAATTTTAGAGGCCACAGAATAAAAATACTATGCAAATACTGAAGATATATATATATATATATATCTATTGTTTAATGCCACTAGAAAATGAATAATCCCTATCATCAATAAACACCCTGTATCCATTTCATTCTCTTCACCTTTTGCCTATCTGTCTTTTTTCTTTTATTAGGAAGGTTCAGAAGATTTACTGGATGCAACTTAAAATCCTTAAGAGATCAAAAAATGTTTACAAAACTAAGATCTTCACAGCAAGAAAATATCAAGTTCAAGGATAGTTCATCGTGCTGACAAGATCAAAAAATGTTATCCACCACTAAATCCAAGGAACAGGGATCAACAATAAATGCCAACTAATTGATACAGCTAGTGCAGAACTTAATTTATAATTCCCAAAGGGTTGAAGAGCCAGTCAAAAAGTAAATTACATTTGATACCATTAGGTACCTGGGATTTGAGAATTTCACGCTCATTTTCTAAAGCCTCAGAGGAAACAAGCTCCTTTGTTAAGAACAGAGGCTTTGATGCCACCACATGCATTGCTAGTTCGGATCCAACACGATGGAGAGCATCCAATGAAGCATTTTCATCCTCCACTTCAAGGGATAAAAGTCCGGCAATTCTACCCACACCTGTATGGTGATTAAAGAAAAAGGATCATTATTAGTTTATATTTCCTTGAACAGGAAAAAGAGATTAATGATGTAATGTATTTAGAAAAAGTGCAATAGCTTGAGAAAAAAATCTATTAAATAAATTGTAGGTAAGAATCAAGATTTGCAAATTATCAATCTCTTCAATAAGAAAGTGACAAAGGTGGTATAAATCTACCAGGTTGTGGGCTCGTATGGAGATAGGTTGAAATGACACCAGATGAAGGTGTTGGCATAGAAAAACCCCTTCTAAGTTTGACATGCTCGCCCATCATTAGAGCCACCTCCATGATTGCACTCTGAACAGTTTTCTCCCCACTTAATTTAGGATGGTCAAACTCCATTTTTAGTTCCTGAAAAAGTTATTGAATAAGACTTCTGGAAGGCTCTGGACGGGACCTTAAGTGAATTTTATTTATAGGGGCATAACGGCAGAAATAAGCTATTTGGTAGCTGCAGTAAGGATTTTAAAGCACTGAACATATGAAGATGAACATCAACTCTTTTCTTAGGGAACTTCTTCTCCCATAAAGGAACATAATTGCAGATAGAAGGAACACAGCAAATAAATAGGACACCGACTATATGCCACTTTTAAAGGAAACACTATTTTAAGTTACCAATCCAGAAAAAACAGTCCTCAGCATTGCTGTGGCTAATACCGCACACAAATGCTTATGTTTGGAGATAAAGTTAAAAGGCCGAATGACCATAAGTCACATGTCAAACGCATGAATCAAGATGACCTGATTGAATCACACAGACAATTAGCTTTCTAAGTAAACAAAGAAAAACTTCAGGTAGAAGGTGAAAAACCAGGGTGCAATTCCTTTCCAGTTATCATAAACTGAAACGATGCCTACCTCCAAAACCTCAGGTCCAACAGATGCAGCACCAGATAATTCCTGAGACACCTCTACGAGCAATGCTAATCTTGCTAGAGATAGGGCCTGCACAATTATATGTTTATCAGAGGAAATAACGGTATATAAATGATGCAAGATTAGAGAGTTTTTGTGACAATATGAAAATTTGATAAAAGAACCAAAATTGATCCATCCAAATCACATCGAAAGTTTGCAGAAAGTAATAATTTTTTCAAAAATAGCTGCCTCAATTTCACAGACACTGCAGGAGAAGAGCCCTAGAACTATCAAACTAACCAAGTATTGAAAAATTTCATTTCTTGCAACGAAGTCTGTTTCACAATTAAGTTCAATTACAGCCGCCTTCCTTTCATTCTGGGCCAGCGCCAGCAAGCCCTCAGCAGCAGTTCTAGATGCTTTTTTGGATGCAAGAACCATCCCTCTTTTCCTCAATTCCTTTTGTGCAGCTTCTGCATCAATTTACTATCTTGTTATTTAAGAGCCATTATAGTTGGAAAGAGAAGAGGAAAATCACCAAATGAAATCAAAATGTTCTTTGAACTTGCCTATATCCCAGTTGGAAGCAACAAGGGCGGACTTGACATCTTTAATGGGAGCACTTGTTCTTTCTCTGAGCTTCTTAATAAGACTCATTTGTTCAGAAGCAGAAACATCAGATGAGTATCTTCTAACGAATATACCAAGGCCGCAGGATGCGCTTGTAGAATTAGAAGAAATGCTTATAATTTCACTAAATTCAGAAATGGAAGGCCTTTTATGAGCCATAGAGTAACCAAATCCAGAATGAATGGGATTAGAAACCCTCTTACAAAGAATCTCAATGGGCCTTTTTATACCTCTGGCAAGACTCATTTTTCATACAATGCTGCAGCTCCAAAACTGAAATTGAGAAAAAGGAAGAAAAAAAGAGACCTTCGTCACAACCCATTGGGGCTTCTTAAACATTCAAGAAAAAGAAGTAAGAAACTGATTTTCATCTCATTATTTCGTCTCCAAATATGACATCATATCCAGAATTCCTCTTTTAGAATCATTATCAGTCCGTGATTCTTTCTCAGTCTTTCTTTCATGCTTCCCCCTCATTACTAAATTGAAATCAGGGGGAACACCCCCACCCCACCCCCTATGTCTTCACTTTACAACATAATTTTGAAATATTGGCAGACGCCCAGTGAATAGTTCCACTTGGGAAGACAAAAAATCCATTCAAGATATAATTTTGAAGCTAACTTCACGAAATCAAGATTATAATAGAGCAAAATGAATATATAAGTAAAGAAAACCGGCCAAGTGGAAACAAAAGCAACACCAAGCTATGCTTAGATATATATCAATCAAAATACATTGATAAATGAATAAGCACAAATTTCTTTGAGGCTTCAATCACCAGGTGATTAGGGTTCAACAACACTTCACTGGATGAAACTTCATCAACTGATAGTGTAACTCGGGTACGCTTATTTTTACATATGAACATTTTCATTGAAAGAAATAGAAAGAGATGGAAGTAACCTGATTTCTGAAATTGGATTTGAGGAGGTAGAAGACAGCAGAAATGGGCGAGAGAGCTTATTGAACTACTGAAGTCTAAAACCCCATCTAAGCCCTGGTATTTTATCTGTTCGGTCTTGTTTTGAGAATGAGCTCCGAAAATATGCTTAACGCATGAATCACTCGGTCCAATTGAACTCAGGATGAATGCGTTCTTTGTGAGTATCTCTGTTTCAAGCCAAAGCTTTCTGTAAAACCCCCCATAAGCCAAGTAATTAATAAATGTTTTCTTTTTAGGAAAGTATGAGGATAATTATAGGGATTTTATTGTTTTAAAAAATAATTCTTTATAATCAATGACATTTCTATTAAGAAATTAGTAAAATTAGTCGCATAATCATTAAGACCCTACTTGTTAAGTTAAATTTTATTTTAATTAAGATCTTATTGAATATTATAACAATTTTTGTAAATTACTTAAAGTGAAATTTTTTTACTTGACTATGAAGTTTAAGCTTATTGTTCGTTAAATTGTTTTAATTCACTATTCAAATCATACATCAGTTTTTAGTCTTATGACCTAATTTAGTTTTAACTTACTCCAAAACTCTTTTTGGTTCTAAAATTATTTTTAAAAAATATTAATTCCAATTATTCTTTAAATTCATCAAATTATTACACGTGTTATATATACTTCCAATTCAATAAAAATAAAAGATACCTTAACAACAAAGGACGGCCTAATGATAAAGCGAGTCCGACTTTATACTGACATTTTCAGCTTTGGTCAATCTATATTAATGTTAAAGTTATTTACAAAAATAATTTTGAGGGTGAAAAATTAGAAAAAATAAATTTAAAATTAAATTAAAACTAAATAAATAATTTTTAGAGCTATTTTATCAATTTCTTTATTTCTATTTATTAATTATAAAAAAAAGACCTTCACATGGCTTGGGGTAATTGGGTATAAGTGGAGGTGATTTTTAACTAACCTGAATTGAATTTCATCTTTCGAGATCTAAAACCCCCACACCTTTCGACTCGATCACGCAATAAACAAGAATAATTTATATTAGAGGTCCAAAAACTAACTGAAGCGAAGCCCCCTCGAACCAGTCTTACCAAAATAACTTCTGCTCTGCTTCTCTTTCTCTCCCTTCATTCCGCCATTACATTGGCCATTTTTTGCTCTCTCCGCCCTCAGTCCAAATCCTAACCAGCTTGCCCTTCTACTCGATTGGAGCTCGTTTTCCGTTCCAGATCCACCTCCGCTACCCACTGATATGAGTATGTGAACCTATCTATACGTTTTAGATCTGTGTTTGTATATGGTTGAATTATGATGTTCGATTTTATTCTGTTATGGCTTCTGGATAAATCTCTTTCTGCTTATTTACTTTTGGAAAATCTGATCTATCATACTCTGCTTGATTTTATTCCGGTTTTTTAGTCTGGATAATGTTTTTATTAAAAATTGATAGATCTGTTATAAATTTGGATTTCAGAAATTGCTTTTACAGTTCCGTATTCATTGAAATGTTAAGAAGATGTGTTTGTTGTCATTTGTCAACTGTCTAACTGTGATATGTGTTTCTCGTCTTTGTCAACTTTCTAACTGTATAATCAGTTTGATTAATTATGTTATTCTGTCATTTATGCAGGTAAGTTAGCTAATAATAGGAGAAAATTTATATCCATACTTGAAGTGGTGCTAATTGTATTTTTCAAAATTTTCTTACTTAGTTTTTCAGTATTCTTTTTGAAATTCAATGAATTCGGCCGGTACACATTTGATGGGTGTTTATTTAGTCTTGTTTTGTAAATCATGTGTAGATCGGAGGTTTGGAGATGTGGATAGTAAATTTCTTTATTTAGTTGGAAAGAAAGTAATGTTCTTCGGTATAGGTTTCGTAAGGAAAGAAAGAGAAGAACTGAAATCTATCCATTATACAGGGGTAATAGCAAAATCCAGACTATCCTAAAATTATTTCCATAATTTGGCAGATATTCTTTTGTGTTGCTTTGTGAATTAGGATGTATTAGAACTAAACATTTGAAATGACCTTTGTGAAGCTTTTTTTTTTTTCCCCGTGGTATTTTCCTGAAATGATTACTAAAGGAAAAGAGAATTAAAAAAGAAAAAAGGCTGACATGAAGGATTTTGTGTAATGTAGGTGTTTATTCTTGACAATCTATCAACTGTGGCTTAGGTCGAGTGACTTTGAAGTGTTCTACGTCTATTCCTTTTATTGAAAAATGGCGATGCCATCGATCTGTAAAAGGAAATATTGGGCTGCTTTTATTTTCTTGGTTTTGGTATCTCAAATCTGTCATGGATTTTATCTCCCCGGTACCTACATGCATACATACACTACAGGAGAGGAAATAACTGTCAAAGTGAATTCATTGACTTCAATTGAAACTGAACTTCCCTTCAGCTACTACAGTCTTCCTTACTGTGAGCCTCTAGGGGGCATAAAGAAAAGTGCTGAGAATCTTGGAGAACTGCTTATGGGAGACCAGATTGATAACTCCCCTTACCGTTTCAAGATGAATGTTAATCAGTCTCTGTATCTTTGCACCACTTATCCCCTTAGTGAGAATGAGGTAAAGCTCTTGAAACAGAGAACTCATGATTTGTATCAAGTGAACATGATTTTAGATAATTTGCCTGCTATGAGATATGCCACCCAAAATGGCATTAAAGTCCAGTGGACCGGATATCCAGTTGGCTACACACCACCAGGTGGTACTGAAGATTATATAATCAATCACCTTCAGTTTAAGGTTTTGATTCACGAATATGAAGGGGCTGGAGTGGAGATAATTGGAACTGGGGAAGAAGGTATGGGTGTCATCTCAGAGGCTGACAAGAAAAAGGCTTCTGGTTATGAGATTGTTGGTTTTGAGGTTACTCCTTGCAGTGTAAAGTACGACCCTGAGAAGATGACAAAACTTCACATGTATGACGCTGTTCCATCAGTGAGTTGTCCTTTGGAGCTTGAGAAGTCTCAAGTAATTAGGCAGCAGGAGAGGGTATCATTTACATATGAAGTTGAGTTCGTGAAAAGCAACATTAGATGGCCATCTCGGTGGGATGCTTATCTCAAGATGGAAGGATCCCGTGTCCATTGGTTCTCAATCCTCAACTCATTGATGGTTATCTTCTTCTTGGCGGGTATTGTTTTTGTGATCTTTTTGAGGACTGTAAGAAGGGATTTGACAAGGTATGAGGAATTAGACAAAGAAGCTCAGGCCCAGATGAATGAGGAGCTTTCAGGGTGGAAACTCGTGGTTGGTGATGTCTTTAGAGAGCCAAATCACTCAAAGCTACTTGCTGTGATGGTAGGGAATGGGGTTCAGATCTTAGGCATGGCTGCTGTAAGTATTGTCTTTGCAGCACTTGGTTTCATGTCGCCAGCTTCACGAGGTATGCTGCTTACAGGGATGATACTTGTTTATCTTTTCCTGGGAATTGCAGCTGGATATGCTGGTGTGCGCTTGTGGAGAACTATTAAGGGCACCTCAGAGGGATGGAGGTCCATTTCTTGGTCAATTTCATGCTTCTTCCCCGGAATTGTTTTTGTCATACTTACTGTGCTGAATTTCATCCTCTGGGGAAGTAAGAGTACTGGTGCCCTTCCCATTTCCTTGTATTTTATTCTTTTGTCACTCTGGTTCTGCATTTCGGTTCCCCTTACCCTTTTGGGAGGCTTCCTAGGAACCAAAGCTGAGCCTATTCAATACCCAGTACGAACTAATCAGATTCCAAGGGAGATCCCTGCTCGCAAGTATCCATCATGGCTTCTTGTTCTTGGTGCTGGAACTCTTCCGTTCGGAACACTTTTCATTGAACTCTTCTTCATTCTCTCTAGTATCTGGCTTGGAAGGTTTTATTACGTATTTGGTTTCCTCCTTATTGTCCTCTTGCTGTTGGTCATTGTTTGTGCTGAGGTTTCTGTGGTTCTCACTTACATGCACCTGTGTGTGGAGGATTGGATGTGGTGGTGGAAAGCATATTATGCCTCTGGTTCTGTTGCCCTTTATGTGTTCTTGTACTCCATCAACTACTTGGTTTTCGACCTTCAAAGTTTGAGTGGACCAGTGTCGGCTATTCTGTACATTGGTTACTCGCTGATCATGGCAATTGCAATCATGCTGGGCACAGGTGCCATCGGTTTCCTCACATCATTCTACTTTGTCCATTACCTTTTCTCCTCAGTGAAGATTGATTGAAGGGTGGTGATGTTGATTGAAGATGATTCTCGTCTAATAGCTGGAGAAGTCAATAGGTGGAGGAAGTTAAAGTGATCGGCTTACTGTTGCTTTTTTTTTTCTTTATTTTTGTTGAGGCTAGAATTTTGGAATTATTATTAAAGATGTGATTTAGCTGTTTCATTCTCAGTCTGATCTGTTTTCTTGTCTCTCCCTAAAGAACTTTCTTCTGCGATTTGGGATCTTGTCCTTTGATTTTCCAGACATATTTTCATGACCTGCTATCAATGTAATTTTAGTAGATGGAACTTTTTTCTTGATGTATTTTCAAGGAAGAGGGGATAAAGATGATCATAATGACGGTCTTTGGTCTTCCTTGCTATTACCATTAGGTAAATACTATGAGCATATATAGATACTGAGCACGTAGTTCATTTGAAATTGTATTGAAAAAGTTTCTAGTTTCTTCAGTTCTCTATGTTTTTCGGTTCTTTCATTTCTTATAATGTGATGATAATCTGTTTTAATATGTGTTGCCGCTCAGTCAGATTAGAAAAGCGCACACATAAATAATTCGGGTTCAAGTTTACTTTGTAAAATTTTTCACTTTTTCAATCTGAATTTTACATCTTTTAATTTACTTTTTCTCAAAATTCATTAAAAAAAAAAAAAAGACACTTTTTTTCCAAATTAAACTTCAATTCAAATTGAGCAGATTAGATAAAGATGGATGGATCATCATCATCCTCATCATGGATAATCTAAACTCTAAACAAGTTTAAACTTTAAACATTCTACATTTATAAAACAATTAGAAGATGTACTAGATGATCCTAACTGTAACCATAACCAGAGACATAATCCTCCTATCTTATTCATAGGGAGTGTCAAGCAATAATTCATCTAAATCCAATTCAGAGTCACCACTGATGAAACCATTCTCATCCAGGTTGGAGGAGCTTGTTCCAGTTGAATTCCCCAGTGTCCCTGCAGCGGAGGCGGAGGCGGAGCCAGCGGCCATGGTGGTGTTATCAAATGTAGGTGTAGGTGGGAAGATGGAGGCAATATTGTCTAGTGAGACATTATCAAACGCCAAGGAAAAGTACAAATCGGGATCCATACCCATTAATGTAGAAGAGAAGCTAGAACTAGGTTCCATTGGATCCGAAGCAACAAGCATTAGGTCAGAAGAAACATTTGATGAAGTTGCATTATTCATTGAATGGTGATGGGTTAGGGTTGAAGCAGGTGGTTCCCCAACAAGGTTTGCAACTTTTGAGGAAAAATTTGAACAAGATTCCATTGATGAGTTGATAACAATGGGAGAGAAGCCTGCTGGTGGTGGTGGTGGTGGTTGCATAAGGTGGTCTATGACCATTGGGAACAAGCTTGAACTGCGCCCCGTTGGGAACATGGATCCACCATACACACTCAACAAGTTGGAATCATACTGAAACGCTGGCGAAATATTGTTCCATCCAACTTTGCAATCACATAAAGGGGGAAGCATAGCATCCTCCTCCTTCTCCTTCCCCTTTCTGCCACCGTATGTAGATGCCTCTATAACTTGATTTCCTTCATCCCTTCCCATATCCACTTCCTCCTACATTTTATATAGTGGAAATTTCAGCAATCATCACTCAAAATTGGATGGGTACTCAAATCAAAATTTTGTCTCCAAAATAACATTGAAAGTTATTGGATCTCATGTATCAGTTTAGAAAAATGTATATTTTTTAGTTAGAACCAAAATTTCTAAATAAGAATTTTATATTCAAGTAATTAACTCAATTTTAAACGGAAATGATACTCAATTGTCCAAATTAAAGGACAAGATATCTAATTGACTATAACCTCAGACTTTGAGCTTATTTTTCTAAATTAACACAAAAACACACACACACAAAACAAAACAAGACCTGAATTATGATTGGCTTATTTCCATCTTGTTTCTGAGCTTTTGATGATTCTGCTTCCCATCTACACAAAGAAAATATATAAACACAAGCACATGGAAAATTGAAATTATGCATAACATAGTAATTAAGGAGATATATTTATGAATTGGATGATCTTTACTTATTTGCTCCAGCAGACTTCTTCTTAGAGCTTGAAGGTCCAACAGGGCTCCCCGAGGATGAAGTGCACGGACTGCTTCTCTTCTTAAGATCTAAGGGAAAAAAACACGCATTAGCCTATGAAGAAAAACAATATTTTCCAAAACTTCATGAAGTAACAAAGAGAAATTCGCCATTCATACCCATATTGTTACTTTTCCGTGCATTACTAAAAGTTTTTATACCCATGAACTATTTACAACATTGTTTAATACAGTAGTTTCTAGCATATCTTAAACATATCCTACGCACGAGTCTCTTACTAAGTGATAGCTAAACAATTAAAACTAGAAAGAAATATGTTATGAGGTTTTTGTATGGTGAAGGTAAGGCGTAAAGAAACGGATATATATACTTACTAACTGGAACTGGGATTGGAGAAGGAGAAGGAGGTTGCAGCGGTCCATCTTCTTTCTTTATAGCTAGTCTGTACTTCTGAAAAACAAACAAAAAAAATACCTAATTAGTTATATCTTCTTGTTGCATGCATTAATGGTTACTTCATTACACTTTGTTTTCATCTCATCTGTTTTTTATTAAAGAAAAGACAGTTATGCAAATGATGCCAAAAATTTTATAACAGAATACAATAAATTAAGAGGTTATAAATTAATGAGATAGTACTGGCCTGGAGATGACTCTTTAAGTGGTTAAGAGTCAATCCTTTTACATTCATCATCACCAAGATTTTCTTTGGGGTGGCTTCTGCAAATCCAAGATTAGATTAATACAGAATTTTAGTGAAACAATTTGGTGAACATTAATTTTGAAACAATTTATGATTTTTTAACATGTATGGTTTATGGTACAAACATATAATGACATTTATAATGTAGTGATTAATAACATCTATATATATATATATAAACATATAATCAATTAGTATATAATTACAGGATAACCTTCAAACCAAAGTTAACCAAAACTCTTTCTATGCTAAAATAACAAT
The DNA here is from genome assembly GCA_028651295.1 of Catharanthus roseus. Classification (NCBI taxonomy): domain Eukaryota; kingdom Viridiplantae; phylum Streptophyta; class Magnoliopsida; order Gentianales; family Apocynaceae; genus Catharanthus; species Catharanthus roseus. Next base: position 866,316 of record JAPQWS010000050.1, on the reverse strand, counting down.
TTTGATAAGTCAATTGCATTGAAATTCACGTTATGAATCGTGAATAATTATTTTATAAAATTTTAAAAATTTAAAAATATAAATTAACAAATCACTTTAAGTTGACGAGATGACAACCCCAAATATGGAAAAATTAGTTAAAAAAAAAAAACAAATTAAACGTCAAGCAATTAATTAGATTATCTTCACAAGAATTTTGTATCACATAAATTCACAATGGTAAAATAAATCTAAAATAGTGCTGGAAAAATTTTTCAAAAAATATAGTAAATCTTGACAAAATTACTAGATCAATTTTGATTATTGAAATTTTACTTATATATTTCAATAACACAAGGAGGGTGTTGAAGATGAAAGTGGAGAATAACAAGAGATCAGTCTTCTATGAATTCTCTTCTTTAATAACATATATAATTCGTATGTATAAAAAAAAAAAAAGTATAATTCTTATCACATGGAAAACATGCTTCCTAGATCCCAACACTCAAACTTTTATTAAAAAAATAAAAAAATCAACATAAAACTTAGGGTATTTGCTAGATAAAACATACAATCTTACCAAGTTGGAAACAATGTTTCAGAAAACAATTTTGGAGAAATTGTGGTCATTTCTTAATTAGCTAGAAAATAAAGTAAAAGAAAAAGGTCATGCTCAATAATTAATTAAGTCTCACTTTTTCCGTTAAAAAAAAAAAAAAAAAACCCCTCACTGGATTTTTCTCTATATCATTGAGATTTAGAAGGAAGGTGGTGCATAGTCAACAAGCAGTTGAAGATTTAGGAAAAAAAATGTTATAACTGTTTAGAACCTTAATAAAACCAAATATGTTTTGGTTTTAAACAAAACTTAAAGTTGGATATTTTTCCTTTCAATCTTCTCTTAAAACAACCCAAAACTAGTTCATCTGAAAAAAAAAAAAAAAAAAAAAGTTTCTTAGTTAACAAAAATCATATAAGATAAACTTGAAATGAAAAGTAAAAGTTTGATGAAACTCCAGCAACCACCACCTTATAAATGCCTGTCCACGGTTCTAACTGATCTGTTAGTCCATCAAGTGATTATGTATGCATGTAATGTATTTGAGTTTGTCTGTGGTGTGTGTAAAATGGTGTGATGACGTACCTTTTTCACCCCCAAGAGCATAAACAGAATGAAGAAAGCGCTCTTGTAACTCATCAGTCCATCTAAGCCGTGGTTTAGCTTTTGAATTCTTAAGATAAGGTTCAGATGTTAACTCCACCTGTATCTCTGGGTAAAACTTGTTATAGTAAATTACATGATGATTATAATATGTTTGTGTTTGTGCCTCCGCCTCCGCCTCCACTTGCTGCTTCATTAATATATCTCCTTCGTACACCATCATCGAAGGAGCAACCATGTATTCATAGCTCACCATTCCGTTATTCTCTTGTTGCTGCTCAAATGCCGACCCTGAAACTGGATGCATTGTAACTTTTTCTTTTTCTTCTAATCAGACTGATGAATATATGATTTAGAGAGACCACACATGCATTTATACAAGAGAAATTACAGAAGGGATATAACAGAACAAATTACAACAAACATTGGGCAGTAACAAAAAACGTGAAACTTTCTAGGAAGAGACAAAATTAGTAGAGCTGGATTATCATCCTGAGCTTTTCTTTGCATGATTTTGGATCATATTTGGACGCCATTTAACAAGGTACAGTTACATCTAGTGGTTTTCTTTTTTCTTTTTTATATATGTGGGGAAGGAATAGGGGTGAAGTGCTTCTAAGATTTAGCTACTAGTGAGAAATCGAAATCGAATACATACATTTGAACCATCGATTCACTAATACTTTGAGATGAGAATAGTTATTTCAAGTTTCACTCATAGAACTAAAATCTAAGTCGCACAAACAAAACTCTATACAAATAGTGTAATTTAGTTTTGAAGAGTTGCAAAAAAAGGAGCATTGCTAGTGTTGGTGGCTCTGTGCATGTTGATATACGTGTAAGAAGAATGACTTGAATCCCTTTTTCTCAACTGTGTTTTTTGTTGGTTTTCTTCACTGCTTCTCTGTCACCATTAAGGTCTTTTGCTGGCCACTCAAGACTCCCTTGAACATCTATTTGAAAAGAGGAAAGGGCCCACTTCCTACCCCCACACACCCAACACCCCTCTGTGTAACCGTGAATCAGTCTAGGCTGAGTTGTATTTTCTAAATTTTCTTTTTTCCCCCCTTTTTCCCTGTATAATAATTAGAAAACCTGTTCCATTAAAAAAAAAAAAAAAAAAAACCTGGATTGCAGTTCTTTCTAATTTTTTATTTTCTTGAATATATATATTTGTAGAAATAGAATATGAATGAATTTTGAGTAACAATAATTTATAATTCGAAATTTGGATGAATATTTTTTTTTAAGAATGTGACCAATTAATTTGTTGGTGTTATTGGCATTCGCTTTTCAGTCACTAATTTTTGAAAATTTGATTAATAGGAACGTTAGCGATAAAAATGAAAAAATATGAGTAAGAAATTACAAGTTTTATGATAACTAAATAAAAAGTAAGCAAAATTACCTATGGAGTCAACTTTTAGCTGTAACATTTAAGTGTCTCTTAATATTTAACTAACACTATAAGGAGTTTAACTAACACTATAAAGAGTTTGTTAATATTAAAAACACACATAAAATTTTTATAACTATTTTTCATTCACTAAATAAACTTATATATTAACAATTAAATAATCAATTTATGATTTTGTTCGATTCTTTTTAATGGTTATATGATTTTTACTATCTTTCAATTTTTATGATATAACAGCTATTTAAAAGAAAATTAATTATTAGAATATAATTTAAATATTTTCACTAATCTTATATAAAACATTCTAGTTAAATTATTTTAAATTATTTTTATGATTATCGTTAAGAATCCATCAAAATTTCATTTAAATATCTAATCAATTTTTTCATTAAAAATATGTATCAAATCTTAAAAAAATAAAAAGGATTAGAGAGAGAGGAGAGTGAAAAGAGATGAGACATTTTAATTTTTAAAAAAGTTTTAAAAATTTTTAAATATCTTACTTTTTATATTTTAAATAATTTGTAGTTTTTTTTTTAGAAATTTCACTCTTTCTGCATGTCTCTCTCTTTTGGCCTCTTTATTTGCTTAAACACTAATATTTCTTTAAAATTTTATTTTAAAAAATATTTTAATACAATTTACTTTTAATTTGTAATGTTTATCTTTTATATATAAACTCTTAGTAATTATTTTGAAAAAATAGTTGTTATGTAATAAGAATCAAGAAGATATTAAAATATTTTGTACGATCATTAAAAATGATTGAATCAAACCAACTCAAATAATCAATTATATAAATATAAAATTTATGTAATTAATTAAAAATAATTTCAAAAAAACTTTAAAAGTGTTTTAAATAATAACAAACTTCGAATTATTCTAATTAAATATTGAGAAATTCTAAATGACAATTAAAAATTTAAGCATTTAATCAATACAACCCTATCTTCATGTGTCTTTTTGGACTTAATCCTAAACTAATTAAATGGCCATATTTTATTACCATATTTTTTATTTTGGCTTTTAAGCCTAATAAGACATCACAATTATTCTCTTATAAAAAAGTTGGTGTTCGAAAGTAACCATCTTGCAATATTGATTTTAGGCTTAACGACAACTAAACCTTTTACGAGAAATGAATGAATAAATTATATTGTCCCTTTTATGTTTTTATTCAACGGTCATTTTGGATGATTGCAATGCGTTTTAAAATTTGCGAAAATATGTAATCTTGCAATATGACGATTCGTACCTTGTCGCTTTCTAAAATATTTTTCCATATTTAGATTTGTCAAGTTGCAAACTTAGTGTCATTTAATTGTTTTGAATTTATCATTTATAAAAGGTTTTATGTTTTTTTTTTCACAACATAAAAGGTTTTTTATGTTGATTTTATAGAAAATAATATTTCGTGCTTAAGTTCCACATTTGAAAAAGAGAACTTCAAATGAATTTGCTCTATTTAAGGGAAGTGGTATGCGGATGAATTTGTTCTAAGTGTATAGAATTTGTTTGTTCTACTCAAAAGTTATGGATCTCATATTAGATCTAAAACTTACTTGAACAAAAATAAATCTTGATGCTATTGTACTGAATTACTATTGGAATGAAAAGTGTCATATTTCTCACTAACCCAACATGTGCTTGTGTTTATACTATTGGACTATGTAGTCACCACATTTAAGCATGACAGGCATACGGTAATTGACGAATTAGTCATTATCGTTATTGTTACTACTTATTTAATCGATTACTAATTTTATACTATTTTATCGATCGCTTTTTTATTACCTTATCGAATTGATTATTAATTAAAAAAGTAAAATTTTTATATTTTATTTTTAAAATCAAAATTAAAATTAAAAATATTACAAAAATCTAAAACATCACAAATTATATCTAATGAGTTAAAAAAAACAACAAAACCTAAATGAGAATACACAAATAACTTTAAAAAAAATAAAAATTCAAATGAAAGTACATGAATTCCAAAAAACATTAAACATAAAAATTGATAACACTACAAAGATAATTAAATACAACATCCTGTATCCGTATCGATTTTTTTCGTCGGTACAATTCTTTTACCCCACTAAAGGGGATTAGTAAATCCAACTCGGAAATCTATATGTATAGCGCGAAAAAATTCAAAAAATTTAATTTCTCATTATCAACTTTCTCTCTTCAACAAATCCTCTACTTTCTCTCTAAAAGTCTAAATTTCAACATCAGATCTAGGAAGATTCGACCGTTAAAAAAAAAAGTTAGTACTTCGATCTATACTCATTTATTTACACTGTTATCGGTTTAAAATTTAAAAATATGCATTGGATCAAGAGAAAAAACCGTCTTTTTTCCTAAAAAAACTGTTGATTTTCCATACTTTCACCTAGACAGGCAAAAATGAGTGTTGAGTTTCGCCTGGTCAGGCGAAACTTTTAGGGAATTGCAGCGGTTTCAAGCAAAACTGGAGGCCTTTGACCGCCGGTTCTGGCGAAACTTTTTAAAATTTAAATTTTTTAAAATTTTCACCAAAATGGGCGAAATGCTATATTTTTAATTGTTTTTAATATTGTTTATGTTATTTAGTTTTATGTTTATAAATATTTAAAATTATGATTATGTTTATTTGTTTATGTTATATGTTATTTAATTTAGTGTTTACATAAATTTGGGTGCATATTTATTTGACATGTTATTTAATTTTGTTTATTTAGAATACATGTAATTACTTGTTTAAATAGTTTATTTTATAATTATTTGTTTAATATGATTATGATTTATGTTTACGTGAATACTACTACTTTAAATGTGCATTAATAATTTTGTTAGTATAAGTGCTATAATTATTAATGTTATATTATGAATCAATTTATATATTTAGGTTGACATTATTTAAAAAAAATTTATGAAGTCCTAAAAGGGTAAAAAATATAACTCGAAAATCCATGAATCTATAAATCTTAATGAATAACTTTAACCAAATCTTAATGAATTGATAATAATTAACAACACATAAAGAATAATGATAATGATTTAAATAATTGGATGTAACCCCTTTTAAATAGTAATTTTAATAATAAATAATTACACTATTGACGTATTAACTGTTATTTACATTATTAATAATGAAAAGTAATAAAATAACATAAATGAAAAAAGTAACTTATTTACAATTAAATGATAAGATAATACAATAATATACAGCGATTTAAGTTAATATAATAACACAAAATAAACAACACAATAAATGTAAGAAATAAATAATAAAATAATATAAATTACGTAATTAAAACTTATAATTTAAATAAACCCTAAACCTTATACGCTAAGAGAAAACTAAATTAAACATAAACTAAAGTATAAATTCGAATACTTTACACTAGAATATTAAACTCTAAACCCTAAAACTCTAAACCGTAATGTCTAAATCCTAAAACCCTAAACCCTTCAACATAATCCTATCAATATTATAACTTAAACAATCAATATACAATTAATATGTAAATCTACACTTAATAGAATGCATACAGACAACTTACTTGTTTGTTTTATATGTCGTATCATGTTCTCATAATTTGAATTGATGTCAGGCGTGCAACAACAATATAACTAAGTACGTTGCTGTCAGCACAGTTTCTGTAGAAGACAGTGTAACCCCGTTGAGTATTTAAGCAAAGAATTTCTACCGGGTTTCGCTCCTGCATCCTATTTTTATTAATTTTGGCAACGACGTTATATATTTTCTGTGCACTACATAAATCATAAAAATCATAATATTAGACCTTAAACAAAAATTAAAATATTATAATAAGATATTAAAACTAATGCGACATACCTCACGGCACAATCCACATTTTGCTCTCTGAAAAATCATAAGATATTACGTGGTGGCACATGACTCTTCCTAAATTACTTAGTATGTATCAGCTGCTCCTCCGTTAGTTTTGTAGCCTGAGCGTGACCGTGATTATAGACACCTATTGCATGGTTGTGCCTCCCATTATGTACGAATAATTGCCAATTTTCACACGTGACCATTTGCTCGCATTTGAATTTAAAGGGGCAACTATACTTTTTAGTCCCGTAAGGACCCCACATTTTTATGGGAACTTCTTCTTCCTCATCGTCAACTCTCGGCTTCGTTCTTGTTTTATTTGTACCTCCACGCTCGCAACCTAATATAACGTACGATCAACAGTCGGATGTTCTTGATCTCAAATACCGAGTGACAATCAAATATGTGTTCACTTCATAGCCGTTCCTTTTGCCCAATCCACCAACTTTATTTTCGAATTAAAAATTCGATCTGTTGTGAATAAATATATATGATCCACGTATTCTTCCGGTTCAAAAAATTCTTCAAATGTATTCGGATCTACATCATCCTATGATGTTAAAATATAATATGAAACAAATTAATAATACATTTTATATTAATTAAAAAATTATAAAAATAGGAAAATAACATTTAATATATATAAAAAACCGACTAGATCGAGTTTAACCTAGATGGGCGAAAGTCTCCAATGAGTTTTGCCCATCTGGGCAAAATTTTGTGAATATTTTCGCTGAATGGGCGAAACTCATTGGAATTTTTCGCCCATTTGGGCGAAACTCGGTCCAATCATAAAAAAATTAGTAGTTTTCTTATCTCAAAATCGATATTTTTTTGTAAAAATTTTCAAAATGATCAATATCTACTTCCAAACTGTGTTAAATGTGAAAGATTGGAGTTTTAGGGTAAAGAGAAGTTAGAGAGAAATTGTTTAGAGAGAGAAAGAGGGAGGTAAGAAATGAATTTTTTACGCTATACATATAGATTCCCGAATTATATTTATTGAATTCCTTACCAAGGAAACCTATTAGTTTCAATATTGATCGACTTTAATAAATACTAAATTCTAACGAAATTATCGCCAAAATCGATCATATAATCGGACGATAATTGTTCGAAATCGAAAAAAACGGCACCGCTACAATTCCTACGTGGATTTCTTGGGACAATAAATGCAAACAATGGAAAAAAGGGTATCTATATATATATATATATTTACTCAAATGGGCTATTTTATACTAAGTTTACTCAAATGAGTAAAACCCTTAAAAAATTATACTTTTACTTCTCCGAATTTAAAAAGGAAATTTTGAAAACAAAATCAATGTTTGAGATCACTTTGAAAAAGAGCAAAACAGAAAGTGCATTTTCGAAAAGGAAAAAATATTAATTTCTTGATCAAATGTCTCGACTAAATAATCAGAGAAAAATTCTTCTCGGCTTTTAGGTACCTAGACTTTCAAATAAAAGAATCTTTTTCCATTGTGGACCTTAAAACCTGCTAAAATTTGAGGAACCCAACTAAACAATAGCTTTTCGTTGATAAATATAATTAATAGAATGCTTAATACTAGAAAAATAAAATAAAATTCACTGCTGCACAACAAATCATCTTCACTGCAACATTAGATCTCCACTTGCGCAGGCGCCGTTCCCAGATTGCTGAACAAAAACTGTGGTTTCTCTTAATCAGAAATTCAGTTTTTTTCTTGCTCTGGCCCAATTTCCACAAATGGGGCCATAATGCACAGTCATTGTGCGTTATCTCAAGTGATAACGCACAATGGTTGTGCATTATTCATAATCACGTGGCTTAAGCAGCGCTAATTGCGTTAAAACTGACGTGGCTCCGATCTGACGCTAATGTGGCGATAACGCACAGCCATTGTGCGTTATCATCCTTAATAACACACGTCCATTATGCGTTATTAAAGGTGATAACGCACAGTGACTGTGCATTATCAAGTGATAAACCCTAACGACCTGCGGCTGCCCCTTCCTTCTTTCCCTTTTCTTTTTCCTCCTTATTTCTTCTCCCTTATTTCTTCTTCCTCTATTTCTTCAGCCTCAATTTTTCTCTCTCTTTCCTCCGCCTCAAATTTTCTGCTTTTTCTCCTTCTTCTTTTCTTTCGCCTCCTTATTTATTCTTTCTTTAGACGCCTTATTTCTGACTTCCTTCTTTTTTATTGCCGCCTGAAAAAATTTGCAGCCTCATCTGTCGCCTCCGCCGCTTGGTAAGTTGTTTTCCTCTTCCTTTTATTTTCTTACTTCTTATTATACTTTGACTTCTCTTCTTCTAATACTTTTGTATTTTATTTCGAAATTTACAGTTAAAATTTAGTTAATATTTGAAGTTCAAGTTTGAATCTGCGAGACTTTCTTTGGAGTACGAAGGTTATTAAAGATTTAGAGTGGAAAACGGTAGACTAGAGCTGCATTTTTAATTTTCAGTCGGTTTTTCGTTATTTAAATTTTTTGGTGTATTATTTATTAAATTTAATTATTGTGTGTTTGGGTTTGTTATTTGTTGTTTGTTAATCATTTTTATGAATTTTATTTGTTAATTTGAATTAATTCATTTTTTTGTAAAAGTGGGGTTTGGATTTATGTTTAAAATTGTTGTTATTAATAAATTTGTACAAATTTGATAATTTTATGTATATAATTATTTTTTGCATTTAAAAAGTGATCTTAGGGTGATGTATTATTTTCGTGAATTTATTTGGATAATTATGGTTTAATTTTTTACCCTACTTTATGATTATTTGAATTTTTTTAATTATTTAGATAATTAATTTGCATATTTCTTATAAATTTTTGAGTAGAAAAGATGGGAACCTGTAATTTGGTTTTTTTCTCATATGTTTTTGTAAATAGTAGAACCGATACTTGAAAATTTATAGTTTAGTAATTAATACTTTTATTTAAACTCTAAGACCGTAATAGTGAATTTACGAAGTAGTAAAATACTTACTTATAAAATATACTATAAGTAACCTTAAAAAACTTAAAAATTCTAAACTTTAAATAATAGAAAACTTAAAAATCTATTATTAAAATCCAAAATTGTACATCAAACATTAAACCGTAAAACTATAAACTTTTTAACAGCAAACATGAAAAAGCCAAAATCATAATATTAAAATTCTACAGGGTGTATTATAAAAACTTTAAAAACTCTTAAAATTGATTTTTGAAACATTAAAAAATAAAACTAGAAACTCTGTAACAGTAAGCACTAATAAACCCCAAGAACCTTAAAATTGATAATTCACTCATCCCAGCTCATCCTAGTACAATAATTCACTCTTCCCAGCTCACCCCAGTACAATAATTCACTCATCCAATTGTATTTCACTCATCCCAGTATAATAATTCCCCCATTAGCCATTCAAAGGTTTTCACTCATCCCGTTACTTTTCACTTCGGCCTTCTAAATCATTAAAACTTTATAAATACATTTATTCATTCTTCTCTCCATCTACAAAACACTTCTTACAGCATATACAAATTCTCTCCCCTTCATATTTCATCCTCCATAAACACTTACAGTTAAATCATTTTAAAATGGAAGCAATCAACCCTGTTAGAGTGATGCTATTTTGGGATTCTGAAATTGTAAGGGATGCATATGGTCCCTATTTTACTAGAACAATTCGAAAAAGTTGGACATTGCCAACGAACCGAATGATTTCACATGACGAATTGGTAAGAAAAATATTGAAATACTGAGATATGGATCCCAATATCTGGAATGTTTGAATGACAATGAGGGTGCCTTCATACTACGAAGTGCATCGTATGTCTTACTTTAATTTATACAGCATGAACAACAATGAGGAAATGCGTTATCTATGGACTATTCCACCCCACCTAGCGAAGGGAGGGATTCATATTCTTGTTGAATTCGAGCATATCTAGCAACAAAATATTCCAAATACACACGACAGAAATACAACAACTTTGCCAGAACATATTACGATGGTAACAAATATGGTTTTTGATGAACCGTCTACGTTGTGCAGTACCGTCAATAACGATGACGATGAGGTTAACGGATCGGACGGAGATGATGACGTTTCTAGTCAATCTGAATCGGATGATGACAATGACCCGGAAGAAGGAGACTTCCAAACTCTCCTGAACCCTGTAAATCCTATCAACCCGATAACAGAAAACATAGTGCAACAATGGGAGAGTAGCCAATGGTTCAACAACGCTAGACATGACTACACACATTCTGGAGCATTCCTAGATATGGGCTCGGGATCTCCTATAGATGACCTTGTAGAATCTGGTACCGTCCGATTACTCGATTGGAACGACTCCATGACTGACATATAGTTAGGCATAAGATTCGTTGACAAAGTGCAGGCAATAAGTGCGGTTTGTAAGTACTCTATCAGTGTGGGACGTGAGTACCAAGTTTTGAAAAGTAAGATTGATACATGGACCGCAAGATGTCACTATCACAGTAACGATAATTACTGTTCATGGTACATCCGTATAAAAAAGAAAGCATACTCGTGAAAGGTATTCCACTCGTCGTGGGCTCAGTTCCCGTGCCCACATGTCTTCTATTCATTTCCGTCCCTTACCCCCTCGTAGGCTTGCTCTTTTCCCTCGGTGAGTAGCTTCCCATCCTTGCTTGTCTAGTACACGTACAATCGATGGGAAATAACCAAATTCGTAAAAGAACACACATACATTGTACAGATTGAACAAAACAAGTACAGAAACTTGTCTTCAAAATTTATATCAATGTCTATATCACACCTAGTTGCCAACGATCCTGAGATACCTGTGTCGAACATCATTCAAGAAGTGCAGGTATTGTTTCAAACGGGCTGTACTTACAAGCGGACATGGTATGCTCGAAAATTTGCTATCGAGAGGGTTTTTGGTAGCTGGGATACAACCTTCAATATTTTACCTAAATACTTACAAGCTGTACAGGATTTAAACCCAGGGATTGTATACGAATTTTTGCATCACAGAACAAGCAGTCCCCCTAATTATGTTTTCAAATTTGTTTTCTGGTGTTTCTCGCCATGTATAGACGGATTTTCATATTGCCGGCCGGTGATTTCTATGGATGGAACACACTTAAGGGGACCATATAAGGACGTGCTGTTAATTGCAAGTACGTAGGATGCAAATAATCACTTGTTCCCACTTACTTTTGCAATTGTTGATAAGGAATCTTTCGAGAGTTAGAATTGGTTCCCTAAAAACTTGCGAGAATACATTGTCAAAGATCGCCATGTATGCCTCATTTCTGATCGCCACAAAGGTATTTTCTCTACTATTCAAATTCAACCATTATGACAACCACCATTTGCAGTTCATCGGTTTTTTTTACGCCATATTCGAGCGAATTTCAACAAGACCTTCAAGAACACAGAATTAAAAAGCTTAATGTGGTAGGCTGGAATATAATCTAAAAAATGGAAATTTGACCGTATAATGAAAGAAATTCAAGAAAGAAATGTTGATGCTTACATTTACTTGATGAAGTTGGACCCAGAGAAATGGACACGGTTGCATATGGTGGTCACAGACACGGTATCATGACAACTAACATTTCTGAAGTACTTAACAATGTGTTGAAGAAAGCTAGGGTTCTACCTTTAAAAGTCCTGGTTGAACTAATATTTAACAAACTAGTTAAGTACTTTAACCAACACCGAGAAGAGGCTGAAAATTGTGTGCATCCATTTCCAACACGAATTTTTGACAAGTTCTTGCGGATTGAAATGTAATCAAGAGAACACAAAGTTACAACTTACAACCCGCGAGAGGGAATATACACGGTCAAATCTCCAATCCGGGTTTTTGGTACGGGCAACAACGTCTATACATTGCAGATAAATAATAAATTCTGTAGTTGCGAAAAATGGCAAACATATACATTGCCTTGTTCTCATGTTCTTACAGTGTGTAAAGAAAATGGGTCAAGAACAGATAGTTATGTACTAGAGATATATTCACGACAAATGTACAAAAGAACTTACCAAGCGAATTTTCATCCGGTTTTGAGTGAGAACTTTTGGAGGGATGTTTCTTTTAGTTTAACATTTTATCCTCCAAACATAAAAAGGAACAGGGTAGGAAACAGAGCAAGCGATTTCAGGGGGAAATGGGTTATAGAAATCCGGATTCTCCCCCAAGATGTGGCAGATGTCGCATGCCGGGACATAATAGAAAACAATTGTAATAACCCCGACCGAGCAATGTATAAGTCTGGCATTTTCTTAAAATTGTTGTAATAAAACATTCCTATTAATGAAATTTTTCTTTCAATTTCTTCTAATTACTACATCATTGTTCTAAATTTTTACAGTATCTTTATTATTACTTCTTCAAATAACTTGAGATGAAATTGTTAAAAGTTAAATATATTTCCTAAGAAAACGATATAAATATTATCATCATAAATACACTTAAAATAAGTTAGATATAATAAATACAGTCTTTTTAAAAAATTATTCAATTATAAGTTTTCCCAAAATAATTTTTCATTAAAAAAATCATTAAAAAAAATTCATTAAAAAAATTACGTGGCAGATAAAGCACAACGGTTGTGCATTATGGTCTAATCATAACGCACAATTGTTGTGTGTTATCAGCCACATCGGTTGATTAGGGCGGAAATCGTGATTATGTGATAACCCACAATGGTTGTGCGTTATCATTATACATAACGCACAACCATTGTGCGTTATAGCCTGTTCCAGAATAAAAAAACTGGGCCTATTTAGGCCCCATTTATGGAAATTGGGCCAGAGCATGAAAAAAATCCATAAATTCAAATAAAGCAAAAAGATAATCTCCAAATTCCACAAATTATATAATACATATCATTATTGAATCGAATTTCATAATGTAACTTAACTCTTAAGTATTAGGATTCTTGACTATGACGAGTCATTCGTTTCAATGAAAATCCACTTTGATAGATCTGATAGTACATATAAATTTAACATTCAATACATAAGAGTCATAAAGACATTTCAAACATGATCATGATAACTTGTTTAAATTTGATGCTCGATTCGTTTTAATAAAAGTTGAAAATTTTTCTTAAAAAAAAACATAAACTTTTATACAAAATATTATTTATTGACTCTAGATTGAGTTAAACTATAAGAAATTTATTCACTTACCTCTAAAATCGCAATTATTCTAACATTAGCTGTCAGATATAATATTTTCAATATTAGGGATAACTAACATTTATTTTCTTTATTGAAATTAAGTCCTTAGGTCTTTTCCAATTACATCCTGATACATTTAACTCTATAAGAAAAACTGAAATTAACGAGTACATTTTACGACTGGACTGCTCAATTGCATATATATATATATATATATAACGACTAATGTGCGACGAGAAAAAGCGATTTCCTGCCTGCGACCAACCCATACGACTGGCGACCACCGATACACCTCCTTCTTCTTCCTTGTACTCTCTCACCCATTTCCTCTCCTTCTTTGCTCTCTTTGCTGCTGCTGCCGGAGCTGCTAACTACCGCCGCTGGAAAAGCTTCTCTCATCGCCGCTGGAAACACACTGCTGCAATCGATTTGGTAACGAGATTCTCTTAGCTCTTACTGTCTCTTTTTTCTTCATTCTCATTTTTAGTTTAGTTACTGCAATTGTTTGATTTAGTTTAGTTACTGAAAAAAATGTTTAGCTTAGATGGTAATAATATTGATTTAGGTACTGCCATTGATTTAGGAAAATTATAATATTGATGTCTATTTACTGCAGTTGATTGCAGCAAAGTTGAGAGCTTGAAAGTTGGTACAATTTTGGTTTTGAAAACCTTTCTGTAATGCTGCCTTTTTTTTCTTTCTCTTTCTTTTGTTTGTTCGTTTCTTCTTGTTTTGATGTTTGATGGACACTTTTCGGACATTTGATTTGTGTTTCTTGAATTTTAGTTATAATGGTACTTAAATAAAACTTTCCATGTTTTTCTATTGTACTATATAGATGGGATTATAGATGATGGTAAGATCTGTGAGATTTATTGGTTTTTCATTTGGAGGAGGGTAGAAGGGTTCTAATTGAATCTAGATTTCAGTGGAGATATTTTATGAGAGGAATTTTCACCTTCTTAGGAGAGAAATGGCATTGATGACAGAAATTTATTTTAGGCATTGATGATAGAAATTTGCTGCGATACCTGTGAACTTCCAAGTTTTAAATTCAATGGTAAGTTTAGACTTTAGAGGAGGTAAGAATTACCCATCGGAATCAAAGTGGCGCATAAATTATGTTTTTCTTGTTAGAGCCTAACTACAGTAGAGAAGAGTGATTTTTCTTTGAAGAAAAATCAATCTCAGCTATTGAATTGATCAGATTGTATCATGATCATTCAGTAATTTTAAGTGATTTTGGGATAAAATTTTGGTTAATCATTATACAAGTGATTTTTTGTAAATTTTCTCTCCCTTTGTCGGTGTCACTCGTCTCCTCTCTCTTTTAGAAACAAAGAAATCCTTCTCTACCTAAATCCTATTTCCGGAACCGAGATCCGGTAACCATGACGCCAGCAACCCAGCTTGATCACCCCCCACAACGTCGCCTCTATTTACTCTTCTCTCTCTCTCTCTCTCTCTCTCTCTCTCTCTCTCTCTCCTTTATCATTTCTTCTCTCACTGAACTCTCCAACCGAAACCCCATTTGAACCTCCAAACTCACCGTCTGAGCGCTCTCATCCTATTCTCCCCTATTCGACGCCCCCCGCTCCCACTCCTATTGGTCGCCGGCTTCGTGAATGTAATAATCTTTCCGAAAAGCCCCCAAAATTGGAGACATTATAAAGTCCTCAATGTCTTCTCCTTCTTGCTTACTCCTGTTGATGCATGTCAGTTGGGATTGAAGATTTCATTTGGATAAATTTTGATTTACACTGGAAAAATTATGGATTGAAGATTTTGGTCCATTAAATTTTGGCTAAGTTTATGACCTACCAGTGATCACAATTAACGGCAATGTTGAGGATTTAAGAATTGGGGTTAGGGCATTTGTTTTGAAAAGGCGGCCACAATTGAATTCATGGAAACTTACAACAAAGTAAAACGAAAAAAAAAATGTAAGTGTTACTCTTTGTGTATTAGGAATTAGGTTTGTAAATTTATTGGTGCTAGAATATTTTATTTTCTTAATAGTAATTACGATTTTTTATTTACATTGGAATTTTGGATTAATCATGATTTTTGTAATTTCTTTGATGTTTGTGTGAACATAAGATTTTTATTTTTCTTGATTGTGAATAACTTTTTTGTGGTAATTAGTAGTTAAGAATTATAGAACTTTTGAAAGTGCATTTCTTGAAATGTTTGTCGAAATTGAACTTTTAGGTGTGTTTGTGTATTTTTGTTTTGTTAATTTTGGATTATTCATGATTGTTAGACAATATGTGATCTGGTTTGTCTATTTTGATTCAAAAATTGATTTGTTATTTATTTGAGTAAACGCTGAAACGAAGTGTAAAATGTACAAATGAGTGGGAAATTTGCAATAAACCTAAAGTACGCACATAGACGTTGTTGGGTGCCCATTCTCTGTGATCCTGAGAAACTCGGACAGTTTAATTGGAGCAAGTATATTTCTAATTTATTGGAGAATGGGATAAAGTTGAGGAAATGGCGGCAATCGGGCTAGCGTATCCTGATGCATGTTGTTATTAGCAGTAAGTAAAATGAACTTGTTTTTAATTTTTTGTTTAATAAAATTTAATCGAATATTGAAACCATACGAATCTAATATGCGTATTTTTATTTTTTGAAAGGTATTTTATATGGACTGATTCTTATCTGTTGGTGAGAAAGTATCTCCAAACCGGAACAGAAGAACTCCGAGAATCATTGATAGGTCCCAAGCTGCAATCAACCAAAGGGTCTTGAAGTTAAGGGAGCTCGGGTTGTTTAGCGATGTTGATGTTAACATGGTCGATGCCTCGGGCCTAGAAGAGAAGCAACTAGGTTTGAAGCTTTGAAAAGTAGGATGTACAGTTTCTACGTGGATTAATTCAAGTCCAAGGTGAGCTAAAAAGTTTGCGGAAAAGCGTGAATCAAATTGAGCGTAATGTTGAGTTGTCTCAGAGTAAGATGATGGAAGAATTACACTGGTTTATGACCTTTATCAATGAAATATATAGAAAAGGTGGAGAAATTCAAATGGATTGTGAACAAATGAAGAAGACTAGATCGGAAATTCTTCCATTTGAGACACGGGGATCTTCCATAAAGTTTGCCAAAAATGTGCAGCCATTGGTTGATGAGGGGTTGAATGGCCCTACTGTAGCAAAATTGGTAACGCCGATGAGCGTGACTTCCCGGTTGGCTGAAGATTTAGATTACCTTATTGTAGTAGAAGATGTTGCAATAAATGATGCGGATGAGGATACCATGAGTGACCGGCAAATTGACAAAGAAAATGACATGGCAGGATGCAATTAAATTTGTGCTAAGAGAGTTGTGCATGACGAGGAAGTGGCCCAATGTGTACAATTTGATAGACCACCGAGACGTTCTGCCAAAAATAGACTAATGACTACCGGAATAATCAAAGGGAGAAGATCAACGAGGATGCCGAGGAGAGAAGCAGCAAAGGACTTCAGGAAGTCTGTTGTTAATGTTACGGTATAAATCTTTTATTCTTTTTTATAATAACCATTATAAAAATATTTAAATGGTAAGCTTTTATTTTAACTGTGGGTTTTCAATAACCGTACAGGATACCAGTTCAAAGGAAGCGCAAAAGCTTCCTAGTAGAGTCCTTTCAAGGAAAAAAACGATAATTTTTATGATTTTGCAATTTCTTTATACCTAATTTCTGGGCATGCGATGTTATATGTAATTTCTTCTTTTACCTTACCTTAATTTTTTTTTTCTCAGGTACTTAAGATGATTGATTTGCGAAGGCTTTCGGATATGGTGAAGTTCAAAATACTCCAGAATTTATCAGAACTGAAAAAAGATCCTGGCGAGTGTCTAGTGAAAATGGTTCTACATGATTGCAATCGGAAGCAAATATGCTCTTTGAAGCCAAGAGAGTGGGTAGATAGAGAGGTATAACTTCCTTATTGTGGAATTTATATTATGACATATACGTTAAGGTCAACTTAATTAAAATGGATGTCATTTAGATAAACTGTCTTAGCACATTATTGACTTATGCTGAAAGACAGAAACATAACAGTAAGATAAGAATATGGTACTTTTCGACATAGTTTTAGGTTAGTAATGACATACTTCCACAATCCTTACTTTATTTATTTTTTAGATTGAATTTGAAATGTAATTAAATGATATAATGATTATAGGTTAAAGTTTTTGGAAAGGCCAGCCCACTAGATAAGTTATATCGCTATTTTCTAGTTGAAAACGAACACGGTGATGATTTTATTTCTTGTGAAAAGGTATATTTTGCCACTTTTTGACTAATGTTATTTTTCCTTTTTATGAAAGTTAAGATTGGAATTGATAATTAATCTGTTAGCTCTTACGTATCTAATTATTTTCATTTATTGTGATAGATATGCGTTCCAATACTTTAGGATAAAGATCATTGGTTTATTGTTGATATTTTAAAACACAAGACTACACATGTTAGACTCATTAAGAAGTTGCGTGGTAGGAAAGAAGTCTGTTGTGAATATATTTGCTATTATATAAATTTACTCCAAACTATTCAAAGTACCATATTTGACATAGGGGCCGATAAAGATAACTTGGAAATCTATAAGGATAACTCGAAAAAATTCAAAGAAAAATCATTTCACTTTCTCTCTCTACATACTTTCTTTTTAACCTCTCTCTAAAAAAACTCCCAACTTTGAACATTACCAAACGAAATTAAAAGAAAATATGGATCCTTTTGAAGAATCTCTGCAATAAAATGTTGGTTTTGAGGTAAGAAATCGAAGTTTCTTTTTTCAATTTTTCGGCACACTTTCGCCCAGATTGGGGGAAAATTCCTTGACACTTTCGCTCGATCTGGACGAAAGTTTCTTGGAACTTTCGTCCAGACTGGGCGAAAGTGTTGCCGAAAATTTGAAAATTTTTTTTTCTTATTTTTGTTTTTTAATCAATTTTTTTGGTAATATTAACTTTTCATTATACATTAACAGGGTGATGAAGATCCAAATACCTTTGAAGGATTTCTAGAACCGGAAGAATATATCGATCTTGGACATTTATTTACAATTGACCCGAATATTTAGCTCGAAAGATGAGCTGATGGAGTGGGCAAAACAAATTGCAATGAATGCGAAGACATATTTAATCATAACTCGGTATCAGAGAACCAGAACATTGGACCGTCGACCGTATGTCACATTGGCTTGCGAGCGCAGAGTTTCAGTTAAAAAATATAAAAACCAATAGTCGATGATGAGGAAGAAGAAATACCGAAAAAAAGGCGCGGACCTTATGGGACGAAAAAATGTGGTTGTCCATTTAAGCTAAAGGGAGAGCAAATGGCAATAAATGAAAATTGGTAATTGTTCGTACACAACGGGAGGCACAACCATAAAATAGCTGTTTACAGTCACGGTCATGCTCAATCTGCAAGACTTACAGAGGAGCAGTTGCAACAGACTGAGCAGTTCAGGAAGAGTCATATTCCACCTCGAAATATATTACGATTTTTCTGAGAACAAGACGTTGGTTGTGCAGTTAGGTAAGTTATAAGGGAATTATTAAATTATTTTTAATACTATATTTAAATATTTTAGATTTGTTTTCATTCCATTAATAAATATAAAATTTTGATTTATATAGTTCCTAGAAAATTTACAATGTTGTTGCCAAGATTAAGAGGAACCGGATGCAGGGAAGAAATATAGTAGAGGAAGTTCTCTGCTTAAGTGCAGAAAGGGGCTACACCGTTTTCCATAGAAATCGTGAGGACAGCAACGTACTTAGTGATATTATCGTTGCACACCCGACATATATTGCAATGATTAGAATGTGGCCATATGTACTGATAATGGATACGACGTATAAAACGAACAAGTAAGTACTATAGTGGATTAATTATATTATTAGATATCTTTATTAATTTATTCGCACAAATATTTAAATTTGATAATATTTTTTTAGTAAATAGTTAATAATATTTTTAAGTCCGTGAAAAATATTAGTGAATGTTAATAATTAAATTTTCCACTTATTTTTTAAGGTACAACATGCCACTATTAGAATGTGTAGGGATGACTCCAACAGGAAAGAACTTCACAGTGGCAATAGCTTTCATGTGTAATGAACAGGCAACGACATATATATGGGTTCTTCAACAAATCAAGCACTTATATTTTACATATGCTATGTCAAATGGTCAAGGTTCAGTTATCAATGAAGGAGAGCCTCTAGTCGTTCTTACTGATGGGAAAAGTGGTCTAATGCCAGTGATTGATGATGTGTTTAGCAATTCATATCATATGTTATGTAGAAGACACATTGATCAGAATGTGTTGGCCAAGTTGACAGAGATGGTGAAAGATGAAGAGGTGGCACAACGGGTTGTTAATGGTTCGTGGAAAAAATTAATTAATGAAATAGATGAGGTGGAATATCAAAGAAAGTTGGAAGTGTTGAAGACTAGGTGGCAAAGCAGGCCCGACATTTTACATTACCTGTTCAACACATGGTTGAATCCATTTGCCCATAAATTTTACAGGGTTTGCACCTCTCAAGTGTTGCATTTTGGGTTAGAGACAGCGAACCGGGCAGAGAGCGAACATTTTATGTTGAAGTTGTGGCTATCAACGTATCACGGTGATTTGGATAAAGTGTTTCTGAATATCGACTCTCTTATCCAAGGTCAAATCGTAGAAATTAAATACACTTTGGAAATTTCAAGACTTAAAGAGAAGTATGGCGCCAAGAGTAATCCCATCGTGAAGAATTTAAGTAATAAAATTAGCCATTTAGGTTTGAAGAAGATAGTGGATGAGTTAAAGAAAGCACGTTAGATAGTAGAAGAACCGGGAAGTAATTGTCTGCATTATTTAAGGAAGTCACACGGTCTACCATGTGCATGTGAACTTGTTAATCGATATTAATATTTAATTCCAATCTAAGAGGAAGATATTGACATCTTTTTGAGAAAACTAGAAATTGGTTCTGATATTCCTGAAGAATACGATAGAGATATGGAATCCGAAATGCATGATCTCACGTCACTGTTATAGGAAATTAGTACTGATCCAATTTCTAATGTCCGGGAAGTTAGGCGACTCATCAAAAGTGTTATACATCCGGTATTGCCTGATGATCCTTGTCAGCCGTTGTCAACTCCCCCAAAGACCGCAGTCACGAAGGGACGACGGAAGACAAATTCTACCAAAAGGGATAAGTCTCACTGGGAATACGTCTCCATCGCACATAGGAAGATAGGAAAGTCCAGTGGTTCAGGTAGCAGTTCAGGTTCAGGTTCTAATCCTAGTCCTCGTGGAAGAGGTAGGTCGCCTTGTAGCGATAGAGGTAGGGGCAGAGGACATAGTGGTGGTAGGTCCAATTTATCATCCGTTGTAAGTCCGCATTCACCACCAGTGCTATTACCTTTCAACAATGCATTTTTCGGGTTTATATATCAATTTATCCAAACTGGAAGAATGTGATTGGAGATGGTAATTGTGGATTTAGAGTTTTATCAAATTTTTTGTTCGGGGACGAAAATCATTGGGTTGAAATTCGTAGAAGAATGAGCTATGATTTATGACACCGTATGCACGTATATGAGCAATTGTTCGGCTCAGTTGAACGTGTGATAGACTTGATAATGAAGACCAATTGGGAAGAAGGTTCGGCGCCACCTGAATTTTGGATGGATACACCTGATCACCTTTATGTCATTGCTAACACATTCAATCTATGCGTTGTATTTCTTGCACGGTCAGAGTCAACCACTGTCTTGCCTCTTTTTCTAATATGGATGGGCCTTCTGGAAGATATTCATTGGACTCATAGAGGAATTGCAGCATTTTATACATGTATTTATTATTTGATAAATTTTTATTATTATTACAATTAATTGAATTATTGCAGACTGATATTTTATTAAGTGTATGTATTAATATTATTTTTTTTCCAGTTACAATTGGTAGATGGATGCCCTTTGCCCCCATTACAGGTGCAATAGGAATATCATCGAGATATGCGAGTTAGTGGATGGACGGCCCCATATCGTAATCGAATGGTAGATTGGGTTACGAGATACCGTGAAATGTATCGGCCGCAGAGACATTTTATGAAATAATGTTGCAAGTTGTAATTTATAATGTATTATTCTTTTAAGTGTTAGTAATATTTCATACAATTTGTCGTTTGGAGTTTTTTTTATTTATATTTTTCATGTAATTATATTAATATGCAATAATAAACCAGAACATGAGGGAATAAATATAATGAATATCACAAAAACTCATTAATACATAACGAATAGGAATAAAAAAAAAAAGAAAGACACAATATCCGAATACATAAAGATTTACTAAAGAGCTATGTAATGCTTCCTTAGTAAATCTCGAACTCTTTGTCGAAACTCGTCACCGTCAATATCCTGTCTATGACACTCACGTTCAATCAAATCTAAGAGAGCCTTTGGTGGCATAGCGGGAGCTACCGGGACACTATAGCCACTAAGAATATTCTCGGGATTCTGAATCCTTGAGTAAATGCGGGGGAGGTACCAATCTATCTAATCATCAGTGCAGGAACTCGCTGGAATGGCCGGAAATCTAGTCCATGACTTTGTCAGTAAGTGCGAAGGTGCCTCGAGCCTTAGTGCCTCGACAAAAGTGTTCCTCAAGATGTACATCCTGTTGTTCAGCGGGCGGCGTGCCTCCTGAGACTGGATAGGATGGGCGGGAATACACTGCCTAAAACCGAACTGTCTCAGAACTTGGTCAGGCATGTACGGCGCCACACAGTCAAAATATGCAATGAACCCGTACCATGTGGAAACCTAACAATCACGAATATCTTGAGTCCTGTATGGTATCCGCCAAACCTCATCAGCTGCCATCATATCCAGTCTCAAGCGAATATCTAGCAGTTTATTCTCATTCTTATAACTGATCGTCGGAAACATTTGGATGTAGGGCTTGCATCCTTCGGAAGAATGTCTAAACGGGGGTGTGAACATGGGAAAATACAAATATAACCACCCCTAAAATATAAAATATAAATTCAATAAAAATATATAAAAAAGAAATATAAAATAAATATAAATAAACCCTAAACCCTTAAAATACAAAAATAACATAATTAACGTTAATTTTAAAACACATACCTCTAATAGTGACCAGCACCCTACAAGCTCCTTCGCATCAACCCTGGAAGCCTGACCCAGATTCCGGTACAGATATGCAAGACAGGCCAGCACCCCATGCGAACCTCTCAGCAGAACTCACATCCCGCAAAAGTGGCCACAATCTCGCAAGTACAATGTTGCCACTCTTATCACTGAAGAGTGAGCTACCCAAAATGTACTATAGGAAGCATGCAGCTCTGACCTGATGTGATTGTGAAGTCTGTCTGCTAGTAGCAACAACATGAAGCTCCGATGCATTAAACCCTAAACCTCCAGTGAGAGTTAAACCCAGATCATCCTGAACAACCAGTATCAACTGCTCCCTGGATAATCTGCGATCTACTACCGCACCATAAGCAAACACGCCAAGAATAAGCTCCACTGTGCAGTGTAACGGTCATCTCATCCCACGGAATGTGGAAGCTGTTCGTGTTGGGCTGCCACCTCTCAACAAATGCTGACAACAATGCAACATTGGCGTGCTGAAACATGCACAATTGTAGGTGCGTCAGACTGGACCTGGAGGCCAAGGGCCGAGCCTGTGAATCGGTAAGGTCCCAACCAGTGAGAGCCATATAATGAGATCGGCAATTCAATAAACCACGATCCTGAAGATAAAACGGATAAATTTATATAGTTATACAATAACATATTTATTCCATTATTATTTTTTCTATTTATCATAATAAATAATATTTGACAGATTAAAGAATAATAACAATAATAATAACATGTCACATTAACATAAAGATAAATACCTGCCCACGCTATATCCGACCAGCCACATGTCCAACGTATGATGGGATGAGCTCCGGGTCAACAGGACCTCCCTCTGTTGCCTCTGTCTGCTCCCAATCGGAAGCCTTCACTTTCTTCCTCTTCTGTGCCGGTGCCGGAACATCACGAGCCATCTCAAGTCTTTTGTTACGAGACCCTGCAAACTTACTCATCACCGACATAAAGCTGCCGGTCGAACCCTTCCCTTTCTTGTGACGAGAACGCCCGTCCGATCCACTAGCTGGTGTCACAGGTGCAACATATACAGTCTGCTCCTCATTTCCATCATCCTGATCATCATCACCACCATCACCATCATCATCACCTCTTTCATCCGCCTCTCCCTGAATATGTAGGGATCAGACTCTTTCTTGCTCATCGCCAACAACCCTATCACCCTAAAAAACCCTATCTGCAGGCCCCGGTACATAAGGATCAGAAGATGAAACACCATACTCAGCATGAGAATACCCATGTGTGATGCATGAAGAATCCTGAGGGGCAGCTGCAAGGATCTGATAAAAAAATTCAACCCCTATCTGCCTCGGGTGACCCCTAAACTCCAATATAGGCTCCTGGATGGCAGATCTATACGGTATACGAGGTCGCACAATGGTAGGAGTATGTAAGTATGGATCATATACTATGTCTGTGGGGTTTTAAGGTGGATGTACAGATCCATATGGCTCATAGGGCACAGGTGTGTGTGACAGATGGGGTTGAAGGGGAGGTTGAGATCTAAAAGGTACAACCGGTGGTTAGGTAGAAGATGCAGGTTCACCTGTACCATGATGAAAACCAAGTGCAAGAGGGGTAGGAGTAACAGGGAGGTCAGAAGTACTATGTCGCCCCCTCACACCTCTAGACGAAGCTGTGACAAGGCGCCCCTCAACTCGACATGTCTTGTCCGTGACATGACCAAGATCAGCATCTCCTCTACAGCCGCTAGGTCGAACTATCTATTAGTTATTCAAACTCGTTAACACTTGTTTATCATATATTTCAATATTTACTTTAACACATTATTATTTTATCTTTAGAATTATCGGTATCTATTATTTCATTTCTATTATTTCTTTCGTTCAATTATTATTTATCACTAATATTCTTCTCTAGTAATAGTTATTAATTTATAAATTATTCAATCTTAGAATTATATCCTAAAACTAAGGCCAAGAATAACAATGATTTCAAATTAAAATACAAATAGTTTTAGCAATTACATAACACATTTTCTTACTAAACACATAATCATAAGCAAACAATTTTAAACTAGTTACATTTATTCTAAATAGACAAGATTAAATAACATTCTCAGAGATATTTATTATTACTTTATTGTGCACTTTATCAATTTTTATCCTATTTCATTTCCGTTATTTTATTCATTTCATAATGTTCACAAATCCATAATCATATTAACAATTAAAAATTATCACATAAAATATGTTAAACAACTAGTCACACTCATTCTATATATACAAATTTAATTAAATAATCAAATATACTATGAAAAAAAATTAAAACATTTAAATATTTAAAAATTTTTAATATTTAAAAAAAATAAATATTTAAAAAAAAATTGGGCACTTTCACACGTCGCCGGCGAAAATGTCGGAGTACTTCCGTTCACCGACGGCAAAAGTACTCCGGCACTTTCACTGGTAACGGATGAAAGTGCCTGTTTCGAGCAGAATTTTTTTTTAAATTCAATTTTTTCCTTTTTTAACAGATATTTCAATGATCTAAAATGGTAAAATTGTAAATAAAAGAGAATAGATTGAAGAACTAACCTCTTTTTTCAATTTGGACGGTCGGATCTTCCAAGATTTGAGATTGAAGTTTGTAGTCCTAGAGAGTGTTTAGGTGAAAAGAGAGAAAGTGTTTAGGTGAAAATAAAATTTTTTGAATTTTTTCGAGTTATCCTTATAGATTTCCGAGTTGGCTTTATCGGCCCCCATTTGACATTTGCCTTGGCTGATTTACTTATATTTTATACTTTTTTGTAGAGATTGGATCTTCACAAAGCTCTGCAACATGGCTTCAAAGATAGTAGAAGTTGGACGTTAGCAGTTTTTCGATTGATCACGCAAATTGGTACCCCCAAAAAGAAAAAGTTCTGTTACAATTGTTTTGTTACCGTGTAAAATTTAAAAAATGATAAGATCAATTTAATTAATTGTTGCCCGGTTCTATGATTGTTTGTAAACATGATTATGATGTGTTTGTGATGAAGTTCTTAGAAAATGCGTCAGACTTAAGACTCATTAAGTGAGTCAACGTACATTGAAAATTGTATTTGACATATTGTCATTGAATGGTTGCATTATAACTGAAAATCAATCATTTTGAACTTTAATTTTGTTTGGACAGGTTGATTCCACAGATCGACAATCGTATGTGTTTAAATTTTTCTTGAGCGATGATAATATAGCTAGAGGCATTATACTCCGTGATTTGGACATCGACTCTAGTGATGGACTTAAGTAGGTTTTCTTTTATTTACATGCTCCAGAATTACGTTCTTAATGTTTTGTTATTTGTTCATGTGGTTAGTGTTATCGGTTGTTCATGGACTTGGACTTAGACATCGTACAATGATAGAAGTTGTTTTTTTCTTTTTGTCACAATGACAATAAGTTGTGATTCTTGGTGTGCATTGATATTTGTTATGAATCATTGAACTGATATTGGAATGGTTAATCCACATGTTTTTGTGGCTATTTGGGAGTTGTAAAGTTATATATTATAGGAATTGACTTGTTGGGTTTATTATATAATTAGCAATGTTAGGGTGTGTTACCTGAATGATTTCATTTTTATATAGTAAAAGGGACTTACTCTTGATTTAGATATAGAAACATTTCTTAGTTTAATTTAAAAGATATGGCTGATTTTTTATGGAATTTAGTGAGAATCTGCGGTGCCCTTAGACTTATTTTCTCTATCATTGATACCAGATGGAGATCCTTCTTGGAAATTTTTTGTTAGAGAGCTACTTTGCAATTTTTTATGCCATTATTGATTACTGAAAATTTTTGAGAGAATGCACTTGTATATATAGATTAGGGCTTGTTGATGGTGTAATATATATAACAAGAGAGAATAAAAAAAATAGGCTTTTCAAGACTGTTCTGATGTTGGGCCATTGGGTCAGGTGTAATATTAATTAATCAATATTTTTTGTTTTATTTTTTATTTTTCTAATGGGCCATAATGATAGCAATCTGTATTTTTGGCGTTTGCTAAATGTTTTGATTTCATAATTTTAATTCCATCCATATGCTCAAGCATTTCATTGTTCTTGAGGGGTAGAATTTTTTTTCTTTTTAAACTGACTTCCACTAGAAGCCATTCACACTTAATATAATATTTCTTCCTAAATAGGCCAGTAATATAATGCTTTCCCAAATGGCCCATTGTAAAATTTGGGTCAAGTTCGGACAAAAATTTTAACATGGTTGATAGTCAATTTGGTCCAATATGTTTTATAGCCCACAAGGACTTTTTTGTACTTTAATTTTTTTATTTTTTCTTCTTCTAGTTAACCATGTGAAGTTGGGAGAAGCTGAATTTTGGTACAAAATATAACATTAATAGTTCAAAGAAAAATACAAAGCAACAAAGTTCGAATTATTTTTCTAATGGACCCAAAAAATAATAAATGAACATACTAAGTATGCCATATTAAATAATAATGCCATTTCAAGCTCTATAATTAATGGTTCTTACACTTAGTACGTCTGATTGATTACAAAAACCAAACAAGATACTAAAATCTACCCAGTGTGAATTCAAATAAGAAAAGAAAAACATCAATTTGTTTATATATCTAAGCAATAAGCAACCCAAAATATTAATAAATATGTTGTCCAAAAAACCAAAAAACAAAAACTAATAACTTAAGACCTATGAACATGATCATATGGGCATTAATAGTTCAAAAATAAAAGAAGTACCATAACAACATAACTTAAAAGATCGGGGTTTGAAATCCAGGTGAATTAACACCCACAAAAACATGCATAGAGGTAGGAGTGTTGAACGGTCCCGTTTCGAAACTAGCCAAAGGAGTTTGAGACTGATTAGGAAGATCATTAAACATGTTCATAGAAGATGGAGCGGGCTGTTGAGTTAGATAATGAGCAAGTGTGGCCTTCATGAAAGAGACATGAAATAAACGAGAGAGGCAGAATGTCACCGTTCCACCAATATTCTTAAAGTAATCGACCACCTCAATAGTCATAGGATCATAGAAGGGATATGTTTGCATGTCCACAATAAAAGCTCCCGGACTAATCTCATGGAAAAATTTCATTTTAAGAGAATCCATCGTTCTCTTAACGAAAGCCTCTCTCCATTTGCAAAACTCAAAACCCAAACATGTGGTCTATGAGCACATTAATCCTTGCGACCTCGTCTTTATAATTTCGTAAGTTCATGTCCTTCAAACTCATGCAAACAATAGTAAAGCTACGAATATTCGGAATCAATGGAGCTTCATCATTGTGCCAGCCGCATGTTGCCTTAAATGAACCGAAATTAGTGTCGTGATCACGGAAAACACACGTTTTCACAGTGTCATAAAATAATCCAGTAGCAGTCATTGTGCGGATAAGCTCAACCTTGGCATGTTCTATGTTCTAGTCTATGAATGACATGAACTTGTCCAATCCTCTCACCAATGAAATTTGCACTCTCTGAATTGTTAAGGCGGAACCTCCAGACTGATGTAGCTCGATTATTGCTATCAAACATTTTGGTTAAGTTAACTTGCTTGGAAGTGTTGAGTTTAGGGGTTGAAATTTTTTGTTTCTTCTCTTCAAATGGTGAATTTCATGGTAATTTTATGGGTTTTTGACTGTCACTTATGTGATTGAGACTCCACTGTTGCTCATTAAATAGAGGGGAATATATTTGGTAGACACAAAAATTTTTCATTGTTACAAATTACAACAACAAATTGTAGCTATGTCCCTCTAATAACAATAATTGCAAATAAGGACTTATAACCACATCTCAAGTTGTCATGCAAAGTACTTTTTTCTTTAACTTTTCACTCAAAAATCTATTCAAATCGTGACAAATTTCAACTAACACCATGATCACCTCTTATACCCAACAGTCAATGCAATGACTGTTTTTTCCCTTTGTTCGTTGTGTTAAAATTGTACCAATTTTTTAAGGCCAACTCTAGCCAAATACTCTAAAATGTAATACATATCATACAAAAATTCATTATCAACGGTACTTTTACTAAAATCCATTTATTCTATTTTTTATCCAAAAGGAATATTCTAAGAAATATTCCTTAAAATCATGTTATAATTATTAAAAAATAAATAATATAAATAAATTTAAAATATTTAATTTATTACATATTAAATATTAAATATAATAAAACTGTTGATAAAAGGGGAAAAAATATGTATTTTAAGTGTCGTAATATATCTGACTCAAAGTATAATGAAGAATGTTAACCGTTTTCTAAAAATAAAATTGTATCATAATTATATTATTTGCTTTGACTTTGTTCAATGAGATTATCAGTGAAAAAAAAATTTATTGTGAAAAAAACAAATGCTCATGCTCGACAATATATGAGCTAGCGTATTAGCGTTTAACTGTTACAGACATGGACTAGGTTCAAATATGATTTGATGAGTTTTTTGGCCAAAGTTTTTTTCTTTCTCCTCTTTGAAAGATGATGGACTTGTAAATGGAAAACTAATGAAGTACTTTCTAAAGTCACATGAATTCTCCCGGAGAAAATCACTTAAATATCCATAAACAATTTATATTTTTCTCTTTTTACCTATAAACATTTATTTGTTTAATTTATACCCAATAACTGTTTTTGATTTGATGAGAATACCAAATTAATAAAATCTCATTGGAACAGTCACGCATGATGCACATGTCACCGGAGGAGGGGCATTTTTGTCATTTTATTTTGTGAAATTGTTATTTTAGGAAACTCCAATAATTTTTTCTCCCATTACCCAACCAAAGGTAATAAAAGAGTTATTGAAACCCTTCTTCTTTCTTCTTCTTCCTCTTACCGCTGACCTCCTCCTCATTCTTCTTCTTCTTCTTCTTCTTCTTCTTCTTCTTTCAATTGGCGGAACTTATCCTTCTCACAAGGAATTTCCAAAGCACAAGAAAAGCATAATGTCTAGGTCTTTGTCTTCGACATCTTCAAGGAAATTTCAGAGCACAAGAAGAGCTGCAATATGCTATTACAATTTGGCAACGAAAATCCTCATATCCAGAACTAAGTTTAACCTGGAAAGAAGGTTCATGGGCTGTGAGAATTTTGATGTAATTATTGTTTTTTTTTTATTGTTTGAGATTGACATTTGGGTACTTACTATTTTTTTTTCTGATATGTTTGTGCAAGTTCCTTTCCATATATGAACAGAAATTTAGTTAAAATTTAGGTTGATGGATGTGACTACTTCGATTGGGTCAATGATGAGCCAATTGCAAAGAATCAAACAAAATTATTGCTCAACTTTTGAAGTGGCTAGATGAAAAAGAAGAAGAGAAAAGACAAAAAGAAGAGGAAAAATGACAATTGCGTGTGGAATTAAAGAGGTTGAAATATATTCTTGCAGTCTCTGTTATGTTTACTATCTGTTTTTTGTTTTGTTGGTATTCAAATTGATGGATGCCAATAGTTGTTCTAGGGTCTAGTGGGGTTTGTGAGGTTTTGGGACGGAATTGGGTTTAGATTTTAATCTCGTAGTCTTATTTTGTTGTAAAGTTTTGGAATCTCTTGATGTAATTGAATGGTTTAGGGTGTTTGAGTTAACACAGTGGGTATTCTGCTATATTGTTGCCATTGTTGGGATTATATTGATGTATCGATTTCCTTATATATGATGTTGATTTTTTATCTTCATCAATTGCTGAGCATATCAATGGCTACACTATAAAACTTTTCTTTTTGGTAAGTTTAGACTTGAGTTGCTTTAGACATATTTGAAGCCATAATCTGTCCGGCAAAGACGATAAGCAAAAGCAACATTTTACACAAACCTTGAATGTTTTATTCTTTGAGATTTTGGCATTGCGTTTCCCAAAGAAGTTTCTGTGAGGAAATGTGGGTTTACCCCCAAAACTAAAATTTAATATTTAATACCCTATCCAATTCCACCCTATGCAATTCACTCAAATATTACAACCTAGATTTTGTCAAAGAAAGCACAATGAGAGCATTGAATGCATCTCAATTCGGTCCATCAGAGTGTCAATTCCATAGGACAATTCTATGACCTCATTTACCCTAAGGGCAATGCAATTGCCTGGTTTCTCATTTTTTTCTACATGGTAAAGTTGTAAACAATTTTCTAAAGGTAGACACGTTTCATGCAGCACTTGGCCTGAAGTAAAAAATCTACTCAATATCACTATTTTCAGAATTTTGAATTAAAATTAACTCATGATTACTCTACTTTATCGATCATGTGAGGATATAACATGTAATATTATGATGTGTCAAATGATAAACGTGGCATTTTATCTCTAAGTGTCGTAATATATCGAGTCCGAATTAGAATGAATTATGTTAAGCATTTGTTTAAAACTTAATTAATATAAAAAAATTAAAGTTCTCGCTATTACAGTGATTATGAATTGCGCTTGAAAAAAAATTAGTATTAAAAGCAAAACGCTTAAGTTCAATTCGGCGCAAGTATTCTCATGAAATTTTTTTTATTAGTAAAAATTTCAATTATAAAAAAACATTTATAGTACACCACATTCCTTATTATATGTAAGGACCAAAAAAGATTTGCATTCTGCAGACAAATCAAAATTAAAGCCAAAAAATTAGGAAGACGTACATCCAAGAATAACATTGAGTTGTCAACTTCAACCATCCTCTCAAGCAATCTCTATTTATTTACCCTAACCCTCATTTTTGTTTTTTTAAATCATGAAACTGGATCAATTCATTTCCCTCAGCCAAAAATATGCAAGACTTGGATAAGACCTCAACTCAAGTTTGAGTCCAACTTTTACCAAGAAAAAGGAAATTCTTCAAAAAAAAAAAAAAGGGAGGGGGGAATATAATAATTAAATTTTAATTAAGACTTTCGTCTTAATTTTTTTTGTTGATGTTTTATAAAACGATTAATTTAACTTAAAACAATGGTATATTATAGTATAGAATTAAATAAATTTATTAGTGAATTATTTTAGTGAATTATTTTTTAAAATGAAATAATCTATATTTAGAGAATACTGACAAAAAATATAAGGCCTGAGCATGAATGGTGGGTTCAATCCACACCAGTTCCTGGGCTTTTTCTTTGCAGCTACTTTTCCTTAGAATCACGTGAGGTTTCGATGCGAGACTTATCATTCAGAGAAAATCCCAGCTATGACACAGTAAAGAAAGTGAGGCGGGCTAAGATTCAATTCGAAAGGTCACTTCACGCCTTCAACTAAGAAAGTAAAATCAGTACTTGCTTCAACTTCCTACTGTAGCTACTCCAGCTAAGGAAGCTACTGGAGTGCTTCGGTACTAAACCTAGAAAGAGTCGGTTACTTTTTGGAAACCAAAGTGAGTAGGTTTTTTCCGACATAGAACCTAGACCCTTAGAGTGATTTAGTCGATACAAAGGTGCGCTTTAAGTGGCAAATACCACTCTTTTTAGTTGTGGATCTTCCAAATTGCAACGGACGCTAGTCCGATATTAGACGTGATCTGGAAAATAGAGAATAGAAACATAATGATACAAAAATTATGCGTATGTAAATCGCATAATCATCCTCACTTGTGTTAAATAATTTTCAAAAAAGCCCTTCTTACATACCAATTAGCAAGAATAGGAAATAAGTATATCTCAATATGTTGGAATTCATAGGTAAAAACATAAGAAAAACTACGAAAAACCGACAATAGGATCCGCACATACTAGAAAAATCAATTGGATAGAAAACTACCTCAATGTTTTCTGCCGTTAGGTGTGGAGGCGCTGTTGATTACGTTTCGCACTCTACTAGTATCCACGCGACGACCTCTTTTGCAAGCGATCGGGATACTAGCCCCTTCGGTGTTCTGAAAACTATTTTGAACGAATCCTAACTATTTGGGAATACGTGGAATTTTGGAGAGAGAGAGAGAGAGAGAGAGAGAGAGAGAGAGAGAGAGAGAGAGAGAGAGAGGCTAGATACTATTCTCGTCGTTCTAGGATTATAGCCTTTTTGTATTTAATCAAATGAAGATGGCTACAGGAAAAAGGTTAACATAACCTTTTATAGCTGTCAATATTAGTACCCTAATGACAGTTTTAATCTCGTCTATCTATTCCAATAATCATCCAACGGTTGGATGAATAATATTAACTAACTAATTTTATTTATCAAATAAACGAAATTAGTTACTTATTAACTTACCAAATAAATACAACACGGAATCTGATTCCCTTTTGTATACGTTCAACGAGTCTAGACACGATCTAGATTCATTGAACATGGACATCGTGCTCACAAGATCGTCTATGCTTGTGACCCTGTAGGTTCACTTAACATTGCTCGTGAAAAAAAATGTCCAGGCATTTATTCACAAAACATAAGTGGCCTCTTGCAAGACATTATGCTTATCCAAGTTAAGTAAAGATATGATAACCTATCATCAGTTCTAATATTTAGTCCATTTGTCATGCGATATCCTAATTAAGTATAAGGCATGGACTGAGTCATCCTTATAAAACTTAATTAACCATTTATTTGATCACCAGGAAGACTGTTCAGATAAATAGTATTAATAACACCTTATTAATACTTATTTGTGCATAGCCATGCGTATTCTCTAGTCTTCCTTATCAAGGGGCCCATGGATACCTCTCCCTAATAAGAGAGGGACAAATCCCTTTCACTATCTTTAATATTCAAGCCATGACAAGAAAATAGTCCAACCAATAGTCATAATAATCACCTAATTAAAAGTGAAGTTTGACTCTGTCAAAACATATTTTCTCCCTATGCAAGAAGCATTAGAAACATTAGGTCAAAAGATATCAAACATAAAACTGAAAAGAAATATTTATGACTTAAACCCATGTCATATTTCTTCTTCACTTTGGGTCATGTCCAATACAATATTCTCAATATGTATTTATGAACTGATTTTATATCTCATATACATGCTCAGTAAAACTTGATCATCAATCAACTTCATACTAGTTTAATAATACAAGATGTGATAAAACTAGGGACAAACAAGAATAGTATTTTATTAGCAAGAAGGGTTTTACTATCAAGTCACATACTTGATGACAAGAGCATAAAATATAATTCAAAATACATGCCTCAAAAATAATAAATGTAAGTCAATTAGTCTAGGGCATATACTAACACAATAAGCAATATGTCAATAAATTGACCACAAAATGCATTTAATGCATTTGTACCAAGGGCAAGAAATGTTGAAGCTTTAGCTCTAGATCGAGAGTTGGAAATAGGATTTGCTCTTTTATTTTTCGGACAAACCCATTTTAAACAATGGTTAAATGGTGTCATGCACAATTCTATTATTTCAACAATGGTATGCATAGAAAGAAATTGAGAACAGAAATGGTCAAATATGTTCTCATTTCCCTATATTTCTTGTGTAGTCACTTTCAATAGGCTCTCCAAATCTTCCCAAATTACCCCAACATAAATTTTTTTGTAATAGTTTCGAGGGAATAAGATTCACTCATTATGAAAATGGAAATTGAGTAAGGAGATTTTATGATTTTCCATCTAATTTAAAAAAAAGTAGACCCCTTACCTACTAAAATCACTTGGTTCGTTTAATAAAGCTAATACGCATAACTCGGACTATGGAATAAAATTATATCAAACAATCTCAAGTTCATACAAATTCTAAATACGTGACGCATAATATTACATTATGTCAAATTGAAAATGCACTTAATAAATTGTCTCACAAATTTCGGAAAATAACCACACACACAAATATTGTTCAAGTTATTATTCAATAAAATTGTATAAATCATTATGCGGAAATCACAAGACTTTCTCATATTTTATATCGAAGGAGAAGCATCACTTCCACGGCCGCATCTTAGGACCGTCCTTCCTTTCATTGGTCACATTGTTAAACTGTAAGCATAAATTTTGAAAAAAATCAACATAAACGAATCATAGAAAATGACCCATTATATAAAATTTGATAAAAATGAAAAAAATTAATTGAACTAACCGTTCGTTTTATTTGGAAAATTCCCACACAATTTTTGTACACCTTTATCCATAATCCCATCACCATTTGGAATGGATCCTCATACCATCCAATGGAACTTTCAAACTAAAGTAACATTGTTTATTGCTAACCTCAAAATCCAGCATAAATAATTAATTTTCAAGATAAATTAAAAAGGTAGGGTCGTATTTAATACTCACGAATTCAACACCATCGGGTAAAACTCCATCAAAATATTATTCAAGGTTTTCAATCAGCTCCTCGTGTGTGTCACTATTTTTACCCAAACATTAAACTACAAATTCCATTATTAATGTTAATTCCCAAAGGAACTATCCAAATAGGCCCCCATGTGTAATTTTTTAACCAGCTCCGCGTGAATCTTGAACTCTGATTCCGCTATAAAGTGACTTTGACTGATGTTCCAGTTAACAATGAGGCTGTATCCTTTTCAGAAACACGTTTGCAATATTGCATATCAATGGGAATTGGACCGGGCTCGATTGGCACTTCGCCTTCAAACACTTGTCTACTAATCCTATCACCAAGGTAAGAAAATCTAACCATCAAATTGTCTAGGATTAACTGTGTCACGTTAAATGCTCTGCTCACTTTGCACTCGGCAGGTAAATCAAATAAATCACATGGACGAAAAACAACCTTATAAGATATATGAAGTTGATTAAATAGTCAATTCAAGATACTAAACGAAATCGTGGAATTTAAAATATTAACATTTAAGCGAAACAACAAAATGAGACAGCTTACATTTAATGAATCAAGCTTGTTAATGTGTTCTCTCAAAGATATGTGAGTCGTAGGAAATATTTGAATACACCTATTCTCGCTTTGCCACATTTGCATTCTCGAGAACAAGTCAAAATCTAAATTTCTCAACTTAAATGTAGCAAGATTTAAGACGTTATATGCCCAAATCTATTACCAATTAAAATCTATTAATTAAGAAATTTAAACCTAAATAATAAAATAAAAATTTAAAGTAAACCGTATAAAAAATTAATTATTAAAGAAAAATTTAATATTACCTCCCAGACGAAACTTTTTGTTTTCATTCTCGACACGACGCACATGAACCGGTACAGCACTTCCATACTAGCACCACCCCAATTGAAGAAATTGAACATATATCCTCCAGTGCTGGAAGGCACGAAAGATGAATTATCTCGCCGCTGTCACTGAATAATGTTCTTCAAAGTACGTAAAGTATGAAACACCACGTCAATTGATCAACGGCAACATCATTAGTTTGGTCTATTTCTCTGTTTTCAAAATATTTCCATATTTCAACAAGCTTCACTAACCCTCTAGCTGCAGCAGGAGGAACCCATCCAAGCTTTTCGCATATATAATCTATCATTTCCCGAATATGAATATCACAAGGTATCCGTTTACCTCTGACTTTTACCAATGTAATTGCACTGAAATCAAATGGTGTTAGGGTCATTTCTCCAAATAGTAGATGGAATAATATATTGGTTGTATCCCACCACCATTCAGCCAATGTAAAAGGAATCTTCCTATCTCTCTCAACAACGGGGACTGAGTCAATAAAAGTACCAAATCCAACCGTTATTACTTTACTTTTACCAGCTTTTGGAAGGGTTTTCCACCATTGCATTCTATCAAAATGTGATCCTCGTAAGTATATAGGATATCTATCCTAAAAAAAGGTTACAAATTATTAAAATTAATTAGTGTCACTTAATTTAAATGATTGGTTAATCAAAGTGTTTCATATGTTATTTAACATACTCTTGCTGTTGCACCCAAGAATAAATATGCAATTCTGGCTCGCGAAGGAGCTCGGAAGGTGAGTATATATCGGACTTCAATGGACAATATTGGGGCCAGCGTCCATTCCAGATGCAACAACGATCTTGCATCCATTCATGTTGGAACATAAACTGTGGGTATATGAAAATTTTTCTACAAACTAATAAATCGTAAATAGTAATTTCAACGAAAAAACACTAAACAAACCAACATCACAACTTATTAATTGATTTAAAGGCGTATTGTGACGATAAATTTCACAACCGAATCCCGAATAAATTCTTATTGAATGAAATCTGCCACAAAAAGAGATACCTTTCAAAAGATTGATAATATTAAATTAAACAAACAAAATTACAATACACTAATAAACTTAATACAAAAAATAAACAAAATTCACACTTGGCAGAATTAAATTCAATGGCAATTATATGAAATAGTACTTGACCACATCTATAAAATATGAGAAATAACTAATTGTCATACATAAATTACAATAAAAACAATTAACAGACATAATATTTATTAAATATTAATTAGAATCCTAAATTATATCAACCAATAGTCCTATTCTATATCATTAACAAAGCTGGCATTCTAAATAAAAAATTAAAACAATTTATATATATCTGCAGATTTTCAATAACGACAATTACTTCTAAATTACAAACATAATTAACGACCCAATAATTGGGAAAATGTTGAGGTTTGGCAGCCAATGTTAGTAATCAATTAATGAATCTAATATTAGCATACTAAAGAAATATAACAATAACAATTTTACCATATATACAAATAAAGTCTTTAAAAATCAATTTAAAAATGATATAACACTAAACTTGAAAGAAATTATCAAATAATCATTTCAATGCTAATTTAAACCTATAAAGTATACCACCGAAAATATAATGTTAAGGACATTCGAGAAAAAAAAAATGTAATTTGAAGCCTAATAACATTGATTTAAACAATAGAGTGATTCTTCAATACTCAAATCATCATCACCCCAAGATGGATAGCCCTTTGCATAAAAAATCAACAGATATAGCTCTTTGATTCTTCAAACTATTGGTAGTGAAATAGATTAACAAATGCTCAACCCTTTCGGTCACATGCAGCTGAAGAAATGGTTTATTCACTTCAGATACCTACGAAATTATATTCCTAGTAACAGTTCCAACAACAACAAATAAAGACAATTTCCATTAGGTTGGGCTATTTTCTTAGAGGATTTTCTGACAATGGTGAGGAAAGGATAAGTGAAGAGAAAGATATGTAAAAGAGATGTGATTGGTACATGATATAATTCAATGATGGAGGTTGTTGGAGGGAGGTATATCGGTCATTTAAGAAAATATATGCCAGTTATATATGTCTTGGGTTTGGGGCTGGCTATTAAATTAAAATTCAATAATAGACTCATAGGCCAGCCCAACATAAGTGACATATTCTATTCAATACATGACAATTAACCACAATAAGCCTAATAAATAAGTTACAATGGGTTGTGCTGGAAAGTTTATTGACCCATTGGACATTTTATTTTAAGCAAGACTTAGGTTTGGGCTTAGTGTAGCCTGGCCCAGGAATCTTGCAAGTTTAAAAAAAAATAAGTTATTAGGTTAGGTTAATTCATCTATAATTATAATTAAACAAAAAATATTATTTTCTCCCAAACCAATAATTAATTAAAACACTTGAGTATTTTTTTAGTAACTTGGGTTGCACCGTCACGGTAGTTTGGCTGTGAAACTGATTCAAACGCACTACTGTCACAAATTTCATTATTTCCTCAAGTATGAACTTTAAGTGGTTGAGTGCAAGTCTAGCGATTATGACAATCGGTTCCCCTACATGCAATTACCTCATTCAAATAAAATATAATTTAATAACGCAAGAATTTGATTATTATAAATTGTCAAAATATTACCTGCAATTCCTCTTTTCAATGTGATTCCCCTTTGCTCTCACCTCTTCTGGATCTTTCGCACCAACAAAATTTTTCTATGGCACTAATATCCATAGATTTTTTATTATTCCACATGACCTTCAATCTTTCAGTTTCATGGTCTATGAAACCCTTCAAATGATTAGTCCTCCCATCCACTTGTGTCTCGCAATAACACATCTGGGTGCACATTATGCTCAACATACCATATCATGCCTGTTGGCTTACACCTTCGCTGACACCCCCTGACGGGGCAACAGCGGATTTCTCAGAAACTTTGTGAGAGCACCTAGCATAAATGCATGCGTTTGGAATTGCCCTCATACTTTCCAAAACCATCACTCTAAATATGTGACTATATGGAATCCCTTTCGACTCGAGTTTCATACATGAGCATTCCATCCCACCACTGTTCATAGATCGTTCCACTACCCAGATTATTTGCTATGAGTCGTACTTTGTAAGCAAATATTTTATAGAGTCCCCTGATTCAATCTTTTGGACCTTAGAGTATAAACCTTGTTTTCTCAGTTGTTTACTAACCATGTTGAACACACCCCTGGTATATGATTCCAAAGTATATTTCTCAAGAGCGATGAGCTCTGTCACTAATACAGCAATCGTATTCTCAGTGATGGATGTAGCATGTGCAGTGATGTTCCTGGGTCCTGAAATAGCAAGCTGAATTGATCGTACGAACTCAAACAAACGCATCTTGTCCTTCAAGTACCTCTTCAAATATGCATTCATCGATTCACATCACAATGTAGCCCTGGTCCCAACAAAGAACTGTCCACGAAGATATGATTTTGCCTATCGAGCCCTTGTTCGGTGCAGTTTTGCCACATATTCATTCCTTTCTAGACCACAATTACGTACTAACCTCGACCAGTCAAATTCAAACTCAATTGTCCCACATTTTTTCTTCATCAGGTGACTGAATCCTGAATTGAATTGATGGCAGTGCACCTTCGTGCTAACATTTTGCGTCAAGTGCCAACTACAAACTCAGTGTCTTGCATCCGGTAACAAATTCTTCACCGCCTTTCTCATCGCATTGTCACCATCAATAACACCCAAACAAGGCTTTTTTCCATTCATGGCGTCCAAGAATGTGTTCAATACCCACTCATAAGTCTCAATCGTCTCGTTAGATAACAATGCACATGTAAAAACACAAGTTAGAAAGTGATTGTTCACACCTGCCAATACAACAAGCGACTTTCGATATTTGTTAGTTTTGTAAGTTGTGTCAAACACCAACACATCACTGAACTGATTGTAATCTACTCTGCAACTAAAAAGGTGCTTCAATTTCCTTTTCTCATCCAAATCATAAGTAAGGTAAAACATTAGATCCAAATCTTGCATAGTGCTTAGAAAAGTAATCGCACTCTCAACATCCCCTTCTGCTATATCTTTCCTTGTATCAGCATCTATTCGGTTGTACAGATCCTTCTTAATGAATCGTACCTTATCATAACCGTCATCTTGTAAGAAAAATAACTTCATTATTTGACTTGTTCCCACACCGACACCTTGGAGTGTCCTTGCTTGTGCCAAATTCCCTTCCTTAACATTTCTATGTGATCGAAGAAACGATACATGTTCATGAGTTGTCATTGTGTGATTGTGCTCTCTAAAAAACTCTGCAATAATATACTTCTTTATCTTACAATCGTACCTCACCCTAAAACATGCTTGGCATTTTGTCTGGGTCATAGCCTTCGATTTCCTGGTTCGGTTTGGATTATTCAACCACTTATCTTTTTAAAATCCATGTCTGCTGTACAAAAGTTTGTGATATGTGACAAGTTCACTGGGCTTGTCTAGTTTTCAATCTCCTCTCTTCACGTTGAAACTAACGCATTGGGTATACACGTTTAAAAATAACCGGTATCGTCATTTGAGTCTAACATCATGTTTATCACTTGTTCGTCGGTAATGTCATCCACACCATTAAAATCAAACTAAAATGGTAAATTCTTTGTTCCTTCATCTATTTTCGTTTCACCATCAATTTCTTCAAATTCAACTTCATTATCTTCTGATTGAATATTATATTCATTCCTCGATTTCCAAATAATGAACATCCATCTTCCGGTCCTTCAACATTTATTTTCCATCTCATCTGAGTCTTCTTCATCTAAACTTCCATTCTCGCTCCACCTAGAATATTGTTATTCAAGTCAATCATTTTTCCCTCTCCCTTCCCTACTTCATCATGTAACTTTGTTGCTCTACCCCTATCACGTTGCTATTCTACTCTAATGGTCAGAGGTCAATTCCCACCCATTGTGTTCGACATCTCAATTGAATTCCAATAATTAACAAAATCATCTCGAAATATTTCAGGTATAAAATCATTTCCAATATCATATTGCCATGAATTTCGCCGATTATTTGGACTAGAACCTGCTCAATCATATAAAGTTTTGTTTCCACATTGCATAAACAACATCAAATTTAATAAAAATGTATAATAAACAGTGTAATTGAACTTTTGCAATAAGAGTGCAAAAACAACCTTCATACTAAATATTAAATCTTTATAACTCATATATACATTTCTAATAAATAAAAGATACTAGATTGATTTTTTCATAAGTATCTTTTTTAAAGAATCCAAATTTAACATTATTTCTAACAAATCATGTATAACAAAATTCCAACAAAAATGATAATTTTAGTAAACCGTAAAGATAAGTTTTATCAAATCAAACTAACATGCCACAACATTGTATTTTTTTCAATTCCACAGTGAAAACATAAAAAAAAATAAAAAAATCAGAGTCATGTTTTATGTCTTTTTTTCTTGTCATTAGTTTTGATACACAATATTTCAGCTTTGGTACATAAATTACATTTCTAAAACACATAGAATCGCATATCATTTAAATATCGGGTAACAACGATATAAGTTTCGTACCTGTAAATTTTTTTCCCCAAAAAATACAAACTTCAAATTTTGATGTTCTTACCTTCAACTTCGTTCCTTCTTCTGCTATTCATTTGCGTAAGCTTCTATTTGTATCTTCAATTCTTCTTCCTCTTCCTCTCCTATTTATTACATTAAACTTTTTTCATACATTTTTTTCCTAACAAGTTTCTTTTCTTTCTTCCCTCAAAGTTTTTCTAAAATTTTTTTATGGTTTAGCCTTT
Organism: Catharanthus roseus; assembly: GCA_028651295.1. Classification (NCBI taxonomy): domain Eukaryota; kingdom Viridiplantae; phylum Streptophyta; class Magnoliopsida; order Gentianales; family Apocynaceae; genus Catharanthus; species Catharanthus roseus. Next base: position 824,689 of record JAPQWS010000050.1, on the reverse strand, counting down.
AAACATCCCCATTTTATAATTACTCCTTACCAACCCAACAACAACTATTCAATTGCATTAATTCAAACTTTTCCCTCTTGCAAGAATTTTCAGATTTTAGGGATTTTATTCCCACTTTTAGCTTTCATTATCAGATTTATTATACTTCAAATTAGTTTATTTCATTATTAAACTACTACATCTAACTTTCAATTTGGAGCATAGCATTCAATTGTTTGATAATCAATCGAAATTTAACCCTCACTTCCAACTGTTCGCCGCCACCTTTTTGCCTTGTTCCGGCTTTTTTTTTTTTTTTTATTTTTCTCCTGACCGGTACTAAGAATGAAAAAATCACCTTGAAATCAATGCAGTCCATGTGTCCATCTCCTATTTGTCCTTAGGATTTTCTTCACCTGAAGAAATTTACCAATTCTTCATGTTAGAAAATTCATTTCTTGTTAATCCCTCTCTTTTTTAAATTATCAAACTGTATTATTATTCGTATTTTTACTTATTATATTATAAAAATAATATGATATTTTATGAATTCTTAAAACAGTTTTACCTTGTGAAAATAATATGATATTTAATGAATTCTTGACTAAGTAGTTTAATAATTGATATCTACTAAAAAAAAGAGATTATTGTATCTCATTATAATATATCTAGCGTTTACAGACATGAAATTGCATCTTTTAATACATTTTATGTGACATTTTTTTTTACAATATTTTTACTGATAAATTTTATAAAACAAAAGATAAATATTAAACTCTAAAATAAATTTAGTACAAATAAAGATATAGCATGCAATGTATTAAGATTTATTGGAGAATCTTGATTGACTTGACACCTTTTGTTTCTTTTGCAAATATTAGCTAGCTAGCATTATTAGTATAACTAACTATAGTGTTATTTTAAAGACTTTGAACCATTTATCTACATTTCAAATAATCACAATAAAAATTATAGCATTTTAGATTAATAAGCTAAAAAGTATAATTTTCTACTTTTTATTGTAATTATTTACAATGTAATGGTACTAGATTATGCCAAATTAGATATGCCACATTTGTCTTATTTATTTGTTTTTGTGATTTAATAATGGATTTCTCAATAATTCACTTTGTTTCTCTCCATGTTGGAGCTTTAGTTAGACAAGAGTGTTGATTACAATTTTTTTTCATGATGCCTCTTGAAACAATTGAATCACTTTGAAAGCTCTTTCCAATTGTCATTTTCTTCCTACTTTATTAGGTTGTTGGAGTTTCTGTGATTTTGAAAGTGCAAAGAGGTGCTGGATAAGAGGCTAGAAAAGACTGACTCTGAAGGCAAGAACTACATGTCCATATCTTAATTCATTATAACTTTGTTATTGTTGTTATAACTTAGTAAAAAATTTTCAAAACAATGATCGTGGTAATTTGGATTATAATATCTTTTTATCTGAATAAGAGATATAAAATCTACGTACCAAAGAATTATTTGTTATTCATATTCTGTGAAATTCCTTCATTAGTAGAAATTTGATTATTAATAGAGTATAATAATCTTAAAAGATTCAATTAAATAAAAAAATAAATTACTAATTTGATATTTTATATGTTATTATGTTGAATTATTTATGGGGGAGTCCGGACTCCTTAATTTAAATTGTTTATGGGGGAGCTCAGACCCTTTAAATTATTACTGTTTTTGGGTGTTACATTTTGAGTGGTCGTTGTGTTTGGAAAATGTCTATTTTATAGAGGAGACTTCATCAAAAATTGTCTAAATCTTAGATAATAGTTAAAAAACGGCTTCATGCCTTCTTCTTTTAGAAGTAAACTTAAAAAATCACTAGAAATGTTTGTACTTCCATTACTTCTTCATTTCTAATCTGTTGAAAGTGACTTCTTCTTTTAGAAGTGAACTTAAACAAATGTTAGGAGTTTTCACTCCTATATATTCTTTGTTTATTTCCAACTATTACTTCTTTGATAAGAAGTGAACTTAAAAAAAAAAGTTACAAATGTTTGTACTTGTATCACATCTTCATTTCCAGTCTATCAAAAATGACTTCTTCTTATAAAAGTAAACTTAAACAAAAGCAGTTTACTTTTAGAAGTAAAGTGAGGCCTAGTCGCTTCTTCTTCTTCTTCTTTTTCTCGTATTATAATTACTTCTTCTTCTTAAAGTTAAATTCTTCTTAACTTTAAGATAAATTGTAACCTTCTATTCTTTTGAATCTAGAAAAGTTATAGAGACAGGCAGAAGTTGGATATATACGAGATATATGCTCCGGATTAGGGGACTTAGTAGTGAATTGTGAATAAGGTACATTGGTTTGTAGACTGGTGTCTTTCAACAAATCATGGCACGGTAGATCAGATAAAGGTGCCCGTGTGTGAAATGCAAAAACAGAAAGTTAACCACCGTTGTAGAGACACTATTGTGGGAAGGGTGTAAAACTTATTCACAGTTATCTGCGATTGTAGAGTTACTGAGTATTAAGTCTGAGAACTATTGGACTCATAAGACATTTAAACAAGTTGCAGGATACGTGAAGCGTATACTTCTACTGAACAATATGGCGATGAGTGATTGGTACCAAACAAAGAAGTTAGTAGGTGACTTAGGGTTACCTGTGCAGAACATCGAAGTATTTCTTAACGGTTACATGCTTTATTGGAAGGAAGACTTTAGTAGAAGGGAGTCTAAGTTTTGGTTTCATGAGCAGTATAAGAAGAAGAAGAAGAAGAAAACCAAGGATAAGGAGAAAAAAAGGAGGTGCCTCAAAAGAGACTGTATTACTTCCCCATAAGTACTAAGTTGCAAAGGTTGTATGCATAAAAAAAAAAGTGTCTAGCACGTAAGATGGCATTCAGAAAGCGAGTAGCAACGGGATGTGATGAGTCAACCAAGGGATGGAGAAGCATGGAATCACTTTGATAGGACTCATTCTAATTTCGTTGTTAAATCGAGGAATGTAAGACTTGATTTGTGTGCAGATGGTTTCTCTCCATTTGGAATGTCCGGGAAAGCATACTCTTCTTGGCAAGTAATTTTGACTCCTTATAACTTACGTCATTGGATGTGTATGAAAAAGGAAGTTATGTTCTTGATGGTTATCGTTCTGGGTCCTCAGAATCCGAAAAACAAATTGAATGTCTATTTGCAACAGTTAATAGAAGAGCTAAATAATTTGTGGGATGTGGGAGCTCATACTTATGACATTTCTAAGAGACAAAACTTTAACATGCAGTCAACCTTTCTTGTACAGTGAGTGACTTCCCGGTGTACGAAATGTTGAGTGGTTAGAGTACTAATGGGGCTCTCGCATGTCCGTATTGGATAGAAGAATGACTATCATTCAGACTAGCGAGTGGCAGAAAACAATCATGGTTTGACCGTCATCAATGCTTCTTACCACCAAGTCATCCATTTAGAAGAGATACGAGATATTTTGAGAAAGGAAAGGGGAAAGAACATTAGGAGTTGCCACCGCGTCTAACTGGCAATTAGTTGTTGGAAAGAGTCTAAGACTTTTCAAAAATTATAGAAACCAGAGACGAACTCGATAGGAGAGAAGGTAGAAATGAATACCGCAATTAGACAAGAAGGAGCATATTTTGGGATCTTGCATATTCTCATACCCTTCTAGTTCATCACAATGTTGACGTAATGCACAATGAAAAAAAATATTTTTGATAATGTATTCAACACTGTGATGGACGTTAAAGGGAAGATAAAAGATAATCTCAAGGCTAGAGAAGACTTTTTGGTCGGTATTGCAAGTGATTAGATTTGAAAATCAGTGAAGGAGAAGCTCCAGGTAAGTGTTCGAAACTGAAGGCATATTACACATTAACAAACACGCAATGAAAGTATGTCCTTAAACGACTGCAATTAGACAAGAAGGAGCATATTTTGGGATCTTGCATATTATCATACCCTTCTAGTTCATCACAATATTGACGTAATGCACAATGAAAAAAAATATTTTTGATAATGTGTTCTAGTTAAGGGGAAGATAAAAGATAATCTCAAGGCTAGAGAAGACTTTGGTCGGTATTGCAAGCGATTAGATTTGAAAATCAGTGAAGGAGAAGCCCCAGGTAAGTGTTCGAAACTGAAGGCATATTACACATTAACAAACACGCAATGAAAGTATGTCCTTAAGCGGGTAAAGGAGTTCAAATTACTGGATGGGCATGCTTCTAACTTGGGAAGGTGTTTGGATTTGAAAGAACTAAAGATGTTCGGGATGAGAAGCCATCACTTTAATGTGTTTATGGAGTGATTAATACCATCACCTTTAGAGAGATCCTTCCGCAAAAGGTTTGGAGTGTCTCGGCTGAACATAACCTTTTTTACTGCAACTTTTGTGCCCTGAAGATAAGCGAGAGACACATGCATCAATTGGAACAGAGCATCCCAATTTTGATGTACAAGCTAGAAAGGATTTTCTCCCCGGTTCTTCGATGTGATGGAGCACTTGATCGTTCATTTGCTATAAAAAGCTAGAGTGTTGGTCCTGCTCAGTATAGGTGAATGTATCCATTTGAGAGTAAAAGCTGAAAGCTTATCTTCAATATTTCTTTCTCAAATAAAATATCGTTTACCAAAAACTAAATGTTCTTTTAGATGTTTGCACCATCTAAAGAAGATGATCGGGAACAAGGCTTGCGTAGAAGGTTCAATATGTAGCGCGTACTTAATTGAGGAGGCTGGAACTTTCTCCAATTACTACTTTGAGTCGGACGTCTGAACTGGAAATATATCTATTGGACACAATGATGGTGGTGAGCAACCTCATTAATAGGGCTCGGTTCTTACCATATACAATGTACCTAGAAGGGCATTTGGTAAGGCGAAGAAGAAGTTCTTGGAGGAGCAAGATATAAAGACGATAACAAAATAGATCTTACTTAACTGTGAGTAGATTGAGCCTTACATTGAATAAGTAAAATGAAATTATGATTGCTTGTAAATTAAATTAAATATAATAGAATTTGTCTAATCGCAACTATTAATTTGTAGGAAGTACTCATTAGAAATCGAAATACGTTATCCAAGTATAATGGAAGACGATTTACAAAAGTAGATTGCCAATGGATTCTCCAAATGGTTTAGAGATGAAGTGAGTTAAATAATTTATACGCACAATTAATTTTGTTAAGGAAATTATTCTAATACGATGACTTTAATTTGATTCAGATGCATAAACCTCATAATATGGATAGTAACCATAAGACACCTAGAAATCTTTCTTGGGGTCCTAGGAGACGCGTGAGTTATAGCAGTTACATCGTCAACAGATTTAGATTTAATACACAAGATCATGACGATGGAAAGTCTAATTGTGCAATGTATGTGTCAAGGGAGACTATTGTGTAATTTTAACGGATGTCATCGAGGTTGAGTTTTTGTGTACGCCTGTTCAGATGGCTGAACTTTGTAATTGTGATTGGTTCAATTATTCAAGTAGACATTTAGAAAGCATCCATAATATAAAATTGTTAAGATTCCTTCTAAAAAATAGTACGGCAAGTACGATCCATTTATTTTGCTCACAAAGCGAAACAAGTATCTTACATCACGTACCCTGGTACAAAAAAGATAAAAGAGTGATTAGGGGGCTGTAATGAAATCAAGGCCTCATGTTTTTTATGTGCCGAGACTTCGATTGTAGATCGTCGAATTGAATATATAGGAACCCCACTTATGAGACAGACGCAATCGATCAAGTAGATATTCTTGGAGAACCTGAAGATAATGCAAATAATGATATTTTGTGAACAACGAGGTAGAATGAGATTTCTAAGACGAAGATAGTGAAGAAGAAGAAGAGGAATTCGAATAAGAAGACGATTTCAACTCATAGTTATATATTACGTTCATCGTATGCCGTGTTTTTCATTATTTATGTATGTAATTGCATTTAGTTCATTGCTAACTTTTATGAAAGTTATTAAAGTTAAGTTTTGAAATTAGAGTTATTAAAGTGAAAGTTTTCAAAGTTAAATTTTAGTCATCTTAAAGTTACATTTGTTAACGTTGGAGCTTATTAAACTTAAAGTTTTTTAGAATGTATTGCTAACTTTTTATAATTTTTTGTAATTGCAGATATGGTGGGGGGTAAGAAGGATGTACTTGACGATTCCGAGAGGGCCTCGACATCATATGAGAAGGGTCTCAGAGATGATGAGGCGACCCCTCCTCCGATCGGTTCTGTTTATCCTGATGTAACGATGGAGGTGCAGCCATCGCCACCCCTTGCACCTACGACATAGTCTCTGCTTGCCCTTCCTTCAGCTCGCCCTTCAATGGCCCGTCGGCCTTTGGCATCTCAGTCATGGATACAGGCTTGTAGGCCTTCGGCCTCTCAGTCATAGGCTGGCACTTCACAAGAAGACACTTCATATTCGGGCATTTCATAGGCCGGCCCATCACGTCCACCTTCACCCGAGCCACTTGAGCTATGGCAACAGCCTGGAGATCGCTGCATACGCTTATTTCTTGGTTGTAGAGGGTAAATAACTTTCATAACTCTAACTTTCATAAGTTTCAAAAGTTTAACTCTAACTCTCATAACTTTGATAAAACTTTAATAACTTTAATAATTTTAGGTTTAATATAACTTTGATAACTTTCATAACTTTAACTTGAATAATTTTAGGTTTAATATAACTTTGATAACTTTAACTCTCAGTTTTAGGGAATCGCCAGAGACGGCAGTTACATGGACCTTCATTGTATAGTCTCGTATTAATGAGCCATACGAGAGCTAGAGTACGATCCTGCAACACGTTCAGGATATGTGGTTCGAGGAGTTCTTGGTAAGAGTAATTTTTTACATTTATAATTCTAATGTTTTTATTTTTGTATTGTCATTCACTTGTGTGTGAATGCGCAGAGGTATTTCTAATAGGACCTAGCTCTCAATCAATTGGCGAGAGAAGGGTTTGAGAAGATAGGCATTAAGCGGACATAGACATGTTGTACCGAGTTCACACTGCACCTCAGAGGCCATCTTGGATACCGGTTCCCATATACGAGGCTGGATGAGCGATTGTAAGAAGCTAGAGTATAAAGAGAAGAGAAAGACAACACAAAGGAACAGGAAAGAGGGGCGAGGCAGCCTAGGTCCCTGGATTCATATAGGCGATTGCCGATTGTTTATTGAGTGGGATGCTCATGAGGTAATATGGATTAACATATTTATATATTTTATGAATAATAACATTTCTAATTAACTTTATATCATGTTCTTGGTGATGCTTATCGAAAGATAAGGTTACTAAAAGCTTCACATTGTGACAGCCATGAGAAGGCTGGCCTATTCATTGACGAGCGCTCTACCGAGTTTTGGGTAAGTTTTTCGTTTCAATTATTATGAATATCATAAATAAACTTGTCATTTACTTAACAAATGTCAATTAACATGTTTTCTTAATTCTCAGCAAAAGTACATGACCTGAAGAAGAAGAAGAAGAAGAAGAAGAAGAAGAAGAAGGAAGATGAACTCAAACTGGCACCCCTATGTCCGCTGACATAGAGCTGATGCTTGAGGCCGAGACGGGGATAAAGAAGGGGTACGCTTATAGGTTTGGGGTCTTAGAGTCAGCCTGTATGAGAGATAAGGCGAGGTGTAGCTAGAGCCCGACCTCTTCTTTTGGACGATATCCAGCCGCAGATTGCTGAGGTCACTTGCTACATCGTTTCTGAGAAGTTACAAGAAGCAAGTCGAGAGTTGGAGCGGAAGATTGCATATGGAGTGCATGTTATCAGTGAGTGGACCACCCGACATTTCACTGATTTAGGCTATCGCCTAAGGACATGCCACCTTCGAATATGTAGCCTTTAGAACGGCGGATGCCCGGTGAGTTGAGTGAAGAGGATACACATGAGGACAAGGAGGACGTGTAGGAGGACGGTGATGATGCTCCTCATAGTTAGATAGTTTTATTTTACATTTCACTGTTGTACTCGTATTTATGTCCGTATATCATTTTTTATTATGACTATTATCTATTACATTTTGTTTACGTAAATGTGGTGGGATTTTTATGGTTGTATATTATTGTTTATTTAGGATTTTTTTTTTAATTTTCAGGTTTTTTTGTATTTTAAGAATTATTATACAAAAACAATAAAACTTGCAATCGCCTTTCGCATGGTGGTCGCAATCAACAGTTAAAGAAAAACTATTTGCGACCGAAAGCTAGTTGCAATATTTTGCAAGAATCCCATTTAAAGAAAAGACTTTGCGACCGATGTTTTTGGTCCCAAACATTATTGACCCGAAAGTTAGTGACTGCCTATCGCAAAAATGTGTTTGTGATCATGATTTAGGGATCGCGTATGTCAGTCGCAAAGCAGTCGCAATATAATGAATAGCGACTGATTTGTCAATTACTATTTTAGTGTTTTTTTTGTAGTATAATTCCTCAATAAAAAACTCTTATTATCATTAATAACCCAAACTGTTAGAAATCATATAATCAGTCCCCAAATAAATATTAATTTGCTTATGGCTAGGGTTGTAAACGGGTTCAGATGGGTACAGTAGTCCTTATACCTGACTAGACCCTTATAGTGAAACATGAATCCACACTTAGACCCATTGGGTATAAGATTTATGGACCCAAACCCTACCTTCTAGGATCGCAGGTAGGGTCCGGATATACCTGTTTAGAATAGCCATTTTTCTATTTTTTTCCTGAATAAATATATAACAATATATAGCCCTAAAATGAAAATTACAACATGATTACATACTTTCTTTAACATCTCGTCAGCAAATACAATCTTTTAACATCTTTAAAAGTTTTTAAAAGGTTCTAATTCAAATGATTAAAAGTTCAAGTACTTAGGGCCTCGGGAGAAATTAATTCTGTATTCATTAAAAAATATATAAAAATAATATAATATATGTATATAAATATATTATTATTTTATTATAATGGTATACATGTAAACGAGTTTAGATATCATAATACTCTACCCAAACACATTTAATAGAAGTTATACATGTACGGTCCGCAAGTATAAATTTTGAACCTTACTCGCTATAAACGAATATAGACTCGGTTAAGTACGGATAAGACCCGCCCTGTTTACTATCCTATTTATATGGCTAGGGGTTACAAATTTTTGAGTTATTTCATTTGATCCCCGAAATATGACATATTTTTATTCAAATGTCCAAAAAAGGGATGGAATGTAACAGGAGGACTTGATTGAGACTATTTTTACAATACTAGGGACTCTTAATCCAAGTTTTAAATCGCGGGACTGAATTGAGATAAAGCCATATTTTTTGGGACCAAATTGGAATATTTCCTTATCCAAATCCAAAATCTTCCCCTCCCTCTTCCGCCCATTCAACACATTAAGCCCAAACATTGTTCTTTCCAAAGATAGAATTTCAGGAGAACCACGATGATTATAAACCTCTCATCCTCTCTGCCCTCCTCTTCTTTCTCCGTGATCAAATTGATCGATTCAAGAGCAAACGTTTCAGAATTCTGTCCAAAGACCAAAACCCAATTCTCAGAGTCATTGTATTCTTCAGTTTATTGTTCATTTTTTCCTTCGCATTCCAATTTTCATTGCAAGAACCAGAAGAGTAGATGCCCACATGGCAGAAGGAAAAGTTTCAGGACTTCGGCTATATCAGGACTTGATTTTGTTGGATTTGAAGGTGCGCAGCCAGTTTTAGAAGCAGCTGGAGTGTTGACAGCTATAATTATAGTTCATGAAAGTGGTCATTTTTTGGCAGCTTATCTTCAAGGGATTCATGTAAGTAAATTTGCAGTTGGGTTTGGTCCAATTTTAGCTAAGTTCTATTCAAATAATGTAGAGTATTCTCTTAGGGCATTTCCTCTAGGTGGTTTTGTGGGATTTCCTGATAATGATCCTGAGAGTGATATTCCAGTAGATGATAAAAATCTGCTCAAGAACAGGCCAGTGTTTGATAGAGTGCTTGTTGTTTCAGCTGGTGTGATTGCAAATATTGTTTTTGCTTATGTTATTATCTTTGCACAAGTATTGTCTGTTGGATTGCCTGTTCAAGAGGCCTTTCCTGGGGTTCTCGTGCCTGAAGTTAGGCCTTTTTCAGCTGCTTCTCGAGATGGGTTGATTGCTGGTGATGTTATTGTAGGTGTAAATGAAATTGAATTGCATAAAACAGGACCCAATTTGGTTTCTGAGGTTGTTGATGTCATTAAGGGAAGTCCTAAGAAACAAGTTTTGCTGAAAGTTGAGAGGGGTGAGCAGAATGTGGAGATTAATGTTATACCTGACGCGAATTCGGATGGTACAGGTCGTATCGGGGTTCAATTATCACCAAATATTAAGATTTCAAAAGTCAGACCAAAGGATATTTTTGAAGCTTTAAGTTTTTCAGGACGAGAATTCTGGGGTCTTACATCAAATGTGTTGGACAGTTTGAGGCAGACTTTTCTTAATTTCTCACAATCTGCAAGCAAGGTTTCAGGACCTGTAGCAATAATAGCTGTTGGTGCAGAAGTTGCAAAGTCCAATATTGATGGCCTTTACCAGTTTGCAGCTATCTTAAATCTTAACCTTGCAGTAATAAATCTTCTTCCTTTGCCTGCTCTAGATGGGGGAACTTTGGCATTGATCTTAATAGAAGCAGCCAGGGGTGGGAAAAAGCTGCCTTTAGAAGTGGAGCAGAGGATTATGTCATCAGGGATCATGTTTGTCATAATTCTTGGGATATTCCTCCTCATCCGAGATACACTAAATCTTGACTTTATTAGAAATTAATTGTGATTTCTATGCAATGAAAGGCGAATACTATTGCATATTGTGAAGCTTGGTGGTTAATCTGAAATGTTGATAAGATTCCTGGCGATTCAGCAGTGCAGGATCAGAACTCCCACATCATAGGTTGTATTCGGATTAATTATTTGTGAGGCATTTTGTTGCAGGTAGAATTTGGCTCCTTCTTGATCTTGATGTATCTCCTGGAGATAGATCTGCCTAATTCGCAATTGTTACTTATCGTTGATATTAGCAACACTAGCATGGATTGTAAGATATTGATAAAAGTCACTCCAAAAGAAATGCCTTATGTGTATAAACCTAAAACATTTCAACCTTATTTACATTTTCTTTTTTATTTCATCGCACTGTCTATGATATTGGGCGTCAAGAACACTTCTATAGTTTTACCCTGCTGTTGAAAGAATCTGAGGATTGCAGCATTGTCTTTGAGCTCTATGAGTTACTGTTTTTAACTGGCCTTTTTTTATGTCTATGGTATCTTTTATCAATATTCATTTTGTGAAACCAGCAGTTTCTAGTTCCATTGAAGCTTTTGGTCCTAGAACTTGGCTTCTTGGTGCCAAATTGTTAATATCATTGCTTAGTTAATGTCACATTCTTTTTGTTCTGACATGATTTTGATTATTCAATCCACTTTATGACCGTATTGTTTCCTTAAAGAGTGAGACTCTTAGCATCCGAACATTACATTTAAATGCTAGGCAAATGCAGAACTCTAGGAGTATGTTATGATATAATTTTGTAGAATCACTTTTTATGCATGATTTCCAGTTTCATTTAGATATTAGAAACCATCAGGAGAACACGAATTTGTTAAAAAGTGAATGGCTGCTGAATGAATAGAAGTCGTGCTGCCTATGAAGGTGAACTCCTGATATGAACTCGAATGAGAATGAATGATGTCTCTTCCATGACTGAAGCAATAGAATCAATAACATAGATAAACACTCTATTGGAGACTCTGAAAGATTGTTATCTTACCCCGTCACCCGCCCCCCTCCCCCCCTCCCTTCTGTCTTTAGCAATAAGTGTTAAAGTAGATCATTTCCCAGAATCACCAAATAAAAGGAGTCTAAAGATCTTCCTTAGGCATAAATTATGTTAGGAGCATCGTCTGCAAACTGGTTTTTTCGATTTTGCTAATTTCTGTTAGTGTTAAGCTCTTTCCAGCATTATTGAAATATGATACACTGATAGCGATCTGCTATAAATATTTTTTACTCTTATGAATGGGAAGGCTATATTTCCCGACTATATATTAAATCAAGTAACCCTTTCGTATGGGGAGATTGAAGTATGCTTTTATTTTAAGAACATAAATGATCATGCACATGCTTATTGGCTTTGATGAATGAAATCATGTTGCACTGAAGAAATTGGTTTTGGGTATGTCATTTTGATTTTGAAGGATAAAATTATACTAGAGCTCATCTAGCTTTAGGGATTGAAACTTATTGCCAGGTTTAGCAGTTGATCAGTGGCTGCTGGAGACTTGGATTGGAACCAGGTAGAAAATTTGTGGAAAAGCATTAAGTTTAACTTTTAGGAACGCACCTTAGGCTTCTGAACTTAATGCTTGCAAGAGACGTTATTATGCTGAATCAATTGCAGCTGATCAGTTTATTTATTTATTTATTTATTATTGCTGAATAGTTATGGCTGAGTTCAGTCATCCTGAAGGATTAGATTCTTTTGCACTTGCAGTATTTATGCTTGATTTCTAAGACCACTGTTGTTTCCAAGGGCATCATTAGGCATATTCCTGATACAACTGTGGGATATACTCAGAAAACACTACAAGAAAAATAGAATATAGCGACAGGCATTTGCGACCGCCTTTTGCTGTCACTAAAGTTGCGACAGCAAAGCGACGAAGTTAACCGTTTGCAAATTTCACGATGGATATGCAACCGATGGATGATGCTGTCACATAGATTCTTAAATTTGCAGCAAATGGTGACCGAATATTGGCGGTGGCATGTTTAATAAAATTGCGAAGGTGGTCTGTCGCGAATTGGTCGCAAGTCGACCCTAGATTAGGTCAGACTCGACGGGCCTTGTCCCCTTATTTCTGAATTTCCCTCCCTCCTCCCTCTTTCTAAAACGCTGATCTCCACCACCAACCGCCACCTCGGACGACCACCTCCCGTTCTCTCTCTCTCTCTCTCTCTCTCTTCAAGCAGCACCCTTCGCTGCTGCCGTCCCCTCTGCCGCCTGGTTGCCACTGCACCGGCTGCCACCTCCACAACTGCCGGACGACATTTGCCGTTGACCCTCGCCGGACATTTGCCCTACTCTTTGCTGCTGGGAATTAATGCCGTCTCCATCAATTGCTGCCTCTTCAAGATAAGAACAGTAAGGAAGGTTTCAGTTTCGAACATTTGAAAAGGTTTCTCATTCCTTTTGCTTTTGCCGGGGCTTCTACTCGTAATGTTTGAGCAGGTAAGCTGGCTTTATTCTTGAGGTAGTATTCTACACCGGAATAGATGCCAATCATTTTGCATCCACACTGGAATAGATACCAGTCATTTTGCAAGTTATGGTAGACATACCCATAAAAATCATGTTGTTTTCCAATAGCCAGTGAAAAATTGATCTAATGCTTTTCTTTTCAGTTTCATTGAACTTTAGACATTTCCTTTGCAATTTTATACTATTGGATTTCAGGAATATCTACTGTAGACCCATTTTAGTGCAACAAATTAAGTACCTGTAGGCAAAAGATGGAAATATATCTCACAATTTTCGCTGGACATTCCTACATCATGTAATAATATAGCAGGAGAAGAAATAGGTTCAGCTTTATATTTCAAATGAAAACTTGTATAAGACAGGATTCTCTGATTTGAGTTTTGTCTAAATTGAGAGCAAAAATTGTTTGTTGTTGAATGAGCAGTAGCTTGCTCTTATCTTGTATGTTCTAATATGCTCTGTCAAACAAGCATATCTATTTGTATTGCTGACAGCTGAAGAAAGAGATTCAATGTAAAACAACAGAAAATAAAAATCAGGGACTGAACTCTTAGTGATGCCTGTGTTACTATATTTTTAACCATCTAATATACATTTTTTTCTCTCAATATTGTATACACATCCCTGATCAGCATGTAATATGTAGAACATGCTATATCACCTGGTCCTCTTTGTTAATTAATTGCTTATGGGGGAGTCCGAACTCTTTAATGTTCAATTATTTATGGGGGAGCCCTGACTCTTAATGTTTTTATTTATGTGGGAGCCTAGACTCTTTAAAATTGTATATGTTGTATTTAAGTGGCTTTTAAAATAGGAAAAATGTTCAATTTACAATTGAGACTCTGTCAAAAAATTTTCAAATCTTAGAGAATGATACTTAGATATCTAAGTATCATTATAAGTCATCAAAAGCAAAAAATAGAACTGTCTGTGCTTCTATTCTTCTCTCATTACTTCTAAGTTAAATAAAAAATAGAAGTCTTTGTTCTTCTATTTTTTAACGTTTCGTAGGTATCAAAATTGAAAAAATAGAAGTGCTTGTGCTTTTATTCTCTCTTTACTTCTAAGTTAAATTAAAAGTAGAAGTCTTAGTTCTTTCATTCTTGAACATTTCAATGGTATCAAGATCGAGAAATAAAAGTGTTTATGCTTCTATTCTCTCTTTACTTCTAAGTTAAATCAAAAGTAAAAGTCTTTGTTCTTCCATTGGACGGACATTTCATTCTTGAACGTTTCATTTGTACTTGTATCACTTCCTTCTTACTTTAAACATATGTCTTCGCTTCCCTCTCATCATGAATTTTAGATTAATCTTTTTCTTTCTATTCCTTTGAATGTAGAAAAGTTATGGAGCAAGACAGAATTTTGATATATAAGAGATGTGATTAGGGGACTTAGTAGTCTCCAAACACTCAGAAATCTCAGTTGTGGTCCTTCAAGATTTGTAAAATCTTTTAGTGGTTATATTGTCAACGGCTACAGATTTAATACAAAAGATCTTGACTTTAGGAATTCCACTAGTAATTGCGACATACGTGTGAAAGGAGAGTACTATGGGATATTAACTGAAGTCATTGAAGTCAAGGTTTCGGGTACACTTGTTCAGACAACCATACTTTTCAAGTGTGAATAGTTCGATTCATCTTATAGACATCTAAAGATGTATCCTTAGTATAAAATTGTGGAGCTTTACTCTAAGAAAAGGTATCCCGAGTACGATCCGTTCATTGTTGCTCACCAAGCGGAACAAGTATCTTACATTACATACTCTAGTTCTAAAAGACAAAAGAACGATTGGTGGGCAGTCCTAAATCAAGACCTTGAGCCTTCAATGTGCTTGTAGTTGAAGTTGTATTTCAAGAGGATGTTGGCATCACCGAGACGTCATTAGTGGATCGCAGGATTGAAGATATAGGACCTCTCACTCATGAGTCAGGCGTATCCGACGTGGTTGATCTTTATGGAGAACGTGATGACGACGTTGAAGAGGATGATCATTTTATCAATGACAAGGTGGAATGAGAGTTCGAAGACAATGAAGAAGAAGCAGAATATGAAGGGGATGATGATTCCGACTCTTAGTTTTCTACTTGTTCGTTGAGTGTATTTTGGGGTTCTACTTAACAGGTTTGTAATGATCGAATTGATATATACAATTTTATGATTTGATAAATATCATCTTTGTTTGCAATTATCGCATTGATACACATAATTTGATAATTTGATAAATGTCATATTTGTTTGCAATTATCGTTGTTTAATTGAAATGAATGTTAACTTAATGTTTTAATAAAGTTCTTATGGATTTATTTATTATATCTAACCTGATCGTTTCTTTAAAATTGTAGGTATGATGTCTCGGGGTAGAAAGACTGGATGGTTAGATTTGGCTGGCACTTCCACATTTGCCGGTTTGGAGAAAAGGTTTAGGTCGGAGATGTTGAGGTCTCGACATCGCCCCAGATACATCCACCACATTGGCGGATGCCCTTGCTGGACCAGAGCAGTCAGTCGGCGCATCTCCCATGACAGCACAGTTCATGCTGATGCCGGGTTTCGTGCCAATATCTCCGATTAGTGATGAGAGCCCCGATGGATTCGGCCTCAGTCATATCTCAGCCACTTACTTCACAAGTCGGGCCCTCTACTTCCAGTGCCCGGCCATCCAGGCCTGAGGCACCACCTTCCGCTCTTCGGTCTGACTCTCCACTAGTCGGTCTCGGCCATCCACTTCTCGAGTTGCAAAGACTCAGCCTCTGGAGTCAGAGGCTGCCTTGTCCCAAGCACCTCTCAATCCGCCTGTACTAGAGCCTTGGCAGCAGCTGGTGATACCCGATTCGTGTTGCATCCTATCTCGGGCGGGTAATTACTATTTATTTGCTTTATTACAAATATAGAAATCATGTCACTTACGTTATATGTTCTTTAAGTTTGACTCCAGTGTTGTGGCTACGCGATTCAGGCTTATATTCTGGTCATGTTTGGACGCACCATACGACTCTTGGACCACTCTACCTCAAACAATTCGAGACATGAGGTTTGGTGAGTTCTCGGTAAGAGTATAATAATGAATATTTTTGTTAATTATCCCACAAAGAATGTTTATTCCGTTTATTTTGTTGACGTTTAACTTGTTTTATCGTAGATCCTCAGCTCTATACTAAGGCTAGGGACGATTTTGATGCTACCACCGTGAAACGGTATAGACAATTGATGCATAACATGCAGATAGCTTCTAAAAAGCCACCATGGATACCTCATGACGTTTATGACGGACTGTGGAATACAGGTCAAGTGTGAGAAGACCTCAAAAAACAAGGTCGAGGGACAAGGTAGTGAGGGTCCTGGCAAGCATACGGTGCGTTCTCACTCATTCATTAAGTGAGAAGCTTAAGAGATAATACTATCATTATTATGTATATAGTTTTGTTTAGTGTCAGGTTTGAGGCATATATATACATATATATATATATATATGATTTTGATATCATTTTTAATTATTTGAAATTTTTAGCATCGGTTGCTTGGGGCTGACTTCTCTCACAAGAAGCTTTACGAAACGCTTCACGTTCATCGAGAAGGAGGGCGAGTTCGTCGATGAGCGATTTAACAAGTTCTAGGAGAGTGTTTATTTGTTTCTTATTTAAATTTATGTTCTTATGATTTGAAATCTAATCTTGTGTTATATATTTGTTTATTTGTAACATGTTTTCTTAATTTTAGGATAAATTCTGCAAGCTTAAGGAGCAGAAGGAACATGAGCATAGGACTACTGGTGCCCCTATGCCCACTGACCACGAGCTGACGCTTGAGCTCAATGAGGGGCTAAAGAAGGGGCACACCTACGGCTTCAGTTCAGCAGAGTTTGCCCATTTCTGCGCTTAGTCCCAACATTCTACTGTTAGAGGCCGTCCATTCCTTGGTGGTTATGAGGAGTATATGGCCGCCATTAGACGTCAGTTCTTCAATGAGATAATAGAGCAAGAGCGGCGACGAGAGTGGGAGAGGAGGATTAACTACTCGCATCACATTATCCATGAATAGGCGGTCGAGAACTTCCGTAGTATGGGACTTGATCTTTCACAGATGCCACCTCTCGAGTAGTCTCCTAAATAGCGGATGCTTGATCGCAAGGTCGGGGAGACGAATGGCCATGGCGGTCACGATAGCGAGGATGAGATTCCTCCTTCTAGTTAGCATTGCTATGTGTAAGCCCTAAGAGCATATTTGTAATGTTTTTATTATGATTAGCTTGTGCTTTGTGTTAATTGGAAATAGCTTTATATAGAAGAACAGAAGATGTACAAGAGAAGTTTCAAGGGTAATCTACAAAGAAGCAAAAGATCACTCAAGGCAACAAGAGTTTATGAAGATGAATTGATCAAGTTGAATACCTTGAAGAAAAGAAGAATAGTTAGGGGTATCCTATAAGGTAAATTTGTAAAACTCCCTAACCTGTTTCTTTGATTTTTTATCAATTATGTTAGCTCCTTAGAAGAAATATTTTTGACAAATTATCCTTGAAAAACTAAGTGGTCTTGATAAAGGTTTTATGTTTAAAAAGTATTACACAGAGTATCAAGAATACATGTTCTAAAGCGGGAAGGAAAATGCATATTTTACAGGAAAATCGGTTGTCCAATTTTCTGTCATAAGTCTAAAACTGGTCATCCGATTTTCTGCTACTGAGAACATTGGACGTCCGATTTTTTAGTTTTCACAAAGAAAAAGGTCATCCTATTTTAAAATCGGTCATCCGATTTTTTCAAGCCATTTTCTGTTCATAAGAAAATCGGACATCTTATTTTGAAAACCGGTCGTTCGGTTTTCACTTTTACTATAAGAAAAAATAATCGTTGGCTGACAGTAACAGCTAGTTTTTACCTTCACATATAAAATAACATTTGATCAGCCATAAATTTCAAGAAGTTTAAGAACATGTAAGAACCTTTTAAAGAGTATTAAAGAAAACATTTCTAATCTTCTTTGTCCTACAAAAACAAAAAGAAAAATCTCCTTGGAGATTCATCATTAATTATCTTTCAAAGAAGGAGAAAAAGATAGCTTGTAGAAGCACTAAATCAAGTTGAATCTTTCTCTTTTCAAGCTTCTTTGGTAACATTGTTCCATCCCTACTCTTTTATATTAACTTGTGATCAAAGGTTTTGTGAAAAATCCTTTGGGTGATCCTTTCATAATTGTTATATTGTTTTACTTTGTAAACTTTGAGGTTTGAGTACAAACCTCTTGAAGGGTGATCAAACTTGTGATTAGTGGATTTGTAAAGTCCTTGAGTTGAGTCTCAAGATAGTGGATGTAGCTCTATTGAGAGAGTGAAACACTATAAATACTTTGTCTATTTTCTTTGTAGGTTGCTTTTTATTTCTATGTTTATTGTCTAATCCTTGACCATAAAGGAGATTTTGTTTAGTTAATAATTTTATTAAAAAAAGGAGTTATTAAATTCTTCTTCAAACAAAAACAGAGGTTTTAATTAAAATTGTTGAAAAAGTTTTTAATTAGCCAAAAATCACTTTTTATTTTTGAAACATTTGATGTATATATATTTGTTTATTTATTATAGTATAGTAAATGACGAATCATTTGGGGCTTTTATGTATATACTTTGCTTTTAATATTTGATGGTTCATTATGAAATATTTATTTGTTATGCAATTGGTCTTTGCTAGTCTATTTTTTTTTTAGGGTGGTTAAATCTAGAAATAAACAATTTATTAATATATATATATATATATATATGCAACTGAATGGCGATGGAATGTTCATCGCACCTCTTGTGACGAATTTGCAACGACACGTCCGTCCCAGTCTTAGGGCTAAGAGTTCGAGCGCGATGTAACGGAGGTTGTCAGCGTCCTCCTTGGTTTGGGATGAAGCCAAGTCGAAAACATACGATAGGCGAAGGAAAGACCCTCCCCCTCCCCCCCCCCTTCCACCCCCATTTCTGCAAAGCTAAGATGAGAAACATGCAAACAACCTCTCGGCAAGTGAAAAGGGGCAATAGATCTTCGTCACGGTAGTATACATGTGTCTCCTATAGTGCGGCTAATCGCGGGCTAGAGTGCGACTGTAGTCATTAAAACATCAGGATCTAAATCCAATTTAATTGCTAATGCCATTATTATACACCCTAGACTTCTGATTATAGGTTCTTGGACAGAACCATGAATATTTAAAGAACTAGAACGAGAGGGAAGAGATGGGAATGATCTATCCGCAGAGACACAGTACTACTTGTATTGGCAACCATTAAGAAAGAAAATTGAGGACTTGAGCGAAGAGCGCTTGATAGCCACTTTTTGGGGCTGCATGGAGAGGAGAAAAGGCACCCCCGGCTGTAAAAGCCAAGAGGGTCGCTGGTGAAATGCCCTCTCCCACCCCCATATCGGTGGTGAGAAAGCCTCTATATAAGTATTTAGATGATTTGGAGTTTGATTGACGCTCAACTGCGACGACCCAATTCTCAAATGACCCTTTCTGACAGGGCTGTATCCTCACGAATGCCAAACTTCGTAGCCCAGCTCACCTGGGATGACCAAGGGAGGTTTTTGGTTTTGGGGTTGGAGATGAAGTCAAATCCGAGTTGGATCCGCTTGGCTAGGGATTTCGACCTCTAGGAAAGTCAAGGAAAAATGCGAATTCTTATGAGAATCCTTTATCAAAAGCCTTGTTTTGGGCATAACAAGCCCTGCCCCATTGACTGGCATATCAATGACTCTATAGTGTTTCCCAGTTTGGTTTCAATTGACCGATTTTAGCAATCCGGTGGAATGAGTCTCTCCTTTCCAAACTTGCTTGCTTTGGTTAGTGGAGAATAGCCATCGGACTAGATTTGTCATAAAATTTGGATTCTTTCCTTTTTATCTGCTCCCATTGTCCCTCACAGGTTCAACAAATGAAAGAGACGGAAGAGATTGAAAATTACCTGAGAATACAGCCAGAGAAGTACCAGATGAAGCAAGGACAGCCTTTGCATTACTGAGATTCCTGGCACAGGCTGGAAGGGACGAAGGTTTCTCTAAAGTGAAATTTCAATGGGGGCCGGGGCTAGATAGGCCAGATTGATTCAACTGGCCGTCTTGGGTTTGCTGCCTTAAGAGAATGGGCTTGATGTTGACTTTTCCCAACGGGTGGGTGTGAAGGGGCTTCAGGCCCATTATACCCTTCAACTAAAGAAGTACTCGAGATCACACCAGGTGGCCCTACATTTGCAGAAGTGGCACATAATTCAACATTTTCTAATGTCAAGCTGGGGCCAAGAAGGCCACTTGCACAGGAGGGAACATGAAGACCACTCGCCGATGCTGAAATATCATAAGTACCGCGTCGTCCCCGGGTCGTTGCACGGAAAACTATAACCGAAATCCTTTTTATTACGCTAACAGACTTCCTTCTTTAGTTTCCGGTTCATTTTCTCTAGTAGTTGTCCCTGTGTCTTATGATCCGGCTTCTATAGGAAGCTTCTCGGCTGATGCCTATTCCCTAGCGCTGGTATTTTTAGATGAACCGCAAGAAAGGTTCGGGCAATTTTCTTCCCTTTCGTCGAAGTAAAAACCAAACTAATGGAACCCTGGACGAGTACTAGAAGCCGGAAAGAAAATTTCTCTAAAACCTTCTTATCTTAGAGAAAGATAGTAAATCTGGGGTCAGAAGATGACAAGCAGGAGGTGAGGATTGGCACTAAAATGACTGAAGATGAGAGTGCTAGACTGATAAAGGTTGTTTGGACTGGACAAAGCAGGACACACATATGCTTTCCCATTGAGCATTTCTGCCAGACTTGTAGACTCGCCCGACATGTTGGTCGGCGATGAAAACATCATCACCCATGTTGGAGTGAATGGCACACAATCAACAAGCTAGACTTTCCAATGCAAAAATGAATTTTACAATATGATTCGGGAGAAGAATAAATGTCCATGGAATTTTAAGGTAAGGCTGTGATTCTTGCTCAAAAAACAGACCGAACGGCGCAGAAAATTCATTCTAGTATGGCCAAAATGGCAGATTCCTACTCCAAAGATGACGGAGGCGACTTTCTGGGCATTTTTTTGTTTGAATCTTCATATAGAATTTACAATTCTTCATACTCCTCCCTTCATTCATTGACTTGGAGGAATCTACAAGAGGCCCGCCCGTTACAAAATTCTGTTGCGAAATTTAAGAAAAAATGTGGGCGCAACAACTGTCGCCAATCCATTGATATTTTGACCATGCGATCGAATGTCTATCCAAATCTGTACTTGCGACGACAGTATTACAATCAACACTTTCCGTCACAGTGTTACCATTTGCGACGGATTTGCAACGGAACTTATTGTCGCCATTTGACAGTTTTTTTTATAGTGAAAGTACATTTTTCTTGATATATATATATATATATCAATTAAGTTTCCAAAAGACATACATTCCTTAATAGGATGTGATGGAAGAGTTACTATGCATTTTTGGCTAAAACTGAAACTGGGATCTTTATTGAATCAACTTAAATATGTATAGAAGTCTTAAAATACCTCACCCTCAATTAGGGGAAAAAACAAGATAGAAATCTCCACTCTCGGATCTGCTTAATAACTTTGTGCGATCACAGGAGCTACTGGAATGGGTACTTGGATTCATGGATTTCAGCATTCCTCAAAAACCACACCCTACCAACACCTTCCCTGAAGATATACTTCCGCTTAAGATCCAAGTCAGCCACATTCCACAAATACTGCAATTTCTTGTCCAGCCATATACTAAAGAACTCCTGTCAAGCGTCCACCTTCACCAAGATCCTCCAGACTGCCTGTGCACGCCCACAGTCACAGATGCCAAGCATGCAAACTCGTTTCCAGACGAGCTTCACATAATAACATCTGGGCTTTTCCCTCATTTGCCATTGGAAGAATAGCTCTGCTGTGGCTAGTCTATCGTGCCACAACTACCACCACAAGAGGTTCAATCTTTGTGGACCTTCCACCCTCTAAATTTGACACCACTCATCTCCAACTCCGTCCTCTCTGAAACCAGAGCTCCTCGCATAGGTTAAGTTGACCGAGAACAAACCATTCCCCGCGTCCTTCATTTTGAAAGCAACTGTTCTCCTTTTTTCATTGGCTAATTTTTGTGCACGATATGGAACCTACAATTTGAGAAACAATTTTTTATTTTTCTTCGATTTGTGGAGTACAAGTGAACAAGAAGCCTAAAGATGGAGAGATCATTTGAATGATCATTTGATATGCGTGAAGATTAGGTAAATAATATTACCTGAAAGGTGGTGGGTCATCCAAGCTACACTAAAATGTTTGGGGATTATAGGAACAAAAAAATAAATTTGTAGGACAAAATGAAATGATGTAAAACTTTAGAGACTAAGATGAGGGTTAATTCCAAATACACCGTTTTAGTTTTAGTTAATTGTCAATCAAGTATATGAATTTTTAAGTTTGACAATTAAGTATTTAAATTAGGATTTTGAAAAAAAAAAGGTAACATTTGAATCCTAATTTGATTACTTGTCAAACTTACAAATTTATTCCATTGACGTAATCCTAATTTAATACTTAATTATAAAAATAAAAAATTTAGGTCTAAAAGTACATATGTACGTTTGAAGAGAAAAACTACTTACCTCAAGTTAAGGAAAATTTTGTCTAAATTAGAGGATACCTCATGTGTCTAAAAGACCATTTTGCCCTCAAATTTAACAAAAAGATGCCTCGGCGTTTTTTTTTTTCTTTTCTGAAAAAAAAAAAAGCCTCAACCTTGAGGCATTGCATTGCTCTTTTGAAATTTACAATGATCATAATAAACCCACAAAATTTGGACGTGACTTGTGGTTGTGGGTCGGACTTTGGATAGCCCGTATTCAGTCAAATGCGGGTTGCTCTCAAATCTCAATGCAGAAATTGGGCTTTGCATAGTTTTTCAAAAACTAGCCGTTACTGCCACCGTCCGAAATGCTCCATTCTTTTTTATCTAACGCTCCACCGATAATCCACTACCTAACCTGAATTTCACTCTCAGCTCACTCGCGACTGTTGATTACATCTGCATTATTGAAGAATCCCATCTCTCCAATCTCTCTTCGCTTCATAATTCTTCGTGTTTGAGAGAGAGAGAGAGAGAGAGAGAGAGAGAGAGAGAGAGAGCAGCTGCAGAGCAAAAATGTTTACTGAAGGTTTGGATGAATCCGCAATCAACTGGATCAAGCAGGTATATTTTACAGAACTCCTATCGCTTTTCATTTCGAAACAAAATTATGCTTCTTGACTACCGGATTCTTGAGTTCATGTGTCATATTTGGTGGGTTTCTCGAATATGCGGGAGGAAAGTTGTTGTATAGTGTTCTGCCGCCCCATATCTTCTGATATTTTTTCTCTCAAATACCCAAGAAATTTAACATTTGTATTTGCAAACAATGTAAACAGAGGTTGGAGCATACATTTAGCAGAAGATCCCATTCTATTTCAAGAATGTCCCAATTGTATAAATAAGGGTTTCTTTTTTATTTTTTTTATTTTGAACTTGAAGTGATAGTTAGCTTTTTTCTTTTCCATGTTTAATATGCAACTGTGCTGAATTGTAGTGATACAATATTTTTGGGCTTTTGGCTCCTCTAACTGTTTGTGTAATGAGCTAATATATGGTTACATATTAGGGATTGGAGTGTTTTTAATAAAAATTGAAGAACTGAACTTGCAGGGGTCAAATGTAGAACAATCTCAATTGCGATCACCATTGAGTGAGAAGTTTGAGCACAGATACCCAATTCCAAGATCTCCTTTAGCCTCCATTTCTGGTGGTTCACACCCATTGCCACCTCTGAAATTTCATTCTGGCCTTCTTGCGCCTCATAATCCAGTCTCACTAAGTCTTGACAACAGCAATGAAGATTACTACGATGATGATGAAAATTATGAGAGTGATGGTGACAGTGGGAGTGTGGCATCAGTCAATCACGAGCTTGATGAGAATTGCTCTGATGAAGACCCGCTTAATGAATCAATTCTTGATGGTTTTCATGAAGAAATGCTTAACTTAAAAGCAAATGCACATTCAAATCAAGGTAGAGGAACAAGCATGAACATTCGACATGCTAGCATACTAAATAAAGGATTGTTAAAAGAGAATCTTCGAATTGAAGTGCCAGTAAATTCCAGAAGATTTGTTGGTAGTGAGGGGCAAAGAAGTGCAATTTCAACAAAAAGTTGCCGGCTGCAGGAAAATTTTCAATCCCATAGTGCTTATGTAAGAAATGTTGAAGTCTTCCTAGAAGAATCATCTATATAGGAGGATCTTTGTTCCTGACCTTTTTTCTTTTAATCTTTTTTGATGGATAATTCTATTGCTAATTGCTAATTGAATTTTTTGATGCTCGTGGATGCAGGCTACACCAGTTGCCAAGCTAACTGATGCTGTGGACTTGGGAACTCCGAGCGCTCCACCTATTGTAGATATTGGAAAAGAAGAGCATAACTCTGAGATTGGAAGTGTATGTGGTGAAACCCTTGGTAACTCAGGACTTGACCAGAAAAATGATGAGGTTAACATGTCTAACGAATCAGAGGAGGATTCTCTAAGATTTGAAGCATGTAAAAGGTACTATAGTCAGCATTGCTGCTGCAGCTCTATTGGCAAACAATTTATTTGTGATGGTCTTGCTTCTGATGTATTGACGAACATGACCATCTGATCTGACATGTGCAGGGAAGAAGGAACAGCCCCAGAAACAGAAGTTCCAAGTGGTCGTTGGCAAGAAAAGTCAATGGACTATTCACCTGGTTATGATGCAAGGTGATAAAAATCCTCAACTTCTATTACTACAACATGGTTTTGATCAATACACTATTTCCATCACATTTTTCAATTACTTTTGAAAGGCAAGTTTGCATCAACGAAATTCCATATTTGGATACGATCTTACAAAATTGGAACTACGGATCCTGATTGGCTAGGAAATGGAAAATTATCATATTATACCGATTGTTATTTTATGCTAAGACATTGGACCGAAATTTGCTCTCTTTAATACTTGAACTCACAAAAAGCAACTTCTCTGGTTTGGCTGCAGTGATCAAAATGCATGGCAGACATTGGTAGCGTATGATGCATGCATTCGCTTATGTCTGAATGCATGGGCTAGAAGTTGTACAGAGGCACCAGAGTTCCTAAAAGACGAATGTCTGGTTCTTCGCAGAGCCTTTGGGTATGGGTCCTATCTTATCAACCCACGAGTACTGCACTATGACGCCAGATTTCTTTATTATAATACAATTTGTCCTGCATTTTTTCTTATGATTAGTCTACACAAGTTTCTCTTGCAACCACGAGGTGTACAATTATCAGAAAGGTCAAGGACGACAGCTGCACAAGCATTTCATCCAAAAGATAAAAAGATATCTGGGAAGATTCGTGTGGAAGGTATAGCAGTGAACCTAGGCTTATCTAGTGATTTTATTTTATTTTATTTTATTTTTTATTATGCTGATAGAGTGATGGAATGGAGCGATTATTGGCTATTTATGTGATCCGTTGTTTCTTTTTTTCTTGACTCTGTCTTGCCCTCAGGTTTCAGATGCTTATTTTCTTGTCAAGAAACTCATTATGAGATGATGCACTTGAATTTCATAAGTTGCTTATGTTTTCTTGTTTTATGTCAGTGGTTCCATAAGCTGGTCCTTGAACATCCATATAGTGACTTTGATATTTATGCTCTTTTGATGGAGTTGGAAGATGTAACTGATAAGGTTAAATGATGGAAAGACTTGTATCTTGACTGATATTAACTTGTTACATTGTGGCAGTAAAAAAACTTCGGATTATACCGAGGCAGAAACTCAAGAGCACAAACTCACTACGAGGTGCATTGTATGTCCATGCTGGAGCTGAGTATGTCCGGCATGTTTCATCACTTGTGAAAAGTGGCATCAATTCTCTGAAACTTGCTTCATTTTCATTGACATCTGAAGGTTTGTAAATCTTCTTGAAAAGCTTCCCGAAACTTCTTTAAAGCTTAGTCATGCATGGAAATATATATCGTAAACCTCGGAATGTCACTTCCTGAAAATCAGGGTCTCGTTTTTGTCTAGGATACTGAACTGGAAACAAAATGCTTCTCTGAAAGCTTATGCAATGATTTGATTTTCCCTTTTAAGTAACTTTGTGACAAATGGATGTAGAACAGATGTGAAACCTCATAAATCTTTTGTATGTTACCTGTCCTTGTTGAGAATTTTTGTGAAAGAAATGACATTTTGCCTGCCCTCTTGTTAGCAGAACCACTATCATGCTTATTGTCACTGAAAAGTACGTCAGAAGATAATCAAGTTGAAATAGATTCTGCTGTCCGTTTGCAGCCTGGAAGTAGTGATTACCATGACTTGTAAGTTAGCAATTCTCCATCTTTATTTTCATAGAGATTCTTTGTATGGCATCTGCAATCTCATAGTTGTCGAAAACCATGTATCTCAAGTCATAATTGCAGCAGAAAAACATTGAGAAACATTGTGGATTTGCTTTGAGGGAATCACATTAACATTCTCTCAACAGATTTTTTTATAAATTAAATCAAGGGATTTACCTTTCGTTCTCATAATAATTGGAATATACTCACTAGCTATAGATTGTTTTACTATATAAAAACTGCTATTTCAGTTTTCCAGAGAACAAAGGAGATTGTATCTTGCTTGAAGTCCAAGATACGAAGAAAAATATTCAAGGTCAAGCTACAATTCCTGTTTCAATGATGACTGACAATCCTGTACGTGATACCACTAATAGATATATTTTTATAATCAATTTGAACAATTAGCAACATCGTTTCTCTTATACACTTGCTTGAATATGTAGACTGACAAAATTCGATGGTGGCCTATTTATCTTGGTGATCATGAATGCGTTGGAAAAGTTCAACTTTGTACTACTTGTACCTTTACACAGGATGAAACAACCCACTCAAAGGTTAGAGTTTACAAACCCTAAACATTTCTGCTGCACTTTCACAGAAACATGTGAATCTTGTTATTCTCTTTATCTCAGGAAGGAGGTAGGAATAGATATAGTACTTACCGGAACAATGACATATTTATTATTGATACACATCCTTGTCTATCCTTGATATAACAATTTTTCTATGTTAAAACAATCTTGATGTGAACAATATTTCCTAAAACTGAAAGCTTGACAGTTGGATATATTGTCAAATCACCTAGGTTTATATATCTAACTCTAACAGTATACACTTGAAATCACCACAAGGTCTCAACTCTTTGGCTAAGGACCTATTCCCTTTCCCCGTGGACCATTTAACTCAGGACTAAATTGACATTTGTCCTCGAATAACCCATATATCTGCAAAAATATGAGAATATATCCTCATATATCTTTACTAATGTTTAACTATTTCTTGATGTTTTGCTTAGAATGGACCTGTTGTGGAAACACTTGCATATGATCTGTTGCTGGAGGCTGCCATGCGTGCACAACATTTTCAGGCACGCAATCTGCAAATAAATGGACGCTGGAAATGGCTTCTGGCTGAGTTTGCTGAGTATTATGGGGTTTCAGATTCATATACTAGACTGAGGTTCCCAGAGATACTTTCAGACAATAGAGCATTTAATTAAGAAAATTCTGATTTCTTTGCATAAATCTTGCTTTTGTTTGTACAGGTATCTTTCATATGTAATGAATGTTGCAACTCCGACCAAAGATTGTATAGAGCTTGTATATGATTTGCTTATGCCGGTCTTGAAGGCCCGGGATGAGAAAAGTTTAACCAGACAAGAGGTATGTTTTGATAACTTCTTCACTTACAGGCCTAGTAGAATAAAAGCAGCATAAGAGTGAGTGACAAGATGAGCTTCTTAGATATAGAAACTCTATAAATATCTTAACCAACTTCTATTCTTGCGAAGTTGAATGTGCTAACTAATGGGAATTTAGATTTCTTGATTTTCGTAAAACATGATTATACCCAATGCTTCTCATTTCTGGGGGTTGATTGGTCACACACCAAATTAGATTGATCTTTGTTGTCGTTGGACAAACTAAGGTTAGTATCTTAGTCAAAAGAAAAACATAAATAGAGAATGTTATGCCGTTTGATCTGCCCGCCCTAGGAGCTGGAGCGATACAAAAAATGGGCCCCATTAGCTATTTTTCTTCTTTCTTTCCTGTTGTGTGGTTATCAAAGTTTTCATATTCAATAAATTCAAAAGAATCACCAGGACTCTGGATAGAAGCCTCTCCATCTTTTCTAATGTGTG
Source organism: Catharanthus roseus (assembly GCA_028651295.1). Taxonomy (NCBI): domain Eukaryota; kingdom Viridiplantae; phylum Streptophyta; class Magnoliopsida; order Gentianales; family Apocynaceae; genus Catharanthus; species Catharanthus roseus. The sequence continues at coordinate 796,160 of JAPQWS010000050.1, read as the reverse complement.
TCTGCTTCCTTCCGACGACCGTTGGCTTTGCTTATAACCAAGAAAAATTGTTGTCAAGCACTGGAGGAAATGTGATCTTGATAATCTGCCAAGTCTCCATCCTAAGATTTGGGTTTTCATGCATGCACTTATTGTTTATAATACAAAACAATTAGATTTCACTCTGTTAAGGAAGTTATGCATACGTACTGTAAGAATATCTCTTCTTGATAGGTTGCAGGTTACTTTTGCAGCTGAAAAATATTTCTTTACTTCTTGTACTGCAGAAAAGTATGTTGTTAAGTTGTGAAACCCAAGTTGAGAGTATCCTCGCTGATGTGTTTCAAAACTACAAGTCACTAGATGAAAACTCGCCAACAGGTTTAACAGACATGTCAGGTCCATTACTCAAAACTGCAGCATCAGCTCTAGCTCCTGCTGTTAAAGTATACACACTTCTTCATGATATACTGGCTCAAGATGCTCAGACAATCCTGAGAAACTATTTACAAGTGAGTTATACTTTGTCTCCAAGACCTATCTGCCAACTTCTGTTCATCTTGTGAGAGTTTCCCTTCCTAATAAAGTAACATTAATCTGAAAAAAAAAAAAAAACAATAGCATATGAATGCTTTTGAAAGGATATTGTTATACATGTGCCTAGGATATGGTTTTGTCATTTTCCCTGAAACTTATTAGAGCACTAGAATATTTTGATCAATGGCTCTGGAGCCCTCTTACTAAATTGTTTCTTTATTACCCTACATATGGTGATAAGTAGTAGGTTTCCTTGCTTCTCAAATCTTAGCTTTTATCATGAGAACTCCACAATAAGAGGCTATGTTTACAGACAGCAGCATTGAAAAGGTGTCGAAAGCACATGCTGGAGACTGATGAGTTTCTGTCGAGCAACTCTGATGGTATTGTTATGGATTCTACAACAATGACCACAGCATATTTGAAGATGAAAAATCTTTGCCTTAACATAAGCAGTGAGATTCAGGCTGATCTTAAGATCCACAATCAACACATATTTCCAAGGTATATTGTTTGTATTGCCTTAATCTGGTCATTTTCAGTATCAACTACAATGCTTTTTCACACCTATGTTTTATCTTTTCAACTTATAGCTCATCAGGTACAATATATTTTTAGGTCAGCAGAGACTAATAACTTCTCACAAAAAGTTCGTTTTTTTTTAAAAAAACCTTTACTCTTTCTTCTGATATCTTCTTATTTTCACAGTTCAATTGACCTGGCAAGCATCACTGGTACAGTTTATAGTACTGAGCTATGTAAAAGGCTTAGAGCTTTTCTTGCTGCATGGCCCCCATCTGGCCCGATGCCACATGTTATTGAATTATTGATAGCTACTGCTGACTTTGAGAGAAATCTCGATTCATGGAGCATCAGGTAGTTAATGTACTTAAGTGAAGGATTTCTGCTGAGTTTTTCTGTGAGGAGTATATAGTTTTCCTTCCAATGGAAGAAGCTAAAGCCTTTTGTCTTTGTGCTGCTTCTATATACACAGTGCAGGTTCAGGGGGTGTGAACTCAAAGGAGTTGTACCAAAATTATATTATGGTCTGGATACAGGATCTGCAACTTAACTTGCTTGAAATATGCAAGGCAGAAAAGGTGAAGCAGTTTTGCTATGATCTATTTAGAGGATTCTTCCACCTGTGCATATGAGGTATTCTTCTGTGGATCCAAGAAACTTACTTGGTCTGTAATGAGTGGCCGCAGGTACCTTGGTCTGGAGTAATTACAAATTACTCTACCTCTCCTTTTGCTGAGGAAGCATTTGAGAAACTGAAACAAATGTTACACGAATATGAAGTAGTCATCAACCGATGGCCACAGTACACATTAATTTTGGAGAATGTGAGTTCTCTTGGACTAAACAATTCTCTAGTTTTTTCTTGCATTTCATAAGTAGATTGCTCTACTTTTTTTTAACTATTTTAAACAGTTCCTATTCAAATATTCACAGGCTGTTGCAAATGTGGAAAGAGCTATTATAAAAGCACTGGAGAGGCAGTACAGTGATGTCTTGATTCCTTTGAAGGATAGTGTTCCCAAAAAGCTCGGAATGCAAGTTCAGAAATTAGCCAGGAGGCAATCAACTGCACTTTACTCAGCTCCACCCCAAGTAAGGGCCAGTCATGCCACAGCTGATTCTCTGCTACACATTAAATTGATTTTTGTGTTCCTTCTATTTATCAAAGTCTAAAATCAGGTGCATGAATGTTCAAGAAATTCTTACATATAAGGGTGCGAATTGACATGATAACGGACATACAGAGAGCGTTTAGTTTTCAAATTGTTTTTTACTTTCATATGACGTGATCATCAATATAAAAGCTACTAAAGGACTTACGTGTCTATTGTGTTTTATGCTTCTTTGGCAGCTGGGAACCTTTCTAAACACCATCAAGAGAATTCTTGATGTTCTGCACTGCAGAATTGAGGATATCCTCAAGGCATGGGCATTGTATCTTCCGGTCAATGGGGAGAAAAAGTCCAGTTTTGGCGAGCAGATGAATGGTGTGACAGTGTTACTAAGAACCAAGTACAAAAACTACATGCAGGCAATAGTTGTGAAGCTTGCAAGCAACGTAAGGACTCTTTAATCTATCAGATCTCTTCCAGAGGAACCATTTTCACTAATAACTGATGGAAAATATATAATGTCCTAGAATAACCATTATCAACTTTGTGTTCATCTGTTTGATTTCTATGTTTATGGGACGAATTACTCAAACCAATGACTGTTTCAGATACAAGCTAGTCGTAACACGAGGTTACAAAGGATCTTGGAGGAAACAAAAGTAACAGATGGAGAGGCTGAGATCCGAGGAAGAATGCAAATGTTAAATGCACAACTCTCTGACTCTATATCCAACTTGCATGAGGTCTTTACAAGTCGAATATTTGTTGCAATTTGTCGTGGATTTTGGGATAAAATGGGGCAGGTAATGTAATCGAAATTCTCATTTCTTTTCCATCCTTTCAGAATCCTTCTAACTCTGGTGCTGCTCTTCTGTTTCACTATAGGTTGTAGTTAAATTTCTGGAAGGCAGGAAAGAAAATAGAGTCTGGTACAATGGATCTTATCATGCTCTTGGGGTAAGTTTTTCTCTAAGGTTTTCACAAGTCATCTCATTTATCAAGAATGACCTATAAAGTAACCATCTCTGGCTCCTGAAATCATCCCCCTGCTTATTGACAGAACTAGACCTTTAACTTTGAGGGAACAGAGAATACAGAAAAAAAATTTTCAAAATGTTAACGGGACAAATTTAAAGGAAAAAAATATCCAGAAACATAGAAATACGGACATTTAGAAAGAAGTTTTTACAAATGTTGTGAATAAAAACAGCTCCAGCCCATTTGGTTCTGTCCTTGCAGTTTTGCCCCCACCCCTTCTCCAAACAATCCCCATTGGGAAATGACAGTTTTTTCCTTTTGTTATAAGCAGGTTCTGGACGATATATTTGCTTCACAAATGCAAAGATTACAAGGAAATGCTCTACAAGAGAAAGATCTTGAGCCCCCAAGATCAATAACTGAAGCTCGATCAATTCTTTCTCGAGACACAACCAATGGAGTGGAATCGTCAACTTACTTGTACTTCTGATGAAGTTGCATTTTTGGAGGTTCTTGCAACATAAATCAAGCTATGTTTGTAACTTTGCTATCTTTTCATTCTTTTTTGTATGTAAAATGCCAATTCTTTTTGTAATAACTAGCACCATGTCCATGTATGTCTATAATGCCAATTCTTTTTGTAATAAATTCATGCCACACCCTCACCTGTCATTATGTCATTATTTTAAGTGCAAAATGGAGAATTCAATTTAACGGTTCCATTCAATTTCTTCAACAAAATCTCTGAAAAATAAGTTGTTATTTCATATAGACATAAGCAAATTCTATGTATATTTTAGAGTTTAACTTTTTCACATGTTCTTTTCCATGTGTTTTAGAATTCTGCTTCTTTTTACTTATTTTACCCCCAAAATAATGGCAGATGAAGGGGGCGTGAATATCTTTTTGTTGGAGATTGATTTGGAATCTGGTCATGGGGTTAGATAATATAGACACATAAAAAGATTGGGAACCAAACTAATTGGAAAATTTGTTTATAGAACCAATTAAATATAAAGGCCTAAATTTTGGGACTACAATGGCTATTTTTCCTATTATTTATTGTATTCTAATTTTTGTTAAAGTAATAATAATAATGCCTTTTATATTTTTCATATCATTATATCTTTTTCGTATCCATTAGTTATAAAACTATTTGGATTTGAATAAATATAACTATTCCTCTTCCACCCAAAAAGGTATAATTATTTCTCATGAGGTATTTCATGGATCACGTAATCATACTATACTTTCCAAAATTAATGAGTGAAATACTTCTTTATGAAGCAGAATATTATAGAAACTTAGTGTTCGAAATGGTAGTAAGACCTTCATTTGATGATACAGTTATCCTCTTGTACATTTTATTATTTATTAATAAAACTCCTCTTTAATCCCAAAAAAGTATAATTATTTCTCATGGTTATTTTTTATTTTTTTCAAATAATAATATCTTTTTCCAATAATATTTTTATTATCTTTTCTCTACTATCTTAGTTTTTTATACTCATTTTATTATCTTTTTTGTACTATATTAGTAATGTAACATGACTTCTGCACTATATTATATTCGTGCTTATTATTTTATTGGAGTTTATACTTGGGGTGAAACTCCCATATATACAACTTTAAAATATTTATCTTTGTTTATTGATTTTTTTTGAAAGGAAAAGAAATTATATTCTATTAATATCCATAAAGATGGCATGTGCTACATTGGGAGGAATGTCCTGAGTCCACTCCTCTGAGATAGGAGATAAAATAGCATTCCTAGCTAAAAAGATGAACCGGGTTATTTCACGTTCTATAAACATGGGAAGAACAGTGCTTGAGGTATCTATATTATCAAAAAAATAATAGGACAAAGCTCTAAGCTCTAAAAAATCATCCTCTCGAGAGGCAAGGTTGCTAACGGCAAGCGAGTCGTCTTCAATAATCAGACGGGCCGAAAGAGAAGAACAAGCCACATAACCCTCGATAATTCCCTGAAGTTCTCCATATTCAACAGAAAATCTCCCATCACGTGCCAAAGCTTTTGCTAACAACGGAATACCCAAGTGATTGCATACAATAATACAAATTTCAATTTTGGATTCAACAAAAGCAACATCAGTGTTAACTTTAAGAACCCCAAGCTCCAGAGGCATCCAAACCCGTGGCGACAAAACCTAGGGAACTCACTGAAAAGGAACTACCAATTGCTTATGAAGTCTCAGAAATTCCTCCGAATATAGCAGAGCTTGATGAGCAATCGGCTTTCATTAGAACACGACCCTTCATGCCTTAGCTTGTTTCGGGCATACCAAATGAGCCAAGCACAATTGGCAAAAATAGCAACACTCTCTGTATCATATAGCAGAAGAATTAAATAGAGCAAATCCATAAAATAGCAGGCAAAAAGTTGCAACCATTTCTCCCCTAAAGGAAGTTGATTCCACACACTTCTTGCAAAGTGACACTTAAAAAGAGCGTGCCTGTCGTCTTCTATTTGAAAATTATAGTGAACAAAAGCCAGATTTTCATACATACCTCGTTTCATAAGGTTCACCCTTGTAGGGAGAATATTTAGAGAAGCTCTCCAGAGGAAAATTTTCACCTTAGGCTGCACCGGTAGGCTATAGATAGATCTCCAAACCTTAGCTTCTTGACTACTAGATGAAGGGCCATTTGATCGACTAGTTGAGCTCATATAGGACATCCCAGCATTATACCCTGATTTCACTGTATAAAAACCATTCTTGGTAAAGTGCCATATATATATATATATATGTACATATATTTGTCCTTAGGAAACATTGGAATAAGTGGAGTTTGCAGAACGGCATTTCCTCATAGGAGAAAGAGGTGCCTGATCGAATCATCTTTCCAACATACCTGGTTGAAATCAGTGAGATCAGACACCTTCCTTTCATTACCTCGAGAGAGAAGAGGAAACTTTAAATTTGCTAAGAGAGGAAATCCACTTATCAAGTATATAGGTAGAGCAGTTGTTGCCAATACGACGACTTAGCCCTAAAGAGAGGAAGTTTTTTCCTTCAAGGAGACTTCACCATAAAAAAGAAGGTCTGCGACCTAGTGAGGTAGTCAGGAAATTTCCTAAGGAGAAATACTTAGCTTGAAGGCATTTAGCCACCAAAGATGATGGAGAGTTTAAAATAAGCCAACACTGTTTAGCAATGAGAGCCAAATTAAAACCTTCGAAATCCTTAAAACCCATATCCCCATGTTTTTTTGGTTTGCAAAGTACTGCCCAAGATTTCCAACAATTTTTTTTTTGTTTCCCTCATACCCGCCCCAAAAGAAACAAAGAACCATAGAATTTAGAGCTCCAATGATATTAACCAGAAGGAGAAAACAAGACATAGCGTATGCAGATATAACTTGGACAATACTTTTAATAAGAACTTCTTTCCCCGCTTGGGGCAAGAATTTTTCCTTCCATCCATTAAGCTTTTTCCACACTTGATCCTTGACAAATGGAAAAATATCACTTTTGGAGTGCTCAATCAAACAAGGTAAGCCAAGATAAAAGTCATAACCCCCTTTGTTTGGAATACCCAACAAAGAAGTAATAAACTCTTGTAAAGGTAAAGGGACAAACTTATCAAAAACAAGGCAGACTTCTGAAAATTTACCTCTTGACCAGATATAGAAGCATAGTTATGCAACATTGATTGAATTGCCTCAGCCTATTGAAGAAGCTTTGCAAAATACTATACTATCATCTGCAAAAAAGAGGTGAGAGATAGAGGGACACGAAGGATTAAACTGCAAGCCAGAGAGAAGTCCCTACCTCTCAGAATAACGAAGCATGGTAGAAAGACCCTCAACACAAATAATAAACAATAAAGGGAAAGAGGGTCTCCCTGGCAAATACCACAGGTAAGGGAGAAACTAGCAGAAGGACATCCATTAATAAGCATTGAAAACTGTACAGTACGAATGCACCTCATGATAGGAGCGATTAAAAGAGAGGGAAATTACATAGCAAGCATCACTGATTCCAAATAATTCCATTCAACCCTATCAAAAGCCTTGCTAAGATCAAGTTTTAGAGTAAAATGGTTGGAACCATTAATTTTACCATGTGCCATAGAATGGAAAGCCTCGAAAGCAATAATGAAATTATGAAGCTATAAAGGGCTTCAACCTATTAACAATAATTTTAGAAATAAGCTTATAAATGATATTGCAAAGCCTAATAGGCCTATAGTCTTTAACTACAATCGGAGACTTAACTTTTGAAATTAACGACAAATAAGTATCATTAAGAGCACTAATATCATCCCCATTATTAAGAATCTCGAGAACCATGGTCGTTACCTTATCTCCCAGGACACTCCAATATTTATGCAAAAAACAGGCTTGTAGACCGTCGGGTCCGGGCGCTTTGCGCCCTTTCATCTGCTTCAGAGTAGCTCCCACTTCAGCTGGAGTAAATGGTTAAGCCAGGGTATTTATTTACTGTGAAGTTTTATGGTGGAAAAAAGTGGTATTTCGATCTCCCTCCATAAGCCAGTCAGCATGTGACCGTGTCTTCCAATAATCCTCCTCAAGGGAAAAGAATCTATCCAATTCCAACTCAAGCTTTGACTCCTTTGCCACAGTCTAAAAGGTCTGGGATCGCAAAGAATCAAGCTTCACTCTAGCCCTCTTGATGTTATGGTTGAGGTTGCCATACTTTTTCCGATTCCAATCCAAGAGATGGTCTATAATAGAGCTAATATTAGCTCTTACATTTCCTGCAGAAGGTCAGGCACCCAAAGTTTATTAAAGATATCAAAACATTCCTCATCTTTTAATCAATGAGGCTCAAAGCACCTACTCTTAGACCTACTATTTCCATAATCATTAGGAGTGGAAGATAAAGCAATGATAAGAGCAAGATGATCAGAATGACTAAGCGAAATGTGTCACGTAGAACAAGATGGATAAAGTTGTGAAAAAGCGGCAGAAACCAAACCTCTATCTAATCGGGTTCGTAGAAAGTTACTTGCCAACTTAGGCCTCTTCCAAGTAAATTTCGGCGTTTCATAGCTCAAATCAAATAAATCTGTGTCAGAGAGAGCATCTCTAAAATTTTAAACCTACCAATTATTTCTCCCCCTCCCTATTTTTTCATCTAGAAATAAAATTTCATTAAAATCACCAGCCACAAACCAAGGTAAATTACACAAAGAATGAAAATGATGCAAGAAATCCCAAGAGAAATGTCTAAGTTTAGACTTAGGATTACCATAAAAATCAGTGAAAGAAAAAGAAACCGAATTAAGAAGAGTAACAGAAACATCTATGTGACTCAAAGAATAACCAAACAAAGAAACATAAATGCCATTATTTCAAAAAAGCCCATGGCCCACAGGGAGGCCATTCGATCCAAAAAAACCACAATCAAAATCCAAAGAGATCCTAGTACTATTCATTTATTCTGATAACACTTGGTCTCAGCTAAGAAAATAAGAAAAGGCTTAGTAATCTGAATTAAACTATGCAGAACATGAATTGCGTGAGAGCTATTAAGTCCCTTGCAATTCCAACGTAGAAGACTCATGAATCTCGGTGGGGCTGAACAACATCAGCCTCTGCCATTGGTAAAATGGGAACAGAAAGCTTGGACCACTTCACAGATGGGTTGGAGTCAAAGGTTGTCTTGGAAATCTCAGGCAAGCATCAAAGACAGGTGGCCTTGAAGCTAAATTGCTTGCAGACCCCACCTCCCGAGTCAACCTTTTGAAACTTGATGGTTTCTTGGGCTTGATGGCACAAGTCTCCTCAGTCTTGGAATGCAGGTGTCCCATTCGCTAAAGCTGGACCTACAACAGAGCTAGGAAACTATTTTTTCACAAAGTTAATAAAAGAAACTCGGAAAGAACATCAAAAAAATCAAAGACAGATTTATAAACAGAATATTTAGCATCAATAAAATCCCAAACAGATGGGGTCCAACCCCAAGTAAAATGTATGTTGTGAAAAGTGATACCGTCATACTAAAAATCAACCACAAATTTATCCACAAGCAAGGGTCAGTCCCTTGGCTAAATAAAAAAATATCAGATAAATAATTACTTCCACTATTAACTAAACCATTACATAGACCGGGGGGGGTAAGTGAGGACCACAAGAATCCATATCAGTGCCCACAGAACACAAGCCTAGGGGTGAACACAAACTAAAGGGATTGCACTCAGGAAGACAACTTTCCTACCCACATTCCCATTCCACCATAGCCACTGGCGAACAACTACGGGGAAGCCTGCCCAGAGCCCCTCCATCGTCCTCATCACTGGCGGCTGACCTACCAGGCAAGGGCTCACGCATAGTGGTGCAAACAAAATGCTCTCTGGGAGTTCCATCACAACAAGAAGAAAGAGATCCACCACCATCCCACCCCAACTCCGACTTCTACAAGTCGGTGAGCAGCGGTGAAGGCACCGGCGAACCATCCTCAAAACAGGGAAACAGTAGAGAAGACAAAAGTACAGAGCAAGAGGAAATAGAGGGAGCTAGAAAAGAGTAAGGGGAGGGGAAGGAACTAGCAGAGAACCGAGAGGGAGGCCAGTGCCGTCCGTATACTCTGCCGGCAGCACCCATTCCGCAACAATTGCTAATTCCTCAGGTGGTTTCTTCCCCCACACAGAAATTTCACAGGAAAGGAAAGAAAAAGACAGAGACTCATAAGCATCAACAGGTAAAAGACAAATATAAACATTTAGAACCCCCTTCATCGGGAAACACAAAGCTAGAGAATAGAGCTCTAGGAAGGGAGAGGCATTTGCACCGACAGGAGGGGAAAAAACAAAGGGAAACCCAGCAAAAGAAGGAGAGGAAACCTGTGATTTTCCAATTGTTGGAGAGGCCCTTTGGATTTAGAGAGTGCTAGCTGTAGAGGAAATACTTTGTCGGCGATTGCAAGAGAGGTCATTGTCTTGCGAGGTACCCAAGTTTGGGCCATGAGACTTTGCCCTGCACCACAAGATGTTTGATGGACATGGCGCAGTTCTTGTCAGCTCCTGTAGAGATCACAACATCCTTGCCCTTTTGTGACCCCGCATCCACCAAGTGATGGAGAATTGTCGGCAGGAGACACCCCCCGCAACCGAGTATGAGCCATCAAAGAGCCTTCTACTTTAGAAAGACGACAGACAGACACAAGGCGACATGGGCAGCAAGTCTTCTTGAAAGATCACAACAGCTGGGCTGTGGTTCGATGAACCAAGGTCAGGCCGAGAACTGTTCATTGCTATCTGCTCTATTAGGTCGTATACCTGTTAAGGTGTTTTATGATCTGTAAACCCTCCCGTTGAGACGTCTATCAACTGTCACGCTTCGAATGACACTTTATTGTAGAAACTTTGAATTTGGATTCCCAAATCTAGACCATGGATATTTTCTAAAAAGCTCTTTCCATCGTTCCAAAGCGGTGTCTTCAGAAACTTTATTAATCTTTAAGGTATCGTACATCTCTAAGAAATTTTTAACATGAACGTTTGGATCCTTATCCAGAAGTCCGTCGAACTGGATATTGTTTTGCAGCATCTGGATGATATTTGGCTTTATCTCAAAGTTGTTCGCCTCTACCCTTAGCCTTCCTATGCTCAATTACCTCTCAGAGATGGACGGTCGGGCATAATCTACCATTGTGCACTCCGCCATTGGTGGTGGTGGATTCAATATGAATAAAGGATTAGCAAACAGTTGAACTGCCTGCTCTTCCTTCGTCTTCTCGAGGGTTACTATTTCACTAATGCTTATCGTTTCGAACCGAAGGGCGCAGTGGGCACCCTGCAGCATGCGTTTTGGCTCTGGATCAAAGGGTAATAATTCACCACTTTTTTTCCGGGGCATAAACTAGTACTACACGACCTGCAACAGAAGAAAACATGACCAATCCCACAAAGTCGAACACAACTCCACAAGATAAACAAAAAATAACCGAATGATGCGAAGACAAAGACCAATTCAAAAGAAAAAAAAAAAGAAATGACTAAAGCACTATAAAAATGATTTTCTTTAAGTTTTCATTCCTCGGCAACGGCGCCAAAAACTTAAAGTTTTAAAATCAAAAGGGATAAACTACTAAAATAAAGTAACAGGTAAGTAGACCTATCACTGTAGTAAACGAGCTAGATTTGAGTGTCGAATCTCGAGGAGCCATAATGACTCAAGTACGAATTGCTCTTTTTAATGTTTAGTCTAAGAATGGTTTGAAGAAGAATTATATAAAAAGCTAAAAACAATTTAATTAACTAGAGAAAGAAAAACTAGAAAATTAAGGTTTTAAAAAGTATTAAAGCCAGAGTTTGGATGGTGGAATCCCTCTAGTCCTTGTTACTAATTTAATTGGAAAAACCTTATAAAAATGATGTTGAATTAATCAAGTTGGGTTATCACAGCTAATCGGGCAATCTCTATCTCTAGATGAAAGCCACCCTACTCACTAACCCTTAGTGGAGAATCTTTTCACTCCTTAACCAATTATGACTATAGTAATTATAGGTGATTTAAAGGACCTAAAAATATAATATCATATCTTTAATCAACTACCACAATTAACTCCCAATTGATTGTCCTAGAATGTTCTTCCTTTTTCAATTTCTGAACATCCTTGTGATAAATATAATCTCGCAGTAATTAAATTCAACAAAACACAATTGGAAGATAACTCAATTAAAAACAAACATCGAATTCAATAAATTAAACAAAGAACATCGTAAATAAGAATTAGGTTTCAACCCTCATCCAAGCATAAAATCTACTTACTAATCATTGTATTAAAACTGAAATTAAACATAGAATTTAGTAAAAAGAAAGGAAAAGGAAACTTAGGAGAAATTTGAAGCTGACTGCGCAATCCCAAACACTGCCCGAGCTCGTCTCTCAATCGAAGCCCATCAACTCTTTATCTCGAAGTATTCAATTACAAAATTTCTACAGATTTCATACCTAATTGAGGATGAATTTGGGGAAAAATCTAACCTAAATTCGCCCCTAATTGCCTCTCTTAGCCCTAATAGCAGATTTTTTTTTTATTAATAGAAGAAAAACTACATTTAATAGAGTTAAAATCGGATTAAATCTACTACAGCAGGGACCTACCTCATGGTAGGTCGAGCACTACCATCTGCGGTAAGGTTCTATACAATATTCTTCTTGTGTAGCCGGAGCCTACCGTTGATGGTAGGGATAACCTATCGTCGCTGATAGGGTTCTATTCGTCTTCTTCTTTTTGCTCCAAGACCTACTGTCGATGATAGGTTGGCCTACCTCAAACGGTAGGTCTTCTTCATGTGTGCCATCAGCTTCTTTTCGTCATTTTCACTCTATTTTTTTTTCGTTTTCGTTTCTTTAAATCGTTTTCTCCTTTGGAAAGCATCTAAGTCAAGAATAAAAGATATTAACCTAAAGTATAAATTTTATATATTAAAAACATTATAAAACGATGAAAATAATATATAGAAATATAGACAATCTAGCACATATCAACCACGTCATGTGTTCTTGAATGATAATAAGATCTTACATTTAATTGTTTCTTCACTAACTGAATTAGAAGAAGAAAAATTAATTAGGGTGCTTAGAGAACATAAGAAAGCTTTTGGGTGGCAAATGGTTGATATTAAAAGCATAAATCCATCAATTTTCATGCATAAAATATTATTGAAAGAACCACATAAAGCTGTTGCTCAATCTCAAAGAAGACTAAACCCTATTTTGCAAGAGGTTGTTAATAAGGAAGTAATTAAATTATTAGATTTAGGAATAATATATCCTATTTCTATAGTGAATCTATAAGTTTGTTCCAAGTTGTGCCTAAAAAGTGAGTTTACTGTTGTAGAAAATAAAATAATGAACTAATTCCCACTAGGCTAATTACTGGATGGGGTGTTTGCAATGATTATAGAAAGACAAATAATGCAACTAGAAAGGGCCATTACTCATTATTCTTTATAGACCAAATGCTTGAGAGACTTAGTGGCCATGTTTATTACTGTTTGAAGTTTAGATTAGAGCAGCCAATCCCGGATGTGTTTTGGATGGAACTTGGCAAGAAGTAAAGAAGGCAGTCGACCACGGCTCCTTCGCAAATGAAGTGATTTCTTGATGTTTTCGGTAGCACTGTCAAAACGGGCTGGCCCGGACCGTCCGCGATATGGACGGATATGATTTTTAAAATTTAGGCCCGTAAAAAATGAGCTCGGACCGGACCGGACTGTTTTTTATGCGAGAGTTTACGGGCCGGTCCGGTCCGGTTCGCGGGTTGGCCCGTTTATGAGGCATTATTTTATCTATTATTATATGAATTATTTTAGGACCTAATTTAAGTTATTTATTTTCTTAGGGACTTAAATGAAAATAATGTGTTTGTTTGTAAACCCTACTCTTTTCTGAAAGTTTAGGCAGCCTCCTCCCCTCTCTCACTCTCAGTCTCTCGTCTCTCGTCTCTCAGTTGGCTCTCACTGTCTCTCATTCTTCTTCAATTTCGACTTCTTCTTCAATAATCCTCAGCAGACAACAGCCGCAGCTGTCGTCCCTCACCTCTCGCCGTCGCCCCCACCCACCAGCCGCAAGTCTCCAGACTCTTCACGAACGATCGACACCTCCCGCAACTCCGCTCTGCACTACTGGTCCACTGCGCGGCTCTGCAGCAGCACAGACGCCACATCGTGACAGGGGAACTCCATTTAAGTTCACGCTTAGCCAAGGTAAGAAATTTGTTATTTTTCTCTCAATCTTTTATTGTATGGGAACGGTTGGAGGCTGCTTCTATTATGGGTTAAGTATAAATTCGTCGAATACAGGTAAAAAATTCTAACATTGTCCATTTATATTAGCTACTTGTTCAAGAGTTCAAGAAATTGAAAATTTCTCTTTTGGCATAAAAGAAATGGGTAAGTTCCCACATAAGATAAGAATTATTCATCCGCGAAATAACCAATCCAATAGAAAAGCTAAAAGAACTTTCTTTCCCGAATTTCATTCTTCTTTATTCCTTGAGGATTGAAAATAACTTTCTTTTCAACTGTAATGAACATTCTCTGACATGAGCAAAAAGCATGAATTGTATAGGAATTTAAGCTTATAAATATTTTTTATCTTGAAGTTGTCATAAGCAAGACCCTTCATTATCATAGTGCAACTGTTATAGCATAATAATGTATAAACTAAATTTAATCATCCCAGTTGATATTAGAAGGCTTCTTTTGTCACTTCATCTGTTTGTTCTTTGCTTGGGTTGGTGAATTAATAATTTGATTTTCATTATTTTGTGGGTTTACTGATTTGATTTTCGGAATTTCTTATGCTTGAACTAACCTTATATAGATGTTCAAGTTGATGCAATTTATTATTGATTTGATTTTGGGAATTTCTTATGCTTGAACTAACCTTATATAGATGTTCAAATTGCTGCAACTTATTATTGATTTGATTTTGGGAATTTCTTATGCTTGAACTAACATTATATAGATGTTCAAGTTGCTATTTATTATTGATTTGATTTTGGGAATTCCTTATGCTTGAACTAACCTTACAGATGGTTTTTTTTTTTTAGTTTGGTTCTTTTGAGTTTGTTCGTGCTTGTTTGTCCGTGTTTGTGAATTTATGCCGTTTGTAGTTTACTTTGTCTGTTCTAGCTTTATTTAAAAGAAAAGATGTAATGCTGTTTGTAATTTGGTTCAACTTTAAAATTTGTGCAAGTTCATCGAGCATGCATTGAAAGGGAAATCATTTCACTACTCGATCATCCATTTCTTCCAACACTATATACATCTTTTCAGGTTTCCTAACTTTTCTAATTAATCAAGTTTATTCCAATAAGAACCAATGTCTCTCTACTCTATGAAAAAATGGTTATAAAGCATCAAAATAAAATCACTGGTGAAATTTTAGTTATTCATAAATGACTGATAAATCTCTATATATTAGCCTTTCCATGATTTATTATGTTATTCAAGTTGGTTTAACTCCGACCATTAAGTCATAAGTTTGTAGGTAAAGCTTATGATATTTATTTTCTTTATTTTAACCAAAAAAATGTTTATTTTCTTTATCTCTTCTTGTTTTAAAGTGCTGATGGTATACTGATGAAATAAGAGAAGTTTAACTCTGTACTTTACTGGAAATGATACCATGGAAAGTGTAAATGCTACTATGGAAAGATTGTTTAGTAAAAGTCTAATCTTATAGGCGTAATAAGAGAAGGTCATGTATCTTGACATGCTTAACTGTTTCTTTGATTTGGAACTGCTATCTACGTTTTAAATATAAATATAAAAGATGTCCTGCAGCTATATGGTGTGTCTCAATGTTTTACTTGGGCACTATATCATGTTTTAATGTTTATGTGATTGTGTTTGTGTAGTGTTCGCTATGTGAATGTGTTTGTGAATTGAAATACTGTAGAAAATGGATAAAAATGTTGATGATGATGAATTAATTGCTGAACAATTCGTTAGGCCTATAATGTTCAACTCTGTGAGCACTATCAGTTTTTGGAATCTTTATCATTATAATCTTTAAGTGCTTCATGTTTATAATCTTTATCATCATTCATCAGCAATTCATTATCATCTGATTAGTTAGTAAGTGCTTCAAATCATGAATTATAAACATTTTATCCATTGCAGAAGATGGATAAAAATGTTGTTGATGATATTAGTGATAAATGTGATCAATCAAATGCTGCACAATCTTTAAAGAAAGCGAAAAAATTCTATAAGTCAAATGTATGGATTCATACCAGAAGGCTTGATATTGTTGGTGAAGATGGAGAACCTAGGGTTGAATGTGTTCGTTGTGGGAAGGTGTATATTGCAGGAGGAAAATATGGAACATCTAGCATTTCACATCATGTAAAAGTTTACTTTGATATCAATGAAATGATATTTAGAGAGTAAGTACAACTTTTTCTTCATTTAATTTATGAATATTATTTATTAATTTTTTTATTTACTATATAATCTATGTTTTGCGTCTTATAGGTAAAGATGATGAGGAGAGGATGTAATCAAGTTGAAGATGAGTCCTCAAGATGAAATGATGAAGAAGAAGAAGTTGGTGTTTAATTTTTCGTATTGACTTTTTGTTAAATAATTATTAATTTGTTTTGTTGGATGATTATTGTTACTTATTAATTTTTTTATGTTGGTTTTTCTCTATTTTGATTGATTAGGATTAATATATATTATTATTATAGTTAATAGGCAAGATTTTAAAAAAATCAGAAAATTAGCTCGCAAAAAAAAAAAAAGAGTAAAGCCCGCGGGTTGGCCCGTTTACCCGCGGGCTGGACGCGAACCGGTCCGGTTTGACCCGTTTGACAGTGCTAGTTTTCGGCTTTCTAATTCAGGTCTTATAGTACCTTGTCCCCTAACTAAGTGGCATATGATGCCCATAAACATCTTTTAAGTACACTTAGTAGTTAGGGCAATTAGGTAATCACAAGAGAACCTATAAATAGTCTCTTTACTAATCATTCTCTTCAAGTTATGATGAATGAATGAATATTTGCATCCAAGAGTATTTTCTCCTAGGGTTTTTCTTGTAGTTTCTTCTTCTTCCTTGTAGCTAGAGTAACTTAATGTTAGATTAAGCAAGAATTTCTTGAATCAAATTCAAGAGCTTCTTGTTCATTTCCTAATTCCTAATTCTTAGAGTTGATAGTTTCTATAACTATTGTTGCTAGATATGGGTCTTCTTTGATTGAGAAATAGGTGGGAACTTTGTAGTTCATGTTGATTTCTCTTCAAAGGAAAGATTAGAACTCTTTTATTGGAGGTTTTAGTGAGAATCACTAAGGTTGCCAAAGAGATTTTTCTTCAAATCCTCAAGAGCAAAAGAGAAGGTCCTTGGAAGAGAAGAGCTCAAAATTCAGTCAAGAATGAGTTCATATCATAAAGTTTGGCCTCCACTTCCTAACTGAGAAATAGTAACCCATTATGATCCAAGGCCCACTCTCCAACAACTTCATGTAGTCTTTTTTATATCGGAAACTGGCGACCAAAAAACCTCCTTTGACATCCTGTAATTAGAAGCTATTGTCCAACTTCTACACATTTAGTACTCGCGGATGGAGGAACCTTAAGGATATGTTTTGTCCAAGAAGCTTTAGTATCATAGCTCAGTGCCAGGACTTGTACCATTCAATGTTTTCTTTTTTTGAGACAGCTATGTGTGGCCATTTGGCGGACTTCATGACCAAGAGCATGGGCAGCATGAGAATTTAGACTTCATGGCCGTGCTACATTCTTTCTCTCATGAAGCTACTGTTTGAAATAAAAAGAGCTTTGGTAATATTTTTTTTGGAAGAAAAGAAATTTCTTGGCAAGATAGAGTGGAATTCAAAAAGCATTTGAGACGGGCCTTCTAGTTTCCTAGGAGAGCTTGAATCAAAGTTGGTCACTGAATATGGGCCAATTCTAAAACAAGAAGAGCTTTTTTTTGGTTTGAAAATCTTGCTAAAGGGTTTGTAGAAGGAGAGTGTAACACCAAATTTCCCATAATTAGACTTTGATCAAAGAAAGAAATGAAACATATCTATGCTTATGGACTCCATGTTTAATTGGGTGCAAGATTTGGAGGACTTTAAAAAATTTGTGAGGTACCTCTAGGTTCAATTTAAGATGGGGAGAAAGGCAGCAGGGCCTTGATGGATTCATTCCATTATTATTCCAAAAATTCTGGGATACCAGTGAACACAAAAGTTTTTGCTACCTTCTGAAGCCACTGATGTGAAAAATCTTACTAGTGAGACTTAAAGTAGTTTCATACTGGGTAGGCAAGCTGCGCATAGTATTTTCTTTGCTCAAGAGGCCGCTCATATCATGAAACACAAAAAGGATAAGCAGGGGTTGATGGCTATTAAAAATTGAATTGGAAAAGGCCTATGATTAGATTGATTGGAGTTTTCTTGAAAAAGCTTTTAAGAGCATTAATTGGTTTTCTTGGAATGGCCTAGACCATTTGCATCTTTTTGGTTTGCAGATGATCTTCTATTGTTAGGTATTACTTATGAAAAGCAAGTGGTCATCATGGAAATAATAATCTCATGTAATGTAATAAAATGAAACTTATTCATATCAATGTGTGTCCTAGACAAGGGCAGTAGACAATCCTAAATAAAAAATGTAAATATTTGAAGAGATTATAGACAAAATCTTCCATAAAATGATTCTTGAGATTCTTCTCATGGCAAATGGGATTGTCATATATTCAATTACATATAAAATCATGTTTTAAATATAAAAAATAATAGAACAGGTGATTCAACAATTTATATCACCTAGGTGCATATCTTCATGACCCTATTATTAAAACTATGTATTTTTAATAAATATTAAAGTTTTATCCAATTTAAACATTTTCTTCTCCCACGCGCCTTCATCATTCTTTAAAAAAAAGAAAAAAATTACGATGACTCCAGAACAATCACTGAAACCAGCAAATTACAAAAATTATCAGGTAAATTCCACTGCAAATCGCTTGTGGTTGATGAAAATGGGTCCAGTGGTTTGTTCATATGATTGAATCCTTTCTATCGTCAGGAAGTTGTGATGAAAAATAAACTTCCTTTAATCTCTCTTTTCCTTTGTTATGTTGTCATCAGTAGATTTCTATTTAGCAGTTGGATATAGCCCAAGTTTTTGAATTTCTTGTCCTAGTTATGGCAAATATTGAAATTACTATGAGCATTTTTTATTTGCATGGTTATCTTGCAAAAGTTTATTCTCCAGCCCTATATTCATGTAGCTATCATTAATCCTTTAGGCGGTTTTGCTTAGGCTCCATTTGGTTTAGAAATAAAGCGCACATTTCTTCTGGTTTTTAAAAGAAAAGTCATAAAACTCATTTGGACTCGCCCATATTTTATTTTGAAATGAAAAAGAAATGAGCTCCCATGTTGCCTTTCCCATTTACACTAAAACTTCAATCGAAGATTACTTCACTCCTTTATTGTTTCATTAACAACCTAATAACTACCCCACCTTTATTTTTCAACACCCAAAATTGAATAAACCTACTACAAATTCTGTAAACCATTAAATCCATCAAACCCTCTTCTTCGTTTTTTTTTTCACAAATCAATCGTCCAAACCTGCTCAGGATGCCAGAAGAAATGGAAGAATTCCAGGAGGAAGAAGGTGATGAAGAAGAGGAAGAAGATACAGAGAAGAAATGGAAGCAAGGGATGAAGAGGAAGAGGACGAAGAAGAGGAAGATGAAATGGAATTTGATGAGGATGATAATGACAATGATGATTGAAGAAATATGGAAGGTTCGAAGAAATCTCAAGTTTTATTTATGTTATTAGAGATTTGTTGTTTTATTGTAAGGAGTCTTGTATTCTATTTACGTTTTTTGTGATGTTATGTTTTTTAGTCTGATCTTATGGAGAAGTTATGAACAATGGTGAATGATATTTCTTGAACTTCTTAGGTGCAGATATCTTGTTTGTGTATGTTGAAATGGCAACGGTGAATTTTTT
Organism: Catharanthus roseus; assembly: GCA_028651295.1. Lineage (NCBI taxonomy): Eukaryota > Viridiplantae > Streptophyta > Magnoliopsida > Gentianales > Apocynaceae > Catharanthus > Catharanthus roseus. The sequence continues at coordinate 776,549 of JAPQWS010000050.1, read as the reverse complement.
TTAATAATAACCTGGAATTCGTGTTTAAAACCTTGTCATAAGCAAGTTATAACACCAGTAAATGGACATCGTCGAGCATGTTGCAATGAGGGATGAGAATGAATACAATTTTTTTGCATCAAAATTTTTTTTCATTTTCAATGACAAATCATGTCTATGCAGCCATGTAGGTTCAATTGGGGGATTTTTGGTATATGCACACTTTTAAAACTTTTTCCTTATTTCTTAATCAAGTGGGTTCACTTTTAGTTTGAAAAGGAATTTCAAAAGATATTTTCCCTTCATTTACAATTAAAACTAAAAACCCATTTCTTTTTTTTTCCTTGTTTCTTAACCAAGTGGAGCCTTAATATCTTTATTAACATATATATTTTTCGCACCCGTTTATTCTTTTTGTCATTGAATATATATGTATATAAATATATATTTTTTAATATAGTTGAGAAGTGTTTCATGATATATTAACGTGTTTTCCACATTCTGTAAGTAGGGGTGTTCGTCTTTATAATTGAGGGTCCTTATTTTAATATATAGGGGTCCTTATTTTTATAACTAAGGGTCCATGCATTATTCTGTCTTGTCAAGTGTTATTTTCTATATGTAGATGCTCTTGTTAAGTTTTATTATTGAATTTTATGGCACTTCTAATGTGTTTTATCTATAAAATTTCTTTAATAAATTGTTTCATAATATTTTAACATGTTTTATACATTCTTAAGTGGAGTTACTTGTTTTTATAACTAAGGGTCCTTATTTTTATATATAGGATATTCCTTATTTTTATAACTGAGGGTATGCATTATTTTGTTTTGGCCAAGTGTTCTTTTCTATATGTGGATGCTTTTGTTGAGTTTTATTATTGAATTTTATGGTAGGTTTATGTGTTTTAAATGTCATATTTCTCTGAATATAGTTGAGAAGTATTTCATGATATGTTATTATGTTTTCCACATTTTGTAAATAGGCGTCCTTATTTTTATAACTAAGGATCCTTATTTTTATACATAGGGTCCTTAGTACATTATTCTGTTTGGTTAAGTGTTCTTTTCTATATGTAGATGCTTTTTTTGAGTTTTTCTTATTGAATTTTATGGTACTTTTTATTTATTTTAAAATGTCATATTTCTTCAAATACAGTTGAGAAGTGTTTCATGAAATTTTCATATATTTTTCACATTCTGTAAGTAGGGGTCCTTATTTTCATAACTAAGGGTCTTCGCATTTTCTGTCTTAGTCAAGTGTTCTTTTTCTATATGTAGATGTTTTTGTTGAGTTTTATTACTGGATTTTATGGTCCCTTTTATGTTTTTTAACTGTCATATTTCTTTCAAAATAGTTTAGAAGTGTTTCATGATATGTTAACATGTTTTCCATATTCTGTAAGTTGTGGTCCTTATTTTTTTAACTAAAGAAGCTTATTTCATACCTAGGGGTCCTTATTTTTATAACTAATGGTCCATTCATTATTCTGTCTTCGTCAAAGTATTCCTTTTCTATATGTAGATGCTTTTATTGAGTTTTATTATTTGATTTTCGGATAACTTTATGTATTTTTAACTGTCATATTTCTTTGAATAGAGTTGAGAAGTGTTTCATGATATGTTAAAATGTTTTCCACATTGTGTAAATAGGGCTCTTTATTTCTATAACTTAGGGTCCATGCATTATTCTGTCTTATGCAAGTGTTCTTTTCATTTAGTAGATACTTTTGTTGAGTTTTATTATTTTATTTTATGGTACTTTTTATGTATTTTAATGCCATTTCTTTAAATACATTTAAGAAATGTTTCATAATATATTAAAATGTTCTCCTCATTCTGTAAGTAAGGGTCCATGTTTTTATAAATAAGCGTCCTTATTTTTATATTTAGGGGTACTTCTTTTTTTTTTTTTTTTTAATAGTAAGCAAATTTTTATTCTTTACACTTAAATGGACCACAAATCACAAAAACATCGACCTTAAAATATCAAAACACTGAACCATTGCATATAAAAGCATGAACCAACAAACTTGAATTGGAAAAAAATTATAAACTAAACCTTGGCTCCCAACGGTAAATTGCACATATCCCAGCCTTAAAAGGATCCAAGTGTTACAACCAAAAAGAGTGAGGAGAAAAAAAAAGACAAGAAAAGGAAAAAAAAGTCTAAAGCCACTAATTTAATTTCTAAAAGAAACTAATTAAAACTCTGATCTTAAGCCATCTTCTCCGTCATGTTGGCCAAAGTTCTAAGATTAGAACAAGAAGTAGTTTGGAAGACGAATAATAAAATACATACAAAAATATAAAAGTTACGGGGGAAGATTTTTTATTTCCCTCCTTCCACTTTCTCACTTTACCCTCTTTTTCTCCACCTTCTTTCAAAAAAAAGCTCTTGAATTTTTCACTTGAAAATCGTAGGAAGATAAACATGGATGATTTTGAAGGTTTTGAGCAAGAAAATATCGATTTTGAGGGTAAAAAAAACAAAAAATAAAGAATTCAAACTAGTGGTCATTTGACTGGACAAAGCACAAGTATGTCCATATTTGAGCCTAGCCAGGCGCAAGTCTCTAAGGACTTGTACCCAGCTAGGTGCAAGTATAAGTATGAACATACTTGCACTTGATCAAGCAAAATTAGTCCACTAGTTTGAAATTTTTTTAATTAAAAAAATGACAAAAATTGGAAAAAAGGTCAATGGCAAGTGTACCAGCACTTGCGCCTAGCTTGGCGCAAGTATTCCAGGACTTGAGCCTGGTCAAGTGCGCTAGCATACTTGTGGCGAGTTGGGTGCAAGTGCTAGTGCACTTGGGATTTGCCCTTTTTTCTTCAATCTGGTGTGTTTTCTTTAATTATTTTTAAACCGATTAAATTATAAATAAATGAGTATAGAAAGATGTGCGAAATTTTTTTTCATTTGAAGTTGTTGAAGTGTAGAGAGAAGGGAGAGAGAAAGTTTGTAGAAAGACAAAAATGAGGAAATTTTTGAAATTTTTTGCACATCAATTTTATTTCTCGCGCATAATTTATCTATCTTCATTTGGTAAATGACCCAACAAAATCTTGTTCGAGGATAGCACCTGGTTAATTGGCTCGTGGTTAGCCTTTAATAGAAAAGAAGATTGGTGGCAACAGATCATAGATGCCACTAGTGAAGAAGCGATTGGGAATTATTTTTACACTACAAAAAAAAAAAAAAAGAATTGCAACCACAATTTCGGTTGCAATTCAATCGCTATTTTACGTTTTGCGACCGAATTGCGACCAACTTGTCCAGTTGCTAATCTTTAGTCGCTAACGTACAAGTGCGACCAAAAACTCGGTCGCAACAAGAACTTACAACCAAATTATGACTGCGCATCATGGTGTTCTGATCCGACATGTCTCAATCAACTTATGACCAAATGGTAGTCTATTTTAAATGGCCATTTGGTCGCTATGTTTGGGGCCAAATTTAGCAACTGATTGTTCGGTCGCAATGTGGTCATAGATTTGGAGCTAAAATTGTCCCAGAACTATTTGAGACAGATAGTTTGGTCGCGATTCGGTCGCAAATTTTTTTTTCTAAATAAATTGTCTAGAATTTAATATTTTTTTTTTACTTTTTGAGAAACTTGTTTGGTTGCTAATCGGTCACAACTATATATGTCCATACGTCAATAAAAACTAAGTAGAAGAAGCAAGATGGTCATCATCATCTCCTCTCGGGCGCTCACCATTCAGGTCTGCATCACTTGACCGCTCACTACTCGTGCCCTCACCGCTAGGATAGCTAGGCATCTGTCGATCGGGAGGTAGCTCAAGGGATCTCAAGTCGCTCATCGATATATCAACCTCACCAAAGGATCCATTAACAGCTTCATGCAATAAGTGATTATCGTAAGCAATATGCTGCTAGACCTCTGGTCAAACTGCCCGATCCACTTCCTTAACCATAACACTCTACCAATGTCCTCTATCTGCTGCTTAGATGGTGCTACATGGAAGAAAACTCCAGCAGCTGCTCGGGCCTAATGGCACAAACGAGCCGACTTTGTGGTGCCAAAGCCATAAGCGTGCCCCCTTCTAAGGTCCATACCGACTTTATACATTATTTCCATATTGGTAGGCATAGAAGTGCCAGTCTCCCTATGCTCCTACGTCTTCCTGGCCTTCAAGATACAAAATTGCTGCTGAAATTCAAAAAATGTGTTAAATAATACATTTCAAGTAAATTAGGAGGTCATTTGTGATATACAAAGCATTAGAAAGAAACAACTAACCTAAAACTCATCCGGGCGGTGATTAACAAATTGCCCCGATCTCTCATGCCCATCTCGATGAGTGTGGAGCATTCGATAAAGTTCATCATGAGTGAAGGCATTGCCGAGCCTCTGACACTGTAAGATTATAAACGTCACACGCACAAACAAACAATTAAAAACCCAAAAGAAGGTCAGCCCGCATGTTGAAGTTTTGTTTCTTGGATATGTCATATGTAAGGGCACCCACATCCCACAAATCATTTAATCCTTCTATTAACAGTTGCAACTAGACATCCAGTTTGCTTTTCGGATTCTGAGGACCGGGAATAATGACAATTAAGAAAATAACTTCCTCTTTTAAACACATCCATGGAGGTAAATTATAAAGAGTCACAATCACCGGCCAGGAAGAGTATTTTTTCCGGAGACTTTAAAAGGAGAGAAACCATCTGTACACAAACCAAACCTTACATTCCTCGATTCAGAGAAAAAATCAGAATGCACCGTATCGAAGTGCTTCCATGCTTCTCCATCCTAGGATGGCTCATGATGTCTACTTGCTGCTAGCTTTCTGAATGCCATCTCATGTAATCGACGATTTTTTTTTTATGCATACAATATTTGCAACCTAGGAGTTATAGGAAAGTAATACATCTTTTTGTGAATCTTTTTTTTTTACTATCCTTAATTTTTTTCTTTTTATACCGTTCATAACCACAAAACTTGCACTCCCTTTATTAGTGTGTTCCTTCCAATAAAGTATGCAACCGTTAAGATATACATCAATCTTCTGAACATGCAAACCTAAACTGGACAATAATTTTTTCATTTTGTACCAATCATCTATCGCCTTATTGTCCTTGGGGAGTAAGAGTTTCACATATAGTGCTACTTGATCAAAATACTGTTCAAACCAAGTTGTTCTCAGACTTTATACGTAACAACTCCACAATCGCAAAAAAAACTATGAATAACTACGTACACCTTTCATACAGTGGTACATCGACTACTTTTAAGATATCATAGAAATTTTGTGCATTTGGATTAGGTGCTTCCTCATAAGTATAGCTGGCGGCTCGGGGTTGAAGTTCGGCCCAGCAGCATTAAATATCATCTCACGAATCGGGCCCCTTTCTATAGTTCTACTCGATCTTGTTTCCCTTACAATACTCACACTTATCCCTATATATACTCCCCAAGGTGCTTCTCCATGGCATGTCCAATTATGATAATTAGGCTTAAATTCCCACGTAAAAAGATGTGACCTTAAATCATCCACGATTATTAACTTCTTATTTTTGCACTTTGCACATAGGCACCATATCTCATTTTCCTTACTATTATTTGTAGAAAGACATCAATATATAAACCGATGTACCCCATTGACAAATTCACTATTCAATTCCTTAACCGCACGTCTTGTATACATCCAATTTCTATCCTGCTCCATAATTTTGCTACACTCAAGAGAATAGAATTATAAGTTTATAAATGAGAATAAGAAGGAATCGAAGACCAATGATTTGTTGAAAGAAACAACTTAACGTATATTTCATTTTAAGTTAACTTCTAAAAGATGAAGAAATAGAATCCATTTATTGATAAATTGGTAATAAAACAGTACAAACATTTACTATTTTTCTTTTTTCATAACTTACCTACCTGTCAAAAAAAAAAAAAATTGCTTATATGCATGTTTATGTACTGTTTATTTAAAGAAAAATATTAAATACGTTTGTGAATAAGTTCTTTTTTTTTTTTTTTTTGTGAATATACGTGTTCATGGATGCAGATCTATTAAGGATTCATATTTCGATATTTCCACATTTAGATATTTCTATATATTTATATAGACATTTTCATAACTTAGAAATCCTAAGTTTTGTATACTTTCCTAGTGGTGATATATTTCCATAATAGCTAGACTAGAGGATTTGTAAGACAACTATATAATGTAATTATTTTGACATAATAAGATGGAAAAAATTGATTGTTTTCCCACTGAAAACTTTCATATTATCAGAGCCAGCCTTGTCTAAATTCTCATAATAAGTTATGACAAGGAAGATACTGGCAACGTTAACAACGACATGGTAAAAGAAAGCCATGTTCGTGAAATAAAGAAAGATGCCTACTATGTGGCGTCTTCTGATGCTCCCGGGCTGACCATAACAACAGTCCAATTAAAAGAGAATGATAAAGACAATAACTATGCAGAATGGGTAAAAGCCATGCGATTGACCTTGCGTTCGAAGAAAAAATTGGGATTTGTCGATGGAACAATTTCCATTCCAGAAAACGATCCAGACAAAAAGGAAAAACGGCAGGAAATTAACACTTTGGTAAATTCATTGATTCTCATACTATTGAGCCCTCTCTCGGATCGTCCGAGAGAGCTGATGAATTATGGACAGACTTAAAAGAACGGTTTTTAGTTGAAAACAGACTGCAGAAATATGAATTAAAGACGGCATTGGCAAATTGCAAATAATGAGGGATTCAATAAACATGTATTATTCGAGTTTGAAAAAAATATGGGATGAATTGGAAAATTACACTTAACTCCCATCTACTACATACACGGATTTTTTGGCAGCCATTACAAACGAAAGGGAGGAAGAAAAAGTTGTTCAATTTTTAATGGGACTAAATAGTACAATTTACGGTACTATACGTTCTTATCATTTAGCTTGCAAGTTGGGCATTTCCGATCCTTATGCTCCAACTTAAGGGAGAGTATTAAGGATCCATATTAGATATTTCCATATTTAGATATTTCTATATATTTATATAGACATTTTCACGACTTAGAAATCCCAAGTCTTGTATACTCTCTTAGTGGTGATATATTTCCATAATAGCTAGACTAGAGGATTTGTAAGACAACTATATAATGTAATTATTTTAACATAATAAGACGGAAAACATAGATTGTTTTTTCCCATTGGAAACTTTCAAGATCACATGAGGATCGTGCATGCTAGCTTTATTAGTTGAAAAGGATGATTTAAAAATTATAATTGTGTCAAGAGATTTCGATCATTTTTCACTAGTTTCCATTTGTTACGACACCATTAATTCCTCAAAATATTTTTAATTTTAAAAGGACATAAGGAAACTTAAATTTGAGCATTTGATTGGTTTATGTTGACAAGTAGCTTTATTTCTCGCTTTTGACAACCTAGAAATGAAGAAAGAATAAACGTACAAATTTTTATTATTTGTTTTAGTAACTTAGAAATAAATCAAGAAATAGAGATACAAACTCTTATACTTTTTGTTTTTAATAACTTCTCAATGAATCAAGAAATAGAAATGCAAACACTTCTATTATTTGTTTTTAGTAATTTGGAAATGAATCAAGAAATAGAAGTACAAATTAACACTTCTATTTTTTTTTAGTAACTTCTCAATGAATCAAGAAATAGAAATACACACACTTCTAAAATGAATCAAGAAAGAGAAGTAAAACACTTCTATTGTTTGTTTTTAGTAACTTGGAAATGAATCAAGAAATAGAAATACAAATTACTTCTATTATTTCCTTTAGTAACTTGGAAATAAATGAAGAAATAGAAACACAAACACTTCTATTTTATTTTTAGTAACTTGGAAATGAATCAAATAATTGAAGTACAAAATACTTCTATTATTTCCTTTTAGTAACTTGAAAATCAATCAAGAAATAGAAGTATAAAAAACTTCTATTATTTGCTTTTGATTACTAGAAATGAAAATAAACTAGACGTACAAACACTTCTATTTTTTCTTTTTCGATAACTTAATAGAAGTATAAATGTTTCTATTTTTCGCTTTCGATAACTTAGCATAATACTTAGACATCTAAGTATCATTCTCTAAATTGTATACAAAATTAAAAAAAATTGATAGAGTTTCCTATGTAAAATAGACATTTTCTAGAGACAATGGTCACCCAAACGCAAAATTCAACCTTTAAACAAAAAGTCCCGGCTCCCCCATAAACAATTAAATATCATGAAACTTATAACTTATAGATAAAGTTTAAAGTTAGTAGCTTTATTTGTTTGTAAATTATTATATTATCTATATTACACATTCTATATTTATATTTATATTATATATTCTAAAGCATAAGTTATAAAGTATAATTCTTCTTTTTTATTTGAGCAAATTAATTTCTTAGCACAAAAGGGACAATTTTCATAATTCTTCAAGCATAAAAGAGGAGAATGATAACCCCAAAAATAGCAAGAAAATAGGAGAATTACAGTTCCAAACTAAACACAAAAATAAAAGGGTCACAGCCCACACACTAACAGAAACAAATGGAAATTAAAAAAACAAAGGATAAGGAGCAAGAGTATCCCGAAATTCAAGAGAAATTGAAAGACCAATTCATAGTCAACCCACTATACTCTGCTAAAATTTCAAGCTAGAAACCTCCAATGAAAACGTTTTAATTTATCAAGCACTAGGAAAAATTTTGGGCTTAATGCTAAATACTTAAGCTATCACCGACAAAGCAAGTCTTGTGGTGTTTTGGAGTGTTTAATACCAAATAGACGCAATTATGGGATTCTTGAGTTAAGCAGCGAAAATCATGGCAATGATAACTCTTTTAGTTTAATAGGATTCTGAAATCCTCCTACCCTATAGATACTGCTCTCGGATATTACATTTGCTTGAGCAATGAGTAGTTTTCAAAGGCACAATTTATACCTATATTGTGCAACAACTCCTGGTATATATTTTTCCTTTGTTGGTTTATTAGTTTACATTTCAAAATATATTGGATATCTTGTTAATTGAGCTTTTTTTTTTAATGCCAAAATCCATTTTTATTCACTTCTGGATTTTATGATCATACTTGAGTTGTGTATTCTATTATTTATCAATTAATAGATGTAGTGATACATGCTAAAAAATTTAGCAAAGTCTTTTTCCTTCATAATTACCTTGTTCTAGTGATATAGTTATAGAAACCACAGATAATTGATTGGTTTGGGAAATTCAATGAAATGATAAACCAAACATCATATTTAAGAGATGAACACAAGAATTGCAAAGTAAGAGATGAACTTGAGAGAAGAGTTACCTCTGTAATTGATGTTTTGTAAAAGTTTTCAGTAGGACACCTTTTCCACCTTTTCTATTTACTTCATTGGTTTGTTTTTCCATATATACAGAAAGAACTTCCTATCAATTAGGAAGAAGTTATAGAGTATTAGCTTTTCAATGTCTAAAATATTTCAACTACAGATCCTAACTAACAACTACAATCTACAACAATAATATCTCAATATCTCAACACTCCTCCTCAAGTTGAAGCATGAAGATCATGAATGCCCAACTTAGCAGACAATTTGCAGAATTGTGGCAAATATTGTGCTTTTGTGAGCAGGTCAGCATGTTGTGAAGCACTTGGGATGTAAACAGGAGTGATCAGATGAGCTTGAAATGCATCATGTACAAAATAACAATCCATCTCAAATATGTTTAGTACGTTCGTGAAAAACAGGATTAGCAGCAATGTAAATAGCTGCCTGACTATCACAATGAAGTGGTATGGAGTGAATCACTGGAACTTGTGATCAGCAAGAAGTTGGTCTAACCACTTTAGTTCGCACAATGTCATTGCTATGGAAAGGTACTCTACTTCTACAGATGATCGTGACACCGTATGTTGTTTCTTTGTCTTCCAAAACATAGGAGAATGACATAGAGCGACAAAATACCCAGTAACGGAACGTTGAGTAATTGGACAACTTGCCCAATCCGAGTCACAATAAGCTATCAACCACAGAGGTGCGTTAGCACGAAGTAGAATTCCCCATCCTGGTGAACCTTTAAGAAACCGAATGATGCAAAGAGCTGCGTCCCAATGTTCTCTGCAAGGATTTTGTATAAACTAAGCCAACATATGAACAGAGTACGCAAGGTCTGGGCGAGTGATCGACAAATAAATTAATTTTCCAACAAGGCGACGATATCGATCTGGCTGAGTAAAAAATTCTATAGAAACTTTAGCTAACTGATGATTGGGCTCTAACGGGGTAGAAACAAGTTTAGAACCAAGTATTCTTGTTTCAGAAATGATTTCCAGAGCGTACTTATGTTGACTGAGATAAAATCCTGCTTGACTACGGGCAATCTCAATTCCTAAGGAATATTTAAGATGATCCAGGTCCTTCATATGAAAACACAACCCTAGGTAGGTTTAAATTTATTAATGCAGGCCACATCATTACCAGAAAGCAACAAGTCATCAAAATAAATCAAAATGTAGAGAAAAATATTATTTTCCCTAAATATAAAAGGAGAGCAATCGGTATATGACTATACAAACTCGCGCTGTCGAAGAGCTTCTGTAAGTTTAGAAAACTAACACCGCACCCTTGTCAGAGCCCATATAAAGATTTATTAAGACGACAAGCCTTATGCAGGTCTGAAGTGAGGAATCCTAGAGGAAGTTTCATATAAACTTATTCGGTCAAATCTCCATGCAAATAGGCATAGCGAACATCCATTTGGTAAACTTCCTAATTTCGGGCAGCTGCTACAAATAACAAAGTTCTCATTGTCACCATTTTCACAACCGGAGCAAATGTCTCTATGTAATCAATCCTCTCCTGCTGTGTGTTCCCAAAAACTACCAATCTCGCCTTGTATCGTTCAATGGATCCATCAGACTTGTACTTGATTTTGTACACCCATTTGCGCCCAAGTGCTCGTTTGCCAGGAGGTAATTTTGTCATAGTCCAAGTCTTATTTTTTTCAAGAGCCTCTATCTCCTTCTTCATAGCTTGGCGCCATTCCGAGACTAAAGCGGCCTCAGAATATGTGGTTGGTTCTATCCCTTTATTAACAGATACTCCAAAATTCCGGTGTGAAGGAAAAAATTTGTTATAAGAAACGTAGTAGGTTAAAGGATACAAGCACGTACTTGTAGGATACGAAGAAGAAGGAGAAGCAGGAGAGATATACCAGGATTAGACATTACAGTATGACAAATATAATCTTTCAGTTTTCCAAGGGGTCGATGTGGTCTATTACTTCAACGAAGATTCACAGGTTCAACATCATTCTGTTGTCCAATACCTAAGGAAACTGAGGAATCTGAAGAGTAATTGGAGTTGCTAGAGCTTGAATTACTTGAAGTCACACCCAAATTTCCTTCTAAATTTGCTGTCTCGGGCTGTGAAGAATTTTCTTGCTGACTGTTTGTCCTTACCAGGCTTGGTCCGAGCTGAAATCCGTGCAGCTCAGTCAACTGCTCATGCGGTCCAATCATCTGCTCAAGCCGCGACGTTCCTTCAGACGTTTTAGACAGGCCAGGCGCACACGGCCCAGCGAATAGAGAGAAAACAGTCTGTTGGGCCTCGACGTTACTGGATTGCTAGACTAATGGATGGGCTCCACAATTTGAAATATTTTGCTGGGCCATTTCAGTAGGTTGGACTGGTATGTTCCTTCCAGGTTCCAGGCTACCAGTTGGGTTGTTCTTCTGGTCCACTCCAGAGGACTGCGCTGGCTTGTTCCTTAAGTCTGGACTTCTCCCCCTTACTGCTAACCGGCTTTCAGAAATTTCACCGAAATCATAATTTAACTTATTTTCAAAAGATACCTCAACTCGTGATTAAAAAAAAAAGGGAAATTATTTTCAATAAATATTACATCTCGGGAGACAATAAATTCATGTGTCTGTAAATCAAAAAATTTCCATTCTTTTTTTTCCATGCGATAGCCTACGAACACACATTTCCATCCCCGAGGCTTAAACTTTTCTTTAGGCAACCTATTATCATGTACAAAAGCCAAACACCCGAAAATTTTTATATGTGAATATGATGGAGCTTTATTAAACAAGAGTCCAAATGGTGTTTTTCCTTTCAACACAAACAAAGGAGTATGATTAATCAGGTACCCAGCAGTAAGAATACTGTCCCCCCCAAAATTGAGTTAGAAGGTTTTCCTGGAAGAGCAAAGCACATGCCACATTTAGGATGTGTTGATGCTTACGCTCTACTCGGCCATTTTGTTGGGGTGTATGTGCCATAGAAGTTTGATGTAACATGCCGTTCTCCAAAAAATATGATTTCAAACAGGTAAACTCTGTACCATTATCTATACACATAATTTTGACTCGTTTATTAAACTGTGTTTAAACCATAGCAAAAACGTGTTTTACAGCTTGTGCAACTACTCTTTTTTCTGAGAGCAAAAAACTCCAAATACACCTTGTATAATTATCCACCAGAGTCAAAAAATAATTTGCACCACAGGATGAAGGGGTTTTATAATATCCCCAAAGATCACAATGCACCAAATCAATGCAGCAGATATATTATTTAAGCTAATAGGAAATGGTTCACGTGTTTGCTTAGGACGTAAACAAATTACACAATTATCCAATGACTCAAAATTTGATGTCCGTTCCAAAAATTTCTTAAGAGCAAATTTAGAAGGGTGTCCTAGTCTATTATGCTATAAGGTACCCATATCAGAGAAACGAGCTGAATAAGTAAAATGTTGCTGTTTGGGGATTGGTCTAAAATAGTATATCTCATCTCTCTCTTCACCTGCTCCAATCGGCATCCCCGAGATACGGTCCTGTAATATTAACATATTATCGTTAATTATAACAACACAATTATTTACCTTAGAAAGCTGGGAGAGAGATAATAGATTACACTGGAGTTTTGGGATAGACAGCACATTATCAATTTTTATGTTTGAATGTAACCAAATTGACCCCAGTTCTTCACCAATAGTTTTAGACCCATTTGGAAGAGTGATATATAAGGGGCAAAAGGTCTAATATCAGATAAAAAAAATCCCTTCTTCCTGTCATGTGGTGTGAGCGACCGCTGTCTAAAATTCATTTATTTTCAATCTTACCAGAGAGAGTGTCATTATCTAATGAAGAAGTCTTTTGTTCGTTATTCAATAAGCTGATGATTGGTTCTATTGTTCCGGCGTCAACCCTAGAATTCCGACAGAAAGGCCGACTGTAATAGCTGCTTCGGCCACGCCTGTTACTCCAGCAGACGAACCACCTACCACAGTAGCCCTGGTGATCTCTCTTTGAATTTCTGCACCTTCTAGATCTGGTGAGTCGCAATGCACACTGCAGTCCAAGAAGTCCAACGCTGATGCCCCTGTTCGCTGAACCGTCGCCGCAGTTGCCCAGCCTAAGTTTGCAGGTGAGGAATCAGACAGTCCGTAACCGACGAAACTCCTGCCCCATCTTCTGTCTCTGCTTAGTCTTTCTCTCCCTCTGCGACCTCTGGCGCCGAAATCTGCTCCATGTTTTGTCCATCGTCTGTTGCACACCGGATACCCGACAAACAGGCAACAATTCTTTGCCTCATGTCCCTGCTTGAAGCAATAGGTGCAATGTGCTGAATTTTGTGTTGCTCTTGAAGCTGCAAATGCAACATCTTCACTGCTTGTTTCTGTTGTTCTTACCATCTTCCTGGGTACCTCTTCCTTGATGATCATAACATAGACCTTTTTGATATTCGGAATGGGTACCATTTCAAAAATATTTGACCGAACAGTTCCACACATAGAGTCATCTAGTCCTATAAGATCAATGTAACAAACTTTTTATAAAAAGTTTCAAACTCAATACTTGCAAGTGCACAAGATCAATGTAATACGGAAGTATCATGGTATCGAACCACAGAGAAAGGCTTAACTACTTAAATTACTATCTTCCTAAATTAATTTTATAAAAAGATTATTGAAATTTTACTGTCTAAAATTGTTCCTAAATTAATTAAAACTAATGAATAAAATAAATAAATTAAAACTAAGAGGAGATTAACCAAATAAGATGATTTAGAACCTTGAATCTACCACTAACCTACATAACAATGACTTAATTCTACTTAGGTGTGGTGTAGCAAAAATGACATATCTCTCATTCTCAAGACTACAAGAATCGAGCATGGATAAAAATATCAATTAAACCAAACAATTATTCTACAAGAACAATAACAAAGAATTAATTGCATCAAACTAAGAAACATTCCAAGATATCTAATCACATAAATAATATAATAAATCACCCAAAATAAAATAATTCAAAGTCACATGACTAGGGTTTCATCAAGATTCTAAAAATAAAATTAGTTCATGGCTAAAGGGAAAGAAGGAACCAATTTGTAGATCATGATTTTCTTCAATTAAAATTGCTTCCTTTTTTTCCTCCAAGCTGCGTCTGGTTCTGCTTCAGCAACGTCCAGTTCTTGGCCTCTTTGCTTCTGCTTGGTTGCTTGCTACTTCTTAGATTTGCTGCTCAAGCAGCTCGTTCAGCTGCTGCGCATAGCAATTCCCTAGAACTGCTTCTGCTTTGGTTTCTGTTGTCTGCTTCAGCTGCTGTTGTTGCTTTGCGCAGCCCCCAGCTCCCTCAACTCTCTTTTTTTTTTTAATCTTCTCTCCCGTTGCTGCGCAGCTTGTTCTGCTTTTAAAGCTGCACTCCTCTGTTTCTAATTTTCTGCCACAGCTCCTATATTTCTAATTTCTATTGCTATCTTTCCTTTTCTATCAGGTTTCTTCTTTCCTTTTCTTTTCCTTATTCTTGATGGCAGCCCACTCCTTCAATCATGTCCTTACTTGTGGGCTGCCCTCTTTTCTTCCCATGAGTTGCCCTTTTATTTCTTATGGGCTCCTCCACTTTTAATGGGCTTCTTTATCTTTATTACCAAAATAAAATAAATTAAATATAATAACTATATTTAATAAATAAATAAAATATTTTTAAGGGCTAGTAATTAAAACTTAAGGTGTTTATTATTGTACCAAAAATCAACTCCATCAACTCCCTGCACCTAAGTTTTGTTGGTCCTCGAGCAAAAAGAAAACTACAAAAACGCATCCTTTCTCCTCCAAAAATGACTTCTCCGGTTGGGGAACGCATTAGATATTTACCTAAACTAGCAGGCCCTTGAGCGGATCCCACGTTAGCCCCAAGACGTTGGTCTCTAACTAGAAAAGTAAATGCTTGAGCTTGAGAAGCTTCTGGCCCTGTGGGTCCGTAAAACTCACTAGGATAAGCTGTATTATTGAACCAGACAAAACAACATGCAATGAAACCGAAGACGGATAAAGCCCCTAAACTATATGATAAGTAAGCCTCTCCAGACCATACAAGTGTGCGTCGAGCCCACGCGAAGGGTTCAGTTAAGATATGCCAGATTCCACCAAGTATACAAATGGAACCTAACCATACATGTCCTCCGATTATATCTTCAAAATCGTCCACACTAACAATCCATCTTTCCCCTCCAAAGGGCGATTTTAGTAAATAACCAAATATGATACTCGGGCTAAGAGTCAAATCTTACATCTCTCCCTCCCCCCCCTCTCCCCCTCTCCCCCGAGCCCAAGTATCATACACGCCCTCAAAATATAGAGCCTTGAATATCACTTTCGTAGGACTCACGATTGCACTTAGCATGTGGAACAAGCCCTTTAAACCCATAAGTTACCCGTGTGGACGAATATGATCTCGTGAGGGTTTGCAGACGACGTACCCTCAAAGTCAAATAAACAACTAACTTTATAAAAGATATATAATAATCCCAATTAAGTACCCTTTATCAATATCTCAAACTTATCAAGACAAGTACTCTTCTCCTTATTTTCAAACTCAAGTAAACAAACAAACAAACATTCAATTATCTCCCATAACTAATGCAAGACTTTTGTAAGGTGTGATCGTGGTCATCAGAGAATATAAAATAAATACTAAACAAAATTTCCAAATTACATATAGAAAACAATTCTCAACAAGAGTTCATTCCATAGGCTCACTCTTTGTACCTTCTCTCCACTAATCAAGGATTCTGAAATGCTACTCAGATCATGTAGGACTTTAAAGCTTGTAATGTAAGGTTAAGGGGTTGGTTATCAAACGAAGGTAAGGAATTCAAATTTGAAGAAAAGAGAGCTTACAAAGAATATGGATACTTTAAAATTTTGACAAACTTCCTAACTTTGTTTTTCCTCCCTTTTTTTCTCAATTAATCATTCACCAACTACCATCTTCTTTTACTCAAAATTTCATCATTTAAGGCCATTCTTTTTCTTACATTCACAAATTGGGGCCTCTTGAATTTTTTTCTTCTTTGCACCTTATGACTTGTAACAATCATATATCAAATTTTCTTTTTTTTTCTTCTTTTTTTCAACTCAATACATTTTTTTTTCAGCACAACAAGTCATATATTTTTTTCATTTTTTTTCTTCTCCCCTTTTGTCAAAATAACATATCCTCTTTCCATAACACAAAAACAACAACCCATCATTGAAGCACAAGTTAGAAGTTTGGCATTAAGCTCTCTACAAGATTAAGGGTTAATATTTAAGTGGTTTAGAGAAAGAAATAACATTTAAGGCTCAAAAGGGTAGTAAGGTAAAAATCATGAAGTTTGGTAAGCTTGAAAGGCACAAACGATTCAAAGAAGGCCTATGACTGTCGTCTCTGAGTCAAATAAGGAAAACCTTTCTATTTCGCCTCAAAAGGTACTCAAGTAAGTTATAGAATGTAGTGAAGAGATTCATAACTTTATGCAACTCAAAAATAATGTAAAGGATTTATTAAATACAAATAATAACCAATGTGCTCAAGCGAAAGTCATGCAAAAGTTATAATAGATATAGAACATAAGTCCATCACCCTAATTAAAAACAAGAAAACAAGTACTTTTCTCAATTTATTCAAGACATTTTTAAAGGAACTCAGAAAGAATCATTCTTTAAGTGAAATCATATTTTTGGTTTTTTTTCCTCAAAATAATTTAGAAAAATAAATAAAATAAAATAAAATTTAGCAAAAATTGAATAAGAAAGACGAGGAAAAACAAAAAAAAAAAATTTGACATCAGAACAAAAGCATCTTCTCCCCGACACCTAGACCACATATTCTCCACAATATGATAAAAGAATACCAAGAGTAGAGAAAAGACAAATAAAATAACAACACAACCTGGTAGAAGAAGCAATATTAGGGCAGGTTTAGCCTCCATGATATGTTGTTTGATCATCCTACAAAACAAACGCTTCATACTTTTCTATCAATCAAGTGAAATAATAAAATAAATTAATAAATAAACAAATAAATAAATAAAATTTGGGTTGCCTTCCAAAAGCGCTAAATTTAAAGTCTTCAACCAAACTCCTTAAATCTTTTCCTTTCAGCCATGATCTACTTCTCTCATATTAAGCTCATGATTCACAATCCAAGAAGAATTTTCTGTGGAGTAATGCAAGCAAGATTAGAATTTACATCCTCAGTGCAAATTAGGTTTTCTTTCTCAATAGAAGTATAATGTTTTGAATACATTAGATGTAGAGTTTCTTCAATTAATTCATCAATTACATCTACCATCTAACAATCAGAATCATCTTCCATAAAAGGTTGTGAAGAAGCTTTAAAAATATTTCATCTAACTCTTATATTTATCATAGAGACATCCATAACCCCAGTTCTACAATTAATAGTGGCATCAGCAGTAGCCAAGAAAGTATGGCCTAGAATAATGGGGATATGATTCTGAGAAGATCTACCAGGTTCCATATATAGGACTACAAAGTCTACAGGGAAGACACCTTTATCAATTTGAACAAGAGCATCATCTATCCTTCCCCTAGGTACATTGATAGACCTATCAGCTAATTGTAAGGTGATATTAGTTGGTTGCAATTCTCCCAATCCTAACTCTTCATAAACAGAATACGGAATTAAATTAACACTAGAACCTAAATCTGAGAGTGCTCTATCTATTTTATGATTACCAGTAAGACATGAGATAGTAGGGATACCATGATCTTTATATTTAGGTGGAATATTATATTGTAAAACGGAGCTCACCTGTTCAGTTAGAAAGATTTTCTTAGAAACATTGCTTGTAGTCTTTTAAAAGTACACATGTTTTTAAGAAATTTTGCATAAGATAGGACTTGCTTAATAACCTCTAAAAGTAGAAGATTAATTTTAACTTGTTTGAGAGTTTCTAAAATATCTTCCCTTTTATTATCTTTCTAAGATGGGGGGTGTCAATAAAGCTTGCGGATAAGGAACCTTTGGCTTATATGAAGCCGTAGGAGATGATTCTAGAGTTTTAGAATTAGAGGAAGAAGCTAATTCCTTCTCTATTTTTCTTTCAATTTTAGTCCTCATATCAATTCCCCTGGTTTCATTTTCATTAAACTTATTATCTTTAATAGGTTCCCTTACTTTATTATCTTCCCATTTCTAAGAGTAATTACAACTTTATCTTAGCTCTAGGGTTCTCTATTGGATGAGGAAGCTTCCTCATATCTTCTACTTATTGCAGTAGCTAGTTGTCCTATTTAAGTTTCTAACTTAGCAATAGATTGATTGTGTGAATCTAGAATTTGTGTCCTAGATTCTAACTCTTTCAAAGCAGATAATACTTTTTCTTCAAACATAGAGTTTTCACTTTCAGGAGGGTGAGGAGGTACATACCTTTGAGATTGAAAACCAGAGGGAGCAGTCATACCAGGTTGTTTATTTTGCTAATATTATTGCTGGCCTAATTGACCTTCCCCTCCTTGTTGTCTAGAGGAGAAATTAAGATGGTTTCTCTAGCCTGGATTGTACATGTTTTGAATATGGGTCGCTCTGTCTGTAAAATCCTTGAGTAGCATTGACTTGTTCCTGCACAAATTCTTGAAATAATGAAGCACTAGGACAGTCAAAAATAACATGAGAATGACTAGAGCAAATTGCACAAACACCTTGCACATTAAGAGAATTAGTAGGCAATGTATTTAAAGCTAACAATTGATCAAACTTTTTAGATAAGGCATCGACTTTCAAAGAAACATCAAAATTTTGAGAAACTTAATACATTCCTCTATTTCCTATTTGCCTAGATGTGCCTATACGTGAGCATGTGGAATGTTGTTGTGAATTATTACTCAAAATTTCAAATAAATCCCATGCTTCATCTGCAGATTTATGTAGAAAGGTACCACCACAAGAGGAATCAACCATTTGGCGATTTCTCTCATCTAATCCTGAATAAAAGCTTTGTATTTGTTGCCATTTAGGGACTTTATGGTGAGTGCAACTATGAAGAAGTTCTTTAAATCTCTCCCAACTCTTGTGAAATTGTTCATTATTTTGTTGGGAAAAAGTAGTGATTTCTCTCCTTAACCTCGTAAGTTTACCCATACGAAAATATTTCATTAGAAATTCCCTGGATATCTCAGCCCATGTACCTATTCTCTCACGTGTGTAACCAATGTTTAGCCTTATCCTTTAAAGGAAAAGGAAAAAATCGCAATCTAATAGCATCATTAGTAACATTAGGCAGTTTAAAAGTAGAGCAAATTTCTAAAAACTCATCAATATGTTTATAAGGATTTTCGAAATCAAGCCAATAAAAATATGATAACATTTGAATAGTAGAAGCTTTAATTTCGAAGTGATTAGCTCAATTTCAGGTAGTACATTCTCTATTGGTGAGTTATAAGTGTTGGGAGTAAAATACTCCCTTAATGCTCGTGGATTTTCAGTTATTTTAATATCACAAGTGTTAGTGATTTCTCTTTGTGCTCTAAGTGCCTTAAGTGTACCCTCTATCTTAGGGTCAAATTCTTTTAAATCAGGAGAAAGCGAACGACGATCGTGCATTAAAAATTAAATAAAAGAAAAAAATAAAATTACTGCAAATAATAAGGAAAAATAAATTACTACATGAAAGAATATTATAAAGAAGATAAAAATAATTAAAAAGAAGTGAAGAAAACTAAGAGAGCAAACAAAAAATTTTTCTTTTTTTTCCTCATGAATAATAAAAAAAAAATAATAATAAAATTACTAACGAATTTAGAAGAAAATAACACAAGCAATTAATTTAACCTTTCCCCGGCAATGGTGCCAAAAACTTGATCGGGATTTTTATAACAAAGTTTTAAACCCAATACTTGCAAGTGCACAAGATCAATGTAATATGGAAGTATCACGGAATCGAACTACAGAAAAAGACTTAACTACTTAAATTATTATCCTCCTAAATTAATTTTATAAAAAGATGATGGAAATTTTATTATCTAAAATTATTCTTTAAATTAATTAAATCTAATGAATAAAATAAATAAATTAAAACTAACAAGAGATTAACCAAAGAAGATAATTTAGAACCTTGAATCCACCACTAACCTATATAACAATGATTTAATTCTATTTAGGAGAAAAGATTAGACATTTATATGGTGATCTAGGCTACCAGCTTCAATTCACTAAAGAAATATATTGTTCTTAAATGAATGATATAATCCATTTAACCATTAGCATGACTTATTCAATTCTATGACATAAATCATCTAAAATTAGCTTGAACTATTCAATTCTAAAACCCATAATATACTTGCAAAAATTACATATCTCTCATACTCAAGACTATAAGAATCAAGCATGGATAAAAATATCAATTAAACCAAACAATTATTCTACAAGAACAATCACCAAGAATTAATTGCATCAAACCAAGAAACATCCCAAGATATGTAATCACATAAATAATATAATAAATTCCCTAAAATAAAATAATTCAAAGTCACATGGCTAGGGTTTCATCAAGATTCTAAAAATAAAATTAGTTCATGGCTAAAGGGAAAAAAGGAACCAATTTGTAGATCAAGATTTTCTTCAATTAAAATTGCTTCCTTTTTTTCCTCCAAGCTGCGTCTGGTTCTGCTTCAGCAACGTCCGGTTCTTGGCCTCTCTGCTTCCGCTTCAGCCTTGCTGCTTGCTGCTTCTTAGATTTGCTGCTCAAGCAATTCGTTCAGCTGCTGCGCACAGCAACTCCCAAGAACTGCTTCTGCTTTGGTTTTTGCTGTCTTCTTCAGCTGCTGCTCTGTGCAGCCCCAGCTCCCTCAACTCTTTTTTTTTTTCTTTCAATCTTCTCCCCCGTTGCTACGCAACTTGTTCTGCTTTTAAAGCTGCTCTCATCTGTTTCTAATTTTCTGCTACAGCTCTTCTATTTCTAATTTTTGCTACCTTCTTTCCGTTTCTACCAAGTTTCTTCTTTCCTTTTCTTTTCCTTATTCTTGATGGCAGCTCACTCATTCAATCATGCGCTTACTTGTGGGCTGCCCTCTTTTCTTTCCATGAGCTACCCTTTTATTTCTTACGGGCTCCCCCACTTTTAATGGGCTTCTTTCTTTTTATCACCAAAATAAAATAAATTAAATATAATAAATAAGCTTAATAAATAAATAAATAATATATTTTTAAGAGCTAATAATTGAAACTTAAGGTGTTTATTTGTACAAAAAAATCAACTCTATCACCTAACAGTTTCAAACATAGAGTCATCTAGTCCTATAAGAAATTGTTGAATTTTATCCTCTTCTCTTTGTTTAATTAGTTCATCAATCATCCCACAAGTACAATAAGGTAGCTGTTGATAGTTAATTAATTCATCCTATATTTTCTAGTTTTGCATAATAAACCGAAACGGATATACCAGATTGCTTGCAGTTGACCAGTGTTGTCTTGAGTTCGTGTTTTCTTGGTGTGTTACCTGACATGAACCGTTCTTTTAAGTCTGCCCATAATTCATTGCATCTTTCAGCATAAGACATGGTGGTTCTTAGGTTAGGTTTAATGGTGTTTAAAATCCACGAACCCACCATTGTGTTGATGGTCCACCATTCCTCTTCTTCTGTAGTGCTTGATTTCGGTTTTGGAATCGAGCCTTCCACAAACTCGCGTTTTTTTCTTTGCTCGTAATGCTAATCGCATCGCCTTCACCCATTCATCGTAATTGTGTTCTTTGAGTTGCAGTTGAGTCAGGATCAAGTGTGGACTGTCTAAGGATACCAAATGATAGGCGTCTCTTCGAATATGATCATTGATTTGATCATCATCTTCCATTGTTATGTATTGAGTTTATTTGAACAGGAGTAACAGCTTATACAGCCAAATAACTAGGCTCTGATATCATGATGTTTTGTAAAAGTTTTCAGTAGGAAAACTTTTCCACTTTTTTCTGTTTACTTTATTGGTTTGTTTTTCCATATGTACAGAAAGGACTTTCGATCAATCAGGAAGAAGTTACAGAGTATCAGCTTTTCAATGTCTAAAATATCTCAACTACATATCCTAACTGATAGTTACAATCTACAACAATAATATCTCAATATCTAAATAATACTTCTTTCAATCTCCACCAAATTAAAAGCTATACCTAATACAACAAAATTTCATGAAGAGAAGGAGAAATCTTACCTAAGTTGCTTGAACCTTCAGCTCCTTGCTCACAGAATCAATCTCTGCTATTCAACTGGTTTCTTGTGTTCTATTTTCCATAGAGCAACCAATTATAAGCCGAGCTGTCGCTAATTGAAAGTGCAAGGCCAGCTCCGAGGTCAGAATGAGTCGGGTGTTTTCACGTTCAGCTAGCTGGTTGCTTCTGTCCAGCTGTAGAGAAGACGAGGGAAGGGAGAGAAGAGAAGAGAGGAGAGAAGACAGAAGGGAAGAGAAGGGGTCAGCATAGGAGCGGCGGCGGTAATATCAGAACAGGAGGCGGCGTCGACAGTGATCGGAATGGGAGGCGGCATCGACAGGGGTAGGGTCAATTTTACAGAGTGAGTCGCAAGGGAGAGGAGAAGGAGAGAAAGGGTGAGAAAAAGGAGGGAGAGGGGGAGAGGTAGCTCAGGTGTAAAGTTGAATTTTTTTTACCAAAAAAACAAATCTATTGAGCGACCAAATAGGGACCAACTAGTAGTAATTATTTAAATAATATTACAACAGACAAAGACAGCTGTTACTTTGTCGCAATTCTTTTAAACTGATCTACCCGGTATCATTCAATCGCTACTTTAGTCGTAATTTCCTAGTTGTCTCCACCAGCCGCAATTTGATTGGTCGCAATCTTGGTCACTATTTGCTGTTTTCTTGTAATGTTAGAAAAAGAATATCGATCCGTGCATGAGAGCTAATTGCGAGTGTGTGAAGTTGGTTTTAATTTTTTGACCTATTATTTGTATTAAGTTAAATTACGTAATATTGATGCACAGTAGACCTTACATGATATATCCGAAGGCATAATCCGGAGGCATAATGTTAGTTTCAATTGATTCACCTTCCAAATTAATTTTTTACTTTCTGTCATCATTTCCTTCTAATACAAGTATACACTACTTTTCAATATATATATATATATATACACAATAAGATTTATAAACAGATCTTCATGCATAATCTTCTTAATTCCTCCAGCTCTAATTCATGTAAGAAACCAATGTCATCTCCTCCGCAATGGTCTTTAATCTTCCTCGGGTCGATAGTTCGGTGGCGGTGCCGAATGCCGTGTGCTTGCTTCAGCCATCTGATCCTCCGTGCTATGTTTGTTCACAATCATTGTCCATTCCGCATGAGCTAAATCCAAATTAATTACATGGTTCTTTTTCTTCTTCTTAAAAAATAAAAAATAAAAAAATAAAAAAACTGTTCTTAGAATTATTAAAAGAGGCATAAAAATATTGATTATTAATTTATTATGAAGTGTGGATGGTTGATGAATTTTTTAAGGTCAAATACATCTCTTGTTATCGATTATTACGATGATGAGGAGTACAAATATATATTAATTGATGTAGGAAAGCAATTTGGAGAACTTGTACAATCCAATTATTCATGGTGAAGTGAAGTAAATTCTCTCTTCCTGGTTTTGTTGTTATTAGGTGATTTAAGATTTAAATTTTTGTAATATTTTTTATAATACTCTTTTTGTTATAGAGAATTCAGAAAGCATTTATTTAAAAAAAGAAAGAACAACAATCTTCTGGATAGAAATCAAGAAGTTAAAGTTCTTTTTAGTGAGGAAAACAAAGTCAATTGTAGCTTCTCTTGCTTTTGAACGCAAGAAGTAAAAATCAAAATGAACCAAAAAAAAATGCATTTTTGAAATCGTTATTATTCATTTACTTTTAAGACATCAACTTATTTAATTTGTAAGACATTAGCTTATTTAGTTTGTAAATATTGATAAAGGAAGTATTTTGTTTCATTTATGTTTAATGAACTGCTTAAATGTTCATTAGATAAATTGTGCTTGTAATTGTACGTAGCGTGAGATATAATAAAATTACTAACGGAATCATTGGTGAGATCTTCTTACGTCTGCGAAGTTATCGACCAGTATACACACTAAAAAATCAAATCATTATTTAATTCTTTTAGAATTAAGTCAAAGAAAAAAGAAACAAAAATCTATAAGTACATTGTAATTATTTAAACAATAAAAAATATAAAAATTGAAATAAGATTATACAAATTTTAAAATTAAACATATAAATTTAGTATAATATAAAAAATATCACATATTCAAATTATTTTTTATCGATAAAATTCTTTAACAAAAAATTTATCAATTTTGGTATAGGAATTATCAAATTCTAATAAATTAACCTAAATAACATAATAATAGATCATGTAATCCGAAAATGAAATTAAAAAGAAGTGTAGCTAAGCTATCACTAACAAGCTTGCGAGGTAGCAATTTACCACACAATTGCCAACCATCTGAACTCTCCTCTGACCAACTCTGCGACTCCTAATCCTCCTCTGACCAATCCTACAAACCCTCCTCCAACGACGGTTTACCGCTAGGGTGGTGGTTATCAACCTCCTATCATGAAAATCCACAATAAACATTTTGCGACTGTAGTTCTTCACGAATTTACTATTCTCCGCTCTCACCCCTCAAATTTCATACACCGCACAAATTCAACAATCAAACAATTAACCGTAAGCGATTTTCATTATGTGTTTCCACAGAAAATGCTATATTTTTCATTTTAATTTATATTTTTAAAATTTTCTAATACTTCTTTTATTAACTAAAATATTACTGCATCAATTTGAAAATTAAACACATGACAAGTTCTTTTTTTCTTTAATTAAAAATTTAAATGATTGAAGTTGGTAAATATTAAAATACATAAATATTTTATAATTAAATAAAAAATTCATGCATTTATTATAATTATAATAAAGTTTTATATTGGCCTTTTGATAAATATTTTATGTTATTTTTTACAAAATCAATAGTTCAAATCTCACAGAGACTAATTTAACCATAACTAATAGAATTTATAAAAATAAAAGAGTAAAATCCAAAATTCAACAAAATTTCGACCAAAATTTTTTTCCAATTTGATACGTTTTTTTAAATTTTAAATTGATAAAAGTGTAAATAAATGAATATAAGATTGATGTACTAATTTTTTTTTTTTTAATTTTCAACGGTCAAATTTATCTGACATTGAATGAAGTGGGATTAGAGAGAAGGTAAAGAGAATTAGTTTAGAGAGAGAAATCTAGTGATAAAAATGAGTTTTTTGATTTTTTTGGTATTGAACTTTTAGATTTTACAATTGATTTTATAAACTTTATAAAGGAATATAATTTTTAGAATTTACAATTATTAATTCGATATATAATGAACTTGTCACATACAATTAACTTTACTACTAGACAAGTCATGTGTAATGATTTATATCAGATAAGATACCAGGTTTGAGTGAACAATAAATAGATAAAAATTATTTATTTATAAGAATAGAATAAATGGGTATTATGGAGAGCCATATTGAGGCCAGGAGGGCATCTCAGTTTCTTTTAAATATTTTTATACAGTGTATATAATTGGTTTAATTGTGTTAAAATTATTATATTTCAGCATTTTGGCTTCCAAAATAATTAAAACTAAATTACTAATTACAAAGAAAAATATTTCAACGTTATTCTTGAATTTTGGTTTTTTAAGGGTTGAAGTCTCTCTTGAATATTGCCGGGATGAATGAAAACGTCATGCTTAACATTTTTGAGAAAAAAAATTATAAATATTTATTTTTAAAAGTTTGTAGACTTCCTTTGAGTTCGTTTTTAATATTTAAAATTTTTTTTTTTTTACACAAATTCTTGCCACAAAGTTAAAAAAGTTATTATTCTATTATGTGTATTCATCACTAAGCTATCTATTACACACACAATGACAATGAACTCTGAACATCAAACCTAAAACCAATTTTGACAATCATTACAAACAATAAACATTAATTATTAATTAGAAATAGGGAAATAATAAAAGAACCTATTTCGTTTGTGCTTGGTACAAAAAAGGCAAAATTCCTCACTTTCAAAGTCCCATCAAACTGCTCGACACCTAGGCAGAGGAAATACACTATGGATGAGAAAGACCAATTTCACCTCTACAATTTCACCCAAGTTCCATTAGTCCTCCTACTCCTATTACTCCTCCTGATGATGTTCCTGAGGCTGAAGAAGCTTCATTATTTGCTCAAGGCTCAATTGGCACATTCTACAAATCTTTTCTCCCACACAATCTCCACCATTAACTCACCACAACCAATATCAATAACATGATCATCAACAGCTCTCCAAATCAATGGCTGTTCTGCAGGGCACCCTTCAATACCTCCAATTGTTGATCTCCTTTCTTCTTTTTATAACCTTCTTCTATATGCTCCTGAATTTCAGGCTCCATATAATTATGAGATAATTAGTGAGATGATGATGGCCAAGAAGAAGAATTGTGTGCTGAACAACACAGATGACCTCTCGGACAAATTAAGAAATTGGACAGAAACACTAATATAAGGTTCTAAATCTACTTTTTATATTACAATGAAATAGAACATGCTTTACTTGGAATCTTTATTTATTTATTCTTTTAATGGTAACACGCTAAGGTAAAGTGAATTTGTGTTGAGATATATGGACATGTTCATATCATGTGTATACACATATCTCGTATTAATATTATTTCCTTGTTTAGCTTGTTCTTAGGAATCAATAGTTAATGTAATTAATTACCTTGAATATAGTCATTTTAAATCTTTAAATTAGCCACTCTAAATTTTATATATGGTACATTCATCTAACGAAAAAGTCAAAAATTATGGTTTACCTATTGTGGGAAAACTAATTACTATTACACAATCTATTTATTATTACAAAATCAAATAATAACAAAAACAGCAGAAAAGTAAAATCTTACTCTATTACAAAAGATTTTCCTTTCTCCTTGTACCGATCGGTAAAAGTCGATCTCAGCCAAAAAGATTAATCTGCAACAATGGTTAGCCAAGAAATAGAAACAAGAAAAGGTATATAAAAATATAGAGATGTTCCTTACACACCGCCGCGGGTTTGTTTCGTCGGCGGACAACCGATCACAGAAGCAGCGGCGCGTCGAGGCGCCGGTAACAAGATCAGATCGGGTACCCTCAGTCCAAGAGGCCTCAGTAAACCAAGAGTCACGGGTGTCTCACTTTCCTCACCCTCACAGCTCTCTCTCAAGCTCTCACTGTAACCGTGGTCAAGAAGACCACCAAAAGACAGCCGCTCACAGCAAGGCAGCGTCGCGGAGGAAGACCGAAGGTTGGAGAGGAGCAGCGGCGCAGCGGACCGGGAAGAAGAAGGGAGAAAAAGAAGACAGTGACAACACTCCCAAAAAGTCAGAGACGGGAAGCGCAAAAGACAGAGAAGGAGAAGAAGTAGAGTCAGATTGTATCAAAGAAACCGAGGAGGCAGCAAATAAAAGGGCAGAGTCAAAACGGGCGGCCCAAGTCGGGCCGGCCGGCATCTCTGACCCAGTCAAATAACAGATCACCTACTCTTCAACTGAAGCCCATGGTCAGCATTGGGCGCAAAATATGTGGGCTGGAAAATGAAAAATATTTGGAATACTAGGCCCAAAAGGCCTATGCCTATAATTTATAATTTTTAACATGGTATTAGAGTTGCTTTTAAAAGAAAATTTTGTTTCAAAAAATCTCTCAATACCAACAAGACGGCGACGTCCAAGAAACCCCCGATCCGTATAAAACCTCCCTCTTATGAGCTATCTTAATTCTTATGCACCTTATTGTTAATCCTATGGCGCTTCTCATTTACATAAAATTAAACAAAAACAATTGTAATCAATTGTCGACGGCTTTCCGAGGCTCCCTCATGGCCAAACAGAAATACTGTTTTGTTGATGAACCAATCAAGTGTCCTACTCGTGGCTCGACTAGGCTCGTTACACTCCTAATTCAAATACAAGATCTAAGAGATTTTATAATTATTTTGTTATCCTGACATTGGAATAATATATTTTTTATTTTTCATTAGAAAAAAATTTTGAATTTTCGTTTTAATCAAGTGCAGTCAATAGCAATTAAACTTTTTGTTCAATTATTTTAAACTAAATTTACTTTTATTTATTTTTATAAATTTGTTTTGAGAATATAATTAGAATTTCCTCTCAAAAATAATATAATTATATAATTTGTTGTATACTATATTCAAGTTTCTATCGAATTTAAACTTTTTAAGTTATTTGCTTTAAAAAATAAGTTCATATATTGAGTTTTATAGCGTATTTTAGTATTTTAGTAAATTTGCCTGACTAACTTTAAACTTATTATTAAATTTGTTGGCTCACAATAGAATAATCAACACAAAATGAAAAGTATAAAAAATAGAAAATATAAACATAAAGAATAATTAGAAGGACAGAGAAGAGAAGAAAAGAAGACAGAATAGTAGAAAGAAAAGTAGATAATTTTTATTACTTTCTTTCTAAGGTTTGATTACAACTGAAGTCCAAGAGCCTTATTTATAGTGCTTAGAGGATACAAAAGATAAAGATAGAATAGGGGATAGATTATATCATAGCTAACATAAGATTATAAACATAAAGAATAATTAGAAGAATAGAGAAGAGAAGAAAAGAAGACAGAATAGTAGAAAGAAAAGTAGATAATTTTTATTACTTTCTTTCTAAGGTTTGATGACAACTGAAGTCCAAGAGCCTTATTTATAGTGCTTAGAGGATACAAAAGATAAAGATAGAATAGGGGATAGATTATTTCATAGCTAAAATAAGATTAAAACTCTATCATTATCTCTTCGTTAGATTGTATCTCTTCAAGATATGTATCTTAAGAATACATATCTCATCAGGATGTCTATATTTTCAAAATATGTATCGTTTCAAGAGATAGACATTATTTCAAATATTCTTTATCTTTTATGGACATCCACAAATATTATTTAATTCATAACACTTCCCCTTGGATATCTATTATATAGAGAATATGCCTTGTTAAAAGTTACTATATAAAAACTCAGCGGGAAAAAAACTCTAGAGAAGGAAAAATAGTACACTACCCTCTATATTAAGTATTGCTCCCCCTGATAAGAGACAATCACTTGAAATAGATGTATTCATAAATAATCTCAAGTATTGTTCTCTGTAATTTCTTAGTAGACAAGTCTTCCACAACATCATTATCACATCTCTTCTGGAGATCATGTACAAATATGTATATCTTATCTCCTTTAATGTAACCTCAAAATTTATAATAATTCAACAATGTAATTAGAATTTCATGTAAGATGATATATAAATATCTCGAATATAATAATTTATGTATCTTGATCATACACATTTTAGCCAGCCATCATAATCAATTATTTCTTCAACATAAGTCAAAAATGACTTCTACATATGTCTATATACTATCATAGTGTATGTCAATCCATGACATAATATGTGTGGATCATGTAAATAATTAATATCTTGTACATCTATCATTGCAGGAGTTGAATTATTTATTAAAATACAAGATAATTATAAGAAGATATCAAATTATAAGTTCAATATACATTCCAAAGTCATTAGTTAGAGAAGAACCATAACAACCACCTACTTGCATGAAACAAGTATAATCATATACTAATGTGCAGAATCATGGTGCTTCAGAACCAATTGGCTCTTCAATATCCTTTTACAAAATATAATTTTTATCAATATATAATGACTTAATATGACTTGGAATAGTAATGATATGCCATATCCATGTAGAACATTTTCAGAATGTTCAATTTATGAATCAAGACAAGAGCTTGATTTCAGAAATCTAAGTCATGATACTTGTCTTTGTTTATTCTTCAAGGATAACATTTTGCTCATAAAATCCTCTCTTTTAAAGGATAATTGTCTTTAGAATCAAGTGTTAGGTCATGCTTTACGCGTGATTCAAAATTATAAGCTATATTTTGTCCTTTTAGGATATCTACCCAAATAAAAGTGTATATTAGAAACTTTCATAGACTTGGAAAAAGTATATAAAATACTTGATTCACAATTATCTACAAATGGCAAATCTAGTGAACTTCTACTTCACTTATTCTTGTTGGTAGATATCATTCTTCTAGTATTGCGGACTTTCTCCCCCTAATGTAGGATACACTAGTTTATCAAAGTGTTAATTAGTAAATTGTACAATAGAAATATCTTTTCACAAATCAATATCTGTGGCAAGTATAATTAGTCAAGATGAGTAGACGTTTCGTCATAGATGGACTCGATTTTCATCATTATCTTCAATGATGATTCACTAAAATAGTTACAATATGTTGTTCTGGTACAATTTACTTATATACTTCAAGCATGCTAAGTCCATCAGGGACTTCATATAAATGTGTTATCAAATGATAACTTAGAGAAATTTATATTAATTGTCTCGTGTGCTATATATACAAAAAATATTAATATATATTCTGCACCTAAAATATTTCTTTGTAACTGATGTCATACTTTTACGAAGAATTTTAGATCAATACTCTTTTCATAGTTCGCATAAATGAATATTCATAACTATTCTTTTAAGATTACACTTCAAGTGTATAACTCCTTCTAAGAATTATGTACACTTCATGTGTACTTGTTAATTGTGCGAACTACCTTTTATATTTCTCATACGAACTCTATATTATCTTGAGTTTGCAGACTTTGAAAATAGCATTCTAACATGCGTACTTTTGTGATTCCATACATTCTCAATCATGACCTATATGATGAGATCTCATAATATCACAATTTTCAGGTACCTCAAATTCTTCTGGAAATAATACATTGGTCATGTTTGAAAAATTCTTTTGAAATTTTATTTTCTAGACTTTTAATATTACCATTCAGAATTTCGCTCCTTTCATATGCGATGACTTCATATTCATGGAATCGACTTATCTACCATTCAATTGTGTCTCAACTATATGTCGATTGTGGTAGATCGTCTTTCAGGGACATCAAATATATTTGGAGCATTATTGGTCAGATGTTGGTTAAAAAACATGTCTGACTATATTCTTTTGAACTTCTGTCTCAAATCTCATATAATTATCAAGATGAGACACAATAATCAATGTTTTCATCCGACTACATATTTTCTCCTCTTAATGTTAGGATATTCAAAATAAATAAATTATAAATATCTCTTTTGATATTTTTTGCGCAGCATATATAAGCTCATCTATCTTTTGGTAGAGTAATTAAACTAATTACGCACTTTTAATTTACAGATGGGAAATACATGGTTTCTGACCACAACTAATTACAAAGAGGAGTATATATAATAATTTATTTACAAAAAACAAAATAAGTGATACTATTCATTTACGATCTACAGGACCATTTCGTGTATGAACATATTTTACAAGATGTTCAACTCTAAGTCAATACACATATATATATATATATATATATTAATAACCAGAATAATTAGGATAAATTGTGTCATTAGGAGAAATTAAATTATGAGTAAGACATCATAAACTGCAGGTTACGAGTCAATAATATGTAGATATATATCACTATATTATATCGATTAATAATTTTGTATTCATCCCAAAGTAACACCATTCAACCCTAAAGTAATAATGGTGATATTTATAAAATAATTTACATTTCAAATTAGTAGCACAAGGAATTCATCGAATTAGGAAACTTCTGGTTCCACATTATTTCATAAATTCCTACATATTCTTCGTATTTGAATGATTTGAGATGGTCTTACCAGTCGTGCTAATAATAAATTTTGTAATCAATAAACTTCAAGTTTATTGAGTAAGTATATCTCAATCTCATATATTTGGTACAATTCAAATTACAAGAAGAAAATGGTAGTCTTTGTTTCATAGAACTTAATAGTAATGCATATTTCTCATACACTGTCTCAAGATGATGAAAAATATCACCGAGACTAAAAATAATAATCTCGGCACTTTGTCGAAAATAATGCATTACATATTACCATGTTCTTGTAAGAATAACTCTTCTATAGTCTTCAAGCGACTAACTCTTCTGAAGTTTTAAATAATCAATTTTTCTTAAACTTTGCACTACTATTTATATTTCTAGACTTTTATGCAATATTTTCTCATTCACCATAATCAGAGATATTTTATCCCACCATTATATTTTAAAATACTAATGCTAAACACAAAAAATAGAAAGAAAAATAATTTGATACTTTAAAAATCATAAAATATATCAAGAAAAATCATCTAGATAATTTTGTATGATTTGACATCATTGGTATTTATCATTTTGATGTCTTTAGTAATAGCATCATTAATACCAGTAGCGTAACTTTCGAAAGTGAACAACACTTTCATATCTATTCTTAGACAATACTTAATAATGATTTAAATGGTGTACTTTAGGTACGCAATGAATTGCATCGATAACTATTTTGTAAAGTTTTGAAATATATTCCTTTTCTCATTATTTTAACTTCTAATGAAAATCTATATATTGAGTGTTTGTTGGGTGATTGTAATAACTATAAATAATATTTACATCACAGTTGTGGTCACGACCAAAATCTGTTTTATGAATTATAAGTTTAACGCATTCACTTTTGGGAATTACATAAATTTAGTTAGTCAGCCAGTATCATCAATGACTCACTTTCCATTTAGTCTCAAGAAGGTACGAGACTAATTTAAATATCTAAAGTATCTTTTTTGATATTTCTACTGCATGAGTATATTTAAGATATGATAAGGGTAGAATATTTTTTCTATCATACCACCAATAATATTTTCTCCATAGATTTTTTATTGAGGAGAAATTCTAAATGTAATAGAAGTATGCTACTGATAAATATAAAATTTTTAGCCGCGAGTATAATCAAACACAACCGGTGTTTGTATAATAAACAACATCTGGTAGTTGTATAGTTGATCTAAAATTAAATAACAACGAACTTCTGGTGGTTTCATAGTTGATCTAAAGCTTTCTAATATAGGTGGCTTGATGCTATAGTTATATTAATTGTGTCTTTAAGACACTTACATCTAAATATATTTCTTTAATGGTATTTTCCAAACCCATTATATATCCAGATGAATTTGTATAAATAATTACTAGACAAAAGTATAATTTTTTTTTCTAAAAATATTAGGAGTCAAAAGCTCAACTTTTATAATTAAGATATTAGTAAAAGAAGTACATCTCTCCACCTTTTATCGGCATGACAACACTACTATAGAATTCCTTGGTTTAAGAGAAGGCAACAATTCATGATAGAGTCTCGTGTTGATAACGTATTATAAAATTTGTTGGCACATATTGTCAACATAATAGAATAATTGATACAAAAAGTAAAGTATAAAGAAATAAAGAATATCAACATAAAATAAAGAATATCAACATAAAGAATAAGTAGAAGAATATAGAAGAAAAGAAGACTGAGAAGAGTAGAGAGAAAAGTAGAGAACTTTTATTGCTTTTTCTCTAAGGTGTAATTAGAATTGAAGGCCAAGGGCCTTATTTATAGTGCTTAGAGGATACAAGAGATAAAGATAGAATAGGGGGATAGATTCTTTCATATCTAATCATATCTAAGATAAGATTAAAACTCTATCAATATCTCTTCATTAGATTCTATCTCTTCAAAATTTCTATCTCTTCTGAATGTCTATATCTTCAAAATCTCTATCTCTTCTGAATGTCTATATCTTCAAAATCTCTATCACTCCTCCGCTAGATCAATTACGACAGGGTAAGGTACCTGCGTGCCTCTTGGCACTGCACTTACTGAAACATAAAGCTAAAATATAAGCGGAAGGAACTAAAATGCGTCCTTCTAAACTAAACAGCCGAAGAAGAAAGTAAAATATAAACATAACATTATAATAAAAGACTTCTCAAAGCTTATACATAGGTTTAAGGCCATGAAGGCCAAAATCTTCATAGATCAAATTCTAATGGCTAGAAGTAGAATGCCCCAAGCTTAAAGAATTCAGTGGGCCCATATTGGCTCAATTAGCCTGACTTGGTTATCGAGTCATCTGAAAAAGGGGAAAAACATTTGAAAGACATGAGTGAAAGGCACTCAGTGAGTTCACGTGCACGTGTGTTTTCGTGAGTATTCCATATGGATAAATAATCTTTATAAAATGGTTTGTCATGCCAAAAAAGAAATGCTTTCATAAAATCTCTTGTATGCAAGTTGTAAACTTTTTTTGAAGGGTCCGGACGCGGCCGAAAAGTCTGAGCGAATCAAGACACATCGTTACTACCGCGACACCCGAGCTTTCAAGACCATGCACAAACCATAATAGGCTCAACGGACCAAATCTAGAACTTTAAACGGGGTCATTGGATATAAGTTCCGGCATCCTATAGTCAACACTAGTCGAAAACTCAAAGCACACTGCACGAACGTTTGAATTCATAAACCACGGCACACACCGTTTATACACAAAACAGGTAACGAGCCTTGGGATACCTACCAGGCCACCCTATACTACCCTAGCCGATGAGCCCCTCCTGACTCAACCTGCTAGTTAGTAGGCCCATCGTAGAGCATGTTTCGGAGTCAAACATAATACTCTCTTGGGCCAAAGTCTCTCACAGTACTACGCCCTCTATCCCACTGAATCCAGATCAAGAGTACACCTACCAAGCATATCGTTTGGAAGAGGCCCTCGTATGAGGGACTAACCACTCAAAGTGCAATCCTCTCGACATGTTGATAAAAAATATATATACAAAGTTCCTTCGGGCAGACTAGGGTTTTACTTCATTTTTATAAAATCATAGGCCCATCTCTCGGCCACACAAATCTCTTTATGTATTCGAAAATCGCTATCCACCAGGCAAACCGCAAAACCCATAGACATGACAAATGTAACATGCATGCAATTCAAATCATGTCTTTATAATCTCATAAAAACATTTGTGTTTCCAAAATATTTTTAAAATCATGTACACAATGAGAGTATGCGTATATGACCTGTGAATCTAACCTTTAAATAGAATATATTACCGTTTATAAAATAAGTTATGCTAATTTGTTTTTCAAAAATCATAATAAATATTTCTCAAAAGGAATTATTAAATACTTCAAAAAAGTCATAGTAATATATGAATAAAACCATGGAGAAATATTCCTTAAAAAGAAATAGTAAATATTCTCGAAATCACATTATATGAATATTTTAGTCATAGTAAATATATTTCTTAGAAATCTTTTAACCCATGCTAGAGTAAACTCAAAATAATATAAAAATACTTTTAAGAATAATCTTAAAGTAATATAAAAATATTTTAATAATTTTAAACATATCTTAAAGCCTTATAAGAATATTTAAAATATTTTAAATATTATTTTATAAAGAATTAATAAATACTTTTAAGATAATTCCTCCAAATAATTTTAATGATAATATATAAACCAAATTCTAGTGAAAATATTTCTTAAAAAAAGTAAGGATTAAAATCATGATGATATACAAATAATATAAACAATGTAAGTATGTTCTAAACAACATTTTAAATACTATAAAGATAATTTTAGGATAATAATACAGAAGTAGTCACAAAATATGATAAGATTATATTTAAAATCTTCTCATAAGTTATTAGTAAGATTATTTCTTAAAAGGAAATAGTAAATATTTTAAATGTAGAACATACTTGTCATAACCTATAATATACCACCAGTAAATATTTTGTAAAATTTTGTCAAGATCCAACAATAGAGAAACATGATTTCAAGAAAATAATTAAATTTCTTGTAAAAGAGGAAGGTTGGTGAACTCACCATGAGCCGCGAAATGAGTCAAACCTACAAATAATAACATTCCAAACATAATCAAATATCACCATTAAAATATAAACATGACCCCAGATGACCTTAGTGTCACGCCCTGCTTGCAAGACATGAGGTTCTTTCACATTTGTTTAGAAAAGCCCACAAAGTTCTCGAACGTTCCAGAAGGTTCTACTATGATCTAGACTTGTCTAGAGGACCCTAGAAGAGCCTGGAAGACTTTAGGAGTCTCTACACAAGTCTAGAATACTCTGGAAGTCTCTAGAACCATAGAGAAAGCATTATGTAGACTAGTGTAGAATTCTCTAGAACCCTCCATAGCTAGATCTTTATGTAGAATATTCTAGAATGATATCGTTGCCACATGTAATAATCTTGGCCATCCATTAAGGAGGTGCTTGCCTATAAATAGGCTCACCCTCTTCATTTGTAAACACACATCAGAACTTAAAGTTCTAAGACTTGTAAGCTCTTTCCAAGCAATAAAAGCTTTCTTTCATAAACACCCACTCTTTGCCTACAACTTTCCAACGTTTTTGTCTAGCCTTTGAAGTTTTGAGCAAGTTAAGGCTTTTTTAGCGTTTGCGGGAGTGCTAAGGCCGCACGGCTACTTACAAGAAAAATTAAGTGCATGACAAGTGGTATCAGAGCCTTGGTTGGAAACCATGACGAAGACCATCAAAGATCAAGCGGCGGGATCCGACACCACCAATGTGGAGTCATCGCAACAAGGCCGGGGGCGTGAGGAGCAACGCGACCCCGTTATACCAAAGCCGAGGGGGAAGTCCAAGGACCGCACAGCTAGCTTTGAGTTACGCCTAACTCAGGTGGAGGAAGGCATGGGTGTTGTGGACGCACACATGGAGAATCTAGACCAATGGGTGGAAGGTCTAGAGGCCGACGTTGCCGAAACCCATGAAGAGGTGCGTGAAGCCCTTACCAAGCTAGGTGAGTCTAATCGAGTAGACTTACAGGCCCTTAGGGACGAATTTGTGGCCGAGGTAGCCCGTTTGCGAGACGTCCATCAAAGGGAGATTAATAGTTTGCTAATGCAATTGGAGGAAGCTCGAGGGGACCTAGCCTTATGTAAGAAGGCAGTCCTTGCTGGTCCAACCACATCCACGGTGGAATCCCGATGGGTCGATATCCCAAAACCAAAGAGTTTCGCAGGAACACGTAACGCTCGTGAAGTAGATAACTTCTTATGGGGGCTAGAACAATATTTCGACGCTGTAGGCATCATAGAAGATGGAGCCAAGATCAAGAGCACAGCTTTGTACCTCACCGATACAGTTATGCTTTGGTGGCGCCGACGGCAGGAAGACGTCAAGAGAGGTATGTGCTCTATCACTACCTTTGATGATTTTAAAGGGGAGCTTAAGAGGCAATTTTACCGGGAAAATGTCGAAGAAGAGGCACGTGGTCGCCTACAAAGGCTTAAACATCTGGGAAACATCCGAGATTATGTGAAAGACTTCACAAACCTCGTGTTGGAAATCCCCGACATGTCCGATAAAGACTCGCTCTTCTTTTTCATGGACGGTCTACAAACTTGGGCTAAAATCGAGCTTAGGCGTCGTGGTGTACAAGACCTTGCTACTGCCATCGCTATAGCCGAAAGCTTGATCGATTACTCAAGCAAAAAGGAGTCATCTAAGCCCAAAGAGAAGAAGGGCAGTCCCAACAAAGGTGGGGGAGAACATTGGTGAGGTAACCGCAAGGAAGACAACCGAAACCAAGGTCAAAATCCTTGGAAGCCGAAGGATAAAGGCAAACAAAATGATAACTTTGACCGTTCCATCCCTAAACGGGGATGCTTCTTATGTGGTGAGCTTCACTGAACGCGAGATTTCCCAAAGATAAAGGCACTTAATGCCTTGATGGCCGATGTTAAGGGGCACGAATCAAGGGGCAACAAGGAAGATGCTCAAGTCGGCTCACTACAACTCCTCAATGTCATCCAAAGTACTCCGAAGACTCAAGCCAAGGGTCTCCAGTTCGTGGATGCAACTATCAACGGAAAGGAGACGAAGGCTTTACTTGACACAGGTGCGTCCCACAACTTCATTTCCGTAGAGGAAGCCAATAGACTAGGCCTTCAGATAGTTGGCGGCACTGAGTCTATGAAAGCGTCAACTCTATGGCCAAGCCAATACAAGGCATTGCTCAAGGCGTCAAGACCATCCTTGGTGCATGGGTGGGCTACCTGAATTTGTCCGTGGTGCCTATGGATGATTTCAAGGTGGTTCTCGGGATGGAGTTTCTCGATCAAGTGAAGGCGTTTCCCATTCCCTTTGCCAACACCATGTGCATCTTGGACGAAGGAAAGACTTGCGTAGTACCAACACTACGGTCTGCCAAGTCCGATCCGCAAGCATTGTCAGCCATGCAATTCGAGAAAGGCTTGAAGAGGGACGAGGCAAGCTACCTAGCTATCCTCAAGGAGCACGACGATGAGGAGATACCTCCGCAACTAAATGTTCCAAAGGAAATAGAAGGAGTTCTTCGCGAATTCAAAGATGTCATGCCCGACGAATTACCAAAGAAGTTGCCACCAAGAAAGGAGGTCAATCATCAAATCGAGTTAGAGCCAGGAGCCAAACCACCAGCCATGAGCCCCTACCGCATGGCACCACTGGAGTTAGCGGAACTCAAGAAACAACTAAAGGGCTTAATAGATGCCGGTTTTATCAGGCCCTCCAAAGCTCCTTTCGGTGCCCCAGTTCTTTTCCAAAAGAAAAAGGATGGTTCCCTACGAATGTGTATCGACTATCGGGCTCTCAACAAGGTCACCATTAAAAATAAGTATCCCATCCCACTCGTAGCGAATCTTTTCGACCAACTTGGCCATGCACGGTATTTCACCAAGTTAGATCTTCGCTCGGGATACTATCAAGTCCATATTGCCGAAGGTGACGAGCCCAAGACCACATGCATAACAAGGTATGGCTCTTATGAGTTTTTAGTCATGCCTTTCGGTCTAACAAATGCACCCGCAACTTTTTGCACATTAATGAATAAGCTATTCCACCCCTACCTCGATCAATTCGTGGTAGTCTACTTGGATGATATTGTGATATACAACCAAACAATGGAGGAACACAAGGAACACTTGAGAAGAGTGTTTCAAGTTTTAAAGGACAATGAGCTATATGTACAAAAGGAGAAGTGTTCATTTGCCCAAGAAGAGGTATTGTTCTTAGGGCATAAGATAAAGGGTGGAAGGCTCATGATGGAGGATACAAAGGTGCAAGGCATACAAAGGTGGGAGCCACCCACTAAAGTTCATGAGTTAAGGTCCTTCTTTGGACTTGTGAACTATTATCGTCGCTTTATCAAAGGCTATTCAGCTCGAGCGACACTATTGACAGATCTTCTTAAGAAGAATTGACCATGGGCATGGAGCGACGAGTGCCAACGTGCCTTTGAAGATCTAAAGAAGGCCATTTGGAAAGATCCAGTTCTCAGCTTGCCTGATTATTCCAAGCCTTTCGAAGTGCACACTGATGCTTCGGACTTTGCTATTGGAGGTGTACTCATGCAAAATGGTCACCCAATAGCCTATGAGAACTGCAAACTTAACCAGACGGAACGTCACTACACCGTGCAAGAAAAAGAGATGACAGCAATCATCCATTGCCTAAGAGTTTGGCGACATTATTTTTTGGGTTCCAGGTTCGTCATCATGACCGATAACATTGCTACTAGTTATTTCCAAACTCAAAAGAAGCTTAGTCCAAAACAAGCTCGGTGGCAAGACTTTCTTGCGGAGTTTGATTATAGCTTGGAATACAAGCCTAGGAAAGCTAACGTGGTAGCTGACGCCTTAAGCCGCAAGGTAGAACTCGTATCCATCAGTCGAGTTGATAGCCCTTTACTCAAGCGTATCAAGGAAGGCCTACAATAAGACTCCCTAGCCAAAAATCTTATAGCACTTGTAATGGAAGGCAAGACAAGGCGCTTTTGGCTAGAAGAAGGGATGCTTTACACAAAAGGAAACCGACTCTTTGTGCCCAAATGGGGAAATCTTCGGCGTGAGTTGATCAAAGAATGCCACGATTCCAAGTGGGCTGGACATCCAGGCATGAAACGCACCCTTGCTTTCTTGAAGACCACATATTACTGGCCCCAAATGCAGGATGAGGTGGAGTCATATGTAAGAACATGCCTCATATGCCAACAAGACAAAGTTGAACAAAACGCACCATCGGGACTACTTGATCCATTGCCTATCCCTAACAGGCCTTGGGAAAGTGTTTCGATGGACTTTATCACTTCCCTGCCAAAGTCAGAAGGATTTGGCAGTATAATAGTGGTCGTTGATCGATTTAGCAAGTATGTCATCTTCATTCCAGCCCCCACAGATTGCACTGCCGAAGAGACAGCTCGATTATTCTTGAAAAATGTGGTCAAGCTTTGGGGAGTTCCCTCCAACATAGTGAGCGATAGAGACCCGCGCTTCACAGGACGATTCTGGACGGAATTGTTTAAATTACTTAGCTCAGATTTGAACTTTTCCACCAGTTTCCATCCTCAAAGCAATGGCCAAACTGAGCGGACAAATGCACTCTTGGAGCTATACTT
This sequence comes from Catharanthus roseus, assembly GCA_028651295.1. Lineage (NCBI taxonomy): Eukaryota > Viridiplantae > Streptophyta > Magnoliopsida > Gentianales > Apocynaceae > Catharanthus > Catharanthus roseus. Next base: position 735,790 of record JAPQWS010000050.1, on the reverse strand, counting down.
AAGACACTATGTAAGTGCCAACCAACGAGATTGGGCAAAGTTGCTTGATGTGGCCCAATTCTCCTATAATCTTCAACGGAGTGAAGCAACCAACCGAAGTCCTTTTGAAGTAATCATGGGGCAGCAGCCTACAATGCCTCTTACTCTTGCCACAAGCTATGAAGGTAGGAGCCCATCAGCATTTAAATTTGCCAAATCATGGCATGAACAAGCCGAACTGGCACGAGTATATTTGAACAAGGCCTCAAAAAGGATGAAGAAATGGGCAGATAAGAGAAGAAGACCATTGGAGTTTCAGGAAGGCGATCTTGTCATGGTGAAACTTCTTCCCCAACAATTCAAGAGCTTCAGGAAAGTTCACAAGGGCTTGATCAGGAGATATGAGGGCCCTTTCCCGGTCTTAAAACGTGTTGGGAAGGTCTCCTATAAGCTCCAATTACCTTCCAAGCTCAAGATTCATCCGGTCTTTCATGTGAGTCTCTTAAAACCATATCACGAAGACATGGAGGACCCCACTCGAGGAGAGTCTAAGCGGACGCCTACCGCCGTGGTCACCACCTTTGACAAGGAAGTCGAGGCCATAGTAGCCGATCGCCATATTCGAAGACGAGGTGTACAAAATTATCGGGAATATCTCGTAAAGTGGAAGAACTTGCCCGAAAGTGAAGCAAGTTGGGAGCGCGAGGATACCCTTTGGCAATTCAAAGATCATATCCAGCAATTCCACGTTGAAGGCGCGATGAGGGCATCGCGAGCATAGGTAGGGGAGAATGTCACGCCCTGCTTGCAAGACATGAGGTTCTTTCATATTTGTTTAGAAAAGCCCACAAAGTTCTAGAACGTTCCAAAAGGTTCTACTATGATCTAGACTTGTCTAGAGGACCCTAGAAGAGCCTGGAAGACTTTAGGAGTCTCTACACAAGCCTAGAATACTTTGGAAGTCTCTAGAACCATAGAGAAAGCATTATGTAGACTAGTGTAGAATTCTCTAGAACCCTTCATAGCTAAATCTTTATGTAGAATATTCTAGAATGATATAAGGCAACCGTTGGATCGTTGCCACATGTAATAATCTTGGCCATCCATTGAGGAGGTGCTTGCCTATAAATAGGCTCACCCTCTTCATTTGTAAACACACATCAGAACTTAGAGTTCTAAGACTTATAAGCTCTTTTCAAGCAATAAAAGCTTTCTTTCATAAACACCCACTCTTTGCCTACAACTTTCTAATGTTTTTGTCTAGCCTTTGAAGTTTTGAGCAAGTTAAGGCTTTCTTAGCATTTGCGGGAGTGCTAAAGCCGCACGGCTACTTACAAGAAAAAGTAAGTGCGTGACATTAGGGTTCACCTAAACTTATTCTAAACTCAAAGAAACTCTAAAAACAACTCCAAAATAATTTCATAATAACACCTTAAAAACATGGGTTCTCATAAATCCATAACTATTAAACTTTACTGTTATTTATTTTACAAAATATAACCTGATAATAAGAAAAACAAAAACTTACCTAAATCCATAACTATTAAACTTTACTGTTATTTATTTTACAAAATATAAAAACAAAAACTTACCTCAGTGAGGTGAGAGAAAATCGAGAAAGGGACAAGAGAAAGATGAAGAGAAAGAAAAAAAAAAAAAGAGAAAGTGGGGAGAGAAGAGAGAGAGCTGCCGAGAAGAGAGGGAGAAAATGGGAGAAGAGAGAGAAGAGTGGAGAAGAGAGAATGAGAGAGAGATGAGAAATTGGCCTCCTCTTCACCTCCTTTTATAGCCATGTATGCATGGCCTTGTCACATGGTCAAAAAACATGGCACTTATATGCCATGCGTCCACAAATCACCTCCCCACTTGGCACCATTAGTTCACAAAATTGCACTAAAATCTTCCAAATTTCTAGGCTTTCTACGTTGACCCCAAACCTTAAAAGTGACTTAAAACTCATATTAAACTTAAAATCTCAATCTCCTACTTAAAGCGTTGAACACTAATAATCCTAAAATATATCCAAAAAATTTTTCAACGAAAATTTCTTCCTTAGATTTTCTAAGAATTACCAAATGATCCCAAAACTTTCTATTTCTTATAAATAAACCTCAACACTTTCGTTTTGACTCTCTGCGACTTACGTTAATTTTGAGGTACTTAGAGAGGATGTTACATCAAGGATACACTTTATTTCAGATTTTCTTACTCTTATGGTCATCCACAATTTAATTCATGTCAATTTTTATTGGAAAAGAGCTTGAATTTTTGTTTTAATCAAGGGCAACCAATAGCAATTAAACGCTTTGTTCAATTATTTTAATCAAAATTTAATTTTATATATTTTTATAAATTTTTGTGAGAACATAATTAGAATTTTTAAAAAAAATTAATATAACCATAATTGAATATATACTTATATTCAAGTTTATGTCGAATTACAACTTTTTAAGTTCATTTGGTCTCATAAAGAAGTTTATATATTGAGTATATTTAGTAAATTTGCCTTGACTACTTTAAACTCATTTATTTGTAGTCTCCTTTTATTACAAAATCAATTAAAAAAAGTTACTTTAGCTTTAGCATATCTCCCCCTAAATAATTAGTTTTACGAAATTGGCAACAAAAATATTTTTAAACAAAACCTCTATTTGTATATAAAATCAACTAGTGTTATATATGTGTTTATCTATCATCATATTGTTTGCCTTTTTAAAGTGGTTTCAAGTTTTAATTTGAAGCCTTTCTATGTAAAGGAAGCTTATCAAGTCCATTAAGAATAGTACTTCTACTATTCATTATGTATTACCCTACAATATAAAAAAAGTATTGGCCTATTTGAACTGATCTATGTAAAACTTTCTTAAGCAAGGATTATTAAAGATATTTGGGGAGTCAAATATCAATTTATAGTACTTAGGAGATATGAGAGTAATTTTTTTTAAAGGAACATATGAAGGTTATAATATTCCTCATGAGATGAGATACACAAGAATTAAACTATAAGAGATACCTTCAACTACTTAGGTAAAAGAAGAAAAAAAAAGATATAATTTGAACCAATAGCCCTATAGTAGAATGTGATTGGATAAGTTCATTTAAAAAAAAAAAAAGTTTTATTTTGTTTTGTATACAAATTATACCTGCATTCGAATGACTTTACAAAATACACTCCAGGTGTTATTATTCGTCGGTGGTTCGAGAATGAAAGTGAATTCTCGCTATCATTTTGACTATATTCAAATTATATTATTTTATTATTCATACGTTTTTTTAGAATGTGGTACACTCACTTCAAATTTAAATTTATAAATATTTTTCCTTCAAGTTCTTCCTTTATATTTTGAAATCTTGTTATACAAGTTCTCACCTCTTCAAATAAAAGTACGGTTTCATCTATACGTATTTGTCACTAGAGTCATGGCTGCTCAAGCATCTGAAGTCCTTTAATCTCCACTTTGTATAAGGGGCAGGGGCTAGGATGTTACTGTTATCAGTTGCACCAAAGTACTGCTCATAGCACAAAAACTCTTTATTCTCACTATTTATTTTCTCTCTCTTCACTTTTTCTCTACAATTTTCTCTTAAAAAAATCACTTAACATTACAATTACAAAATCATACAGAAGATTTTATAGATAAAAGCATAAATTTGGAGGAAAGAAAATGAAAAAGAAAAGGGGGATTTTTAGGTGTCTGTCTTTTTCTTTATAGAACTTTTCTAATAAATTTCATCCTTGTAGTCCTTATTGTATTTTTCATGAATATTCTTAGGGTTAATATATAAAAAATAAAAAAAAAAGGTACCATGAAGTTTATCATTATGTCAATTAAGTAGTCAATATTTCACAATAAGAATTGGGGACAATTTTACTTTTTTTATCGGAAATGAGTAATGTCTGTTATGCCCTAATAAAATTTAGAAAATCAATTTTACCATTCCATAAGAGGGAAGCTGGTCTTCAAAAATATAATTAAAAAACTTTGAGAAATTGTCAAAAAATATTCTGGCAATAGGAAAAAGTTCAGGGTACTTTTTTTGTATTAATCCCTCGCCAAAGTATCTTTTTGATAATTTCATAAATTTTGGAAGTTAGAACTTTTTAAGCTACAATAATGGTTTGACGAAGTTTTGGTATATAGTTTTTGAGGGCTTGGGGAAGGAAGAGAAAGCTTTGGTATATGGTTTTTAAGAGTTTGGGGAAGGAAGAGAAAGTGACTCACGCCATTTTTTTTTCTGATGGTATTTGGTGATAGTTAGATGTTTTGATGATCTTGTGAAAAAAGAGTTTTTTATTATATTTCTTCCTTTCATTTTGATGACAAGCTTCGCTCCTATAGAAGGGTAAAATTAGCCAAATTTTATTATGGCATAATAAATATTACTTATTTCCAATCCGCTTTCACTCAATTTATTTTATCGAAAAAACAAAATTATCCCTTAGTTGTCATTTCTAAATATGAGCTATTTAATTAATGTAATGGGTAAAGTTTAAGTTACTTTTTTAGTATTAACATAAGAATAACACATATTCTTATGGTAAAAAAGGATAAAAAGTTTATGACCTAGATAACCCAAAAGAAATTGTATCTCTAACTTTATTTTCCACGAAACCAATTTCCCACTCCAAGCTTCCCCATAACCTTCAGAACCTATGGGTCCTTTCCCACATGATCCTTCCCAAGAAATATACCCATTTGAGCTTTATAGCTTTCGTCCAACCTTAGCCCCGTTTCTAATTCCTCGGTCCAAGCTCTCTCTCCAGCCGACTCCAGTACACCAGATCTCTCTTCCATGATGGTGTGCATATGACTACGCGGCCCACCTCTTCATCTACACCTGTCTCCAATCCAACTTACGCAGACTCCTTTGTGCGGACTAGCCCACTACCAGCTCTCAAACTTGCAAGGTATCTCCCTTTGCTAGACCTTTCACTTTTGTCCCCGTAAGGGGCTCCCAGCCCTCTTTGTACTCTTTGCAACTTGAATCTGATCCGAATCTTTCTTCTTCTAATGCTTCTGGACTTCGGCATGGCCAGCAGTCTCGTCAACCACCCGTAAAATTGAATGATTATATGTGTTATGTGTAACATTATTCAAAGTAATACTACTTCATTGATCTCTACCTCGCTTCCTTCATCATTCTCAGGTATGAGTCTTACTCATATTTCACGATATGATTCTAATAAGAAATTATCACGAGTACAAAGAATTTCTTGCTGCAATTTAGACTGACAATGAGCCTTCTTGGTTTTCTGATGCTATGTCTTCTCCACATTGGCAAGCAGCCATGTAAAATGAGATTGATGCTTTGGAAAGAAATTAGACCTGGCTTTTTACTACTCTACCTCATGGTAAGAAAGTTTTTAGGTTGTCAATGGGTATATAAAATTAAGAGAAAATCTTGACTTGTTTTAAAACTCGACTTTGTTATTCTGGGAAATACTGAAGTTGAGTTTTTCGATTATCAAGAAACTTTTTCTTTGGTGGAAAAAATGGTTAGTGTCCACACCTTGTTGTCAATCGCTACTGCTAGGAAACGGGAAGTTCATTAAATGGATATGCACTATGTCTTTCTTTATGGCAATCTATAGGAAGAGGTATATATGAAACTTTCGCTCGAATTTTCTCATAGTAAAGAAGGAATGGTCTGTTGACGTCAAAAATCATTATATGGATTCAAGCAAGCTCCTCACTGCTGGTTTGTAAAGTTATCTCATGCTCTTAAGTAGAGTGGTTTTAAACAATCATATTCTGATTATTCATTGTTTACCTATTCTATTGGCGCTATATTCCTTTGTGTTTTAGTTTTGTGGATGATTTGATTATTACCAGGAATGACCTTGGTGCACTTCAATGGTTCAAGACTCATCTAAGTACTTGCTTCCATATGAAAGATTTAGGTCCTCTGAAATATTTCTTTTGCATCGAAGTAACTCGTAGTAAGCAAGGCATATATCTCTGTCAGAGAAAATATTCTATGGACATTTTATTAGATGCAAGTTTATTGGGAGATAAACCTCTAAACTTTCCCATAGAACAGAATCATCAGTTAGGGAAAGCCAGGAGTACTCTTTGTCTCATCCAAAATTTTATCAGCATTTGATGGGTCATTTAATTTATCTTACAACTACTCGACTCTATCTGGCTTACTCAATTTATGTTTTATCTCATTTATGTATCAGCCTCAACAAGATACTGGAATACGACCATTCGAGTTCTTTGTTATCTTAAGGATACACTTAGCTAAGAACTTTTACTTCGTTCAAATTATGATATCCAATAATAAGCTTACTGCGATTCTAATTGAGCTAATATATATATATATATTTATATACATTGAATAAAATTCAAAAACTCCTATTTTTTACCCACTTCTTCAAGTCTTTATTAAGAGGTTAAAGACCTGAAAAAACTGGATAAAAAATAGGAGTTTTTGAATTTTATTCAATATATATTTGAATAAAATATAAAAACTTCTATATATACATATACTTTGAATAAAATTTAAAAACTTCTAGAGTTTACCCACTCCTTCATGTCTTTAACCTCTTAATACACTTAAATTCAAATGACATTTATGTTCATCACTACCAATTCATAGTTTTCCCTCAAGAAAGCCTTCTCTCCCTGCTCTCCGTAAATGTGTTGTTTTACTCTTAGCTCTCAACTTCACTTTATTTTCATTGCCATGGAAATGAGAAAATCTAATACTGATATGTAGAGACAGGTAAGATTCAAGAGAAAAGGTTTTTTTTTTTTTTTTTTAACAAATATGAATTGTGTTGGATCTATTTACTATTACAACCTCTAATTACTATTACAATAATCAGAATAAACATAGCGGAAAAATAAAACAGCCTAATCACTATTACAAGAATATCTTCCTTCTTCTCCTCTACCATCGTCTAAGCCGAGCGAAACACCAAGAATAGATCTGCACAAAGCAGTTAGCAAAAATGGTAGAAGAAATAAACAAAAGGAGACTGAAAAACTTACCCACCGCTGTGGGTCTGTTCTGTCGATAGAAGAAAAAGCAGTACCGAGACTGAGATAGTGCCGAGCAACGGTGAGAGATCATGAACCGCGTCGAGGCGCCGATGGCAAACAAAAAACGGCATGATCGGTCTAAAATGGGTCCCTCAAGGGAAAAACACCGGTGTCTCTCTCTCTCTCTAAACCTTTCAGCTCTCTCCAAAACTTACCAGAAATGGTGATCGATCGAGGACCACCACAAGCCACCGTTCATAGTAAAAGTGACAGCGTCACAGAAAACCAAAAGAAGGAGAAAAGCAACGGACGTAGCAAGCCTTGGTGAAGAAAGGGAAGAAAAAGAGACAGAGACGCAACTCAGCAGAGAAGAGAAGAAAGGAAAAATAAAAGAGTCAGCTGTGTGTATCAAACTGAGGAGAGGAAGAGAGACTTAAATAGGCCAAACCCATAACGAGCAGCCCGGGTTGGCCCGACCTGACCCGGCTCGATATCTCTGACCAATTCAAACCACCTTATCTTTTGGCTGAGGCCTATTGGATCATCATAGGGAAGCTAATGTGGGCTGAAAAATGAACAAAATATTGGGAAGAAAAATAGGCCCAAATGCCTGCAATCTCAACCTCGAACAATATTTTTCCAACATCAAATGACTCGATAAGAATCAACCTGCGTCTAAGTGAAGGAAGTCCCTGTAAAACATAAACTTGTCAGAGCTCACAAGTTTAGCACAAAAATCTGCAGGATTATCATTAGTACTAATCTTGTCTATGTAAAACAAACCACTAGAGACTTTTTCCCTAATGAAATGGTATTTGACATCTATATGCTTTGTCCTTTCATGATAAACTGGATTTTTGCATAAATGTAAACAACTCTGACTGTCAGTATAAATAATAGCTTTTGAATGTAAAACGAGTAATTCACTCAATAACCCTTGAAGCCAAATGGCTTCCTTGATAGCTTCCATAGCCGCGATATATTCAGCCTCAGTAGTTGATAAAGCAACTACCGGCTGTAATTGAGACTTCCATGAGACACAATTACCCGCTAGGGTAAAGAAATAGGATGAGTTAGATTTTCTACCATCCTTGTCACCTGCAAAATCGGAATCGACATAACCAATTAGTTCAAAAACATCAGACTAATTGTGATAGTGCAAGCCCCTATCTATAGTTCCATTAAGGTAACGTAGCAACCACTTGAGAACAGCCCGGTGATCCCTCCCCCGGTTAGACATGAATCTCCTGAGAAAGCTTATAGAAAAAGCAATATCATGTTGGGTGGATATGATTGAGTATATAACAGAGCCTATTGCCATTCTATAGGAAATATTTGCCTTGTTTCTTTTCTCACTTTCGGTTTTTGGACAAGCTTTATCAGAAAGTTTGAAATAGCTCGCAAGTGGAGTAATAACGGGCTTACATAAATGGATTGAAAATTTAGAAATAATTTTCTGGAGAAAGGGTTTCTGAGATAAGAAAAGGGAATCAGTCCTATCTCTTGTAATATTCATCCCAAGAATCCTAGATGCAGGCCCTAAATCCTTCATGTCAAATTCGGATTTTAGCAAAGATTTCAAATCATCAATCTTAGCTTTATGTTTGCAAGTAATTAACATATCATCAATATAAACAACAAATAAATAGCACTATCAACATTATTTCCAGAAAAATAAAGACAACTATCATAATTGCTTTTAGAGAAATCAACTTTTAACATAAAAGAATCAAACCTCTTGTACCATTGTCTAGGCAATTGTTTAAGTCCGTATAAGGACTTTTTCAAGAGACATGACATGTATTCCTTACCTTTAACCGCAAAACCTGGTGGTTGACACACACATATATATATATATGGTCTCTTCGAGATCACTATGAAGGAAAGCGGTTTTTACATCAAGTTGTTCAAGATTGAGATCATAAAAGGCAACAAGAACAAGAATTATCCTAATCGTTTTGTATTTAACGACAAGAGAAATTTTTTTTATTAAAATCAATGCCCTCAACTTGTGAAAAACCTTTCGCAACCAGCCTGGCCTTAAACCTTAGAGGTTCATTAGCAGACTCAGGCTCTTTAATTTTAAAAATCTATTTGCAATCAACTAATTTTTGTTTTGAGGGTTTTGGAACGAGAATCCAGGTTTTATTTTTATTTAAAGAGGATGTTTCCTCATTCATAGCAAGTAACCATAAAGAGCGATTAGGACTTTTCAAAATATCAAAGAAACACAAAGGTTCCTTCTCTTCCACATAAGATGCAACAGTAAATGTATATAATACTATATACGAGTAACCATATCTAGAGGGTTCCTTATGCGCTCTTCTAACTCTATGTTTAGACAACTGGTAATCTCTAAGGGCTTGAGCTTGAGCCTGAGCCTTAGGATGTTCTTCCTCCTCATCAAAACCTTCTAACTCAGGGACAAGGGTTTTAGGAACACTAGAAGGATCAAGCATACTACTGGATGGTGTAACTAACTCCTCATTGGTTTCAGGCTCCTGTGTGGGCTCTAGAGAGGGTTCAGAGGTGACCTCCACCTCTACAGGAATACTACCTATAGTGGGAACACTGGGTGGGCTATCAGAGACTGGTTTATCCTTAAGACAGGGCATATCTAACTCGTTGAAGATGACATCCCTACTGATAACTACCCTCACTCCCGGTTCACCCTTTAGCTACACTCTATAACCCTTCACTCCGCTAGGATATCCTATGAACACTCCCTTTCTGGACCTAGGGTCTATCTTACCCTCCTTCTAATGTGTAAAAGCAGCACACCCAAACACTCTAAGGTTGGACAAGTTAGGGGGTTTACCACACCAAAGTTCTATCGGAGTCCTAAAGTTTATGGCTTTAGAAGGGGTTCTATTAATGAGGTAGACAGCCGTACTTACAGCTTCTCTCCAAAAGGGTTTTGGGATACATGAAGACACCATAAGACATCTAACCTCATCCATTATGGTATGGTTCATCCTCTCAGCTACTCAATTCTGCTAGGGGTTATTCCTAACCGTCCTATGATATAAGATGACATGCAATGCACACAAATCAGCAAACTTCCGGTTACAAAACTCAAGACCGTTATCAGTCCTAATTGTTTTTAGTTTATTTCTAGATTGATTTTCGGCAAGGCGTTTCCACTCACAAAACTTTTCAAAAGTTTGATCTTTTGTTTTTAAAAGAAAAACCCAAACATGCCTCGAAAAATCATTCACAATAGATAAGAAATAAACATTACCACCATACATTGGAACCTTTTCAAGTCCCCGCAGATCACAATGCACATAGTCAAGTATGGTAGAAGACTTGTGTGTGCTGGTTGAAAAACTGATTTTGTATTGTTACAGTGGTCATAAAAATCTAAAGAATTAATTTTATCACCATATAAAAGATTTTGTTTTTGTAAGTAATACAATCTTTTCTCACTAATGTGGCCAATCCGCCAATGCCACAACATAGTTTTCTCGGGAATAGTTTTTGAAATCAATGCAGTTGAATCACAAACTATTTTTCCAATAAGAATGTATATCCTTTCCTTTTTGAAACCTTTAATCATGACTAGGTTTCCTTTGCAAACTCTTAAAATGCCAGTTTTAGATTTGTAAGAAAGACCTAGTGAATCCAAATATCCAAGGGAGAAAAGATTCTGATGAAGGTTGGGCACGTATCTCACCTCAGTGAGTTTTCTAGTCACGCCATCATGCATTTTGATGAAAATATTTCCAATGCCTTTAACATCACAAACATGATTGTTTCTCATGTAAACCTTTCCATGATTTAAGGGTTTAAAATCTGAAAACCAGTGTTTGTTGGGTGTCATGTGAAATATACATCCAAAATCAAGAATCTAATGATCAACAACTTTAGAACAAGAAAGGGAAAGGGAAACGCACAAAAACTCTGAATACATTTAATTACCATCTGAATCAAAATAATGAGTTTTGTTAATTTTATCACTCCCTTTGCCATGTTTACATTGTTTTTCATCTCTGATCCTTTTAAAACACTTATTTTTCATATGAACCTCCTTGCCACAATAAAAACATTTCAGTTTGTTCTTTTCTCGAGATTTAAACCTCCCTTTACTTTTAGGCCTATGACTAAGAGGTTCCCTTCGATCAACTCTCCCTCGCACATAAAGGTTCTCTCCGTTTAATTTATATTCTTTTCTTAAATCCAAATCTTTCGATTTCAAAGCGGTTTTAACATCAGAAATGGATAAACCATCTCTATTATATTCAATGGCAGATTTTACATCGTTATAAGAATCAGTTAAGGCATTTAATAAAACAACGGCAATATTTTCATCGGAGATTTTCTCTCGAACGTTTTGAAGTTCCAAAACGATTTTTTTTAAATCATCTATATTTTTCTGAAAGCATTTTTGACCCAGTCATTTTAAAACCGAAATCTGTTCTTTTAAATAAATTCTATTTGATAGGGATTTTCCCAAATATAATTTTTTAGTTTAGTCCAGATTTCGAAATCGTTGTTTTTTTCGTCAATTTCTCATAAAACATTGTCGGTTAAATGCAAGGTGAGGCAACTGTGTGCATCACCAAGTTTTTCAGTAAAAATTTCGCTCGTCCAAGATTCCGAATACTCTTCGGGGCTACAAATAGCGGGTGCAATTTTATTTTGAACCAAAACTGCTTTTATTTTTCTCCGTCACATTACGAAGTCAAATTTGCCATCAAACATGTCGATTTCAACTTTTGGAACCAACATGTTTTAATGGCAAATAAGAGTAATTTAATGGCTAGAAAAAATAAAAGATTTGAAAAGTTTGACTTTTACCAATAAAAATTCCCGGATTTGTTTTGCTTTTGAGAAAAATGGCGCAAAAAAGTATGAGGCACGAATCCCAATAAATAGAAAAGCGCAACATTAATATATAACCGAGACAATGAGAAATAAACGGCAGTGACAGCTAATCAACAGAACAGAAAAAGACGAAAAGAAGAATGTTGCAAACTAAATAACAACAAAAATTAAAAACAGAAAAAACGCGGCAAGACACAGCTACTTGAAGTCTGTCGAACTCAAGCCAGGCTTGGGTTTTGTATTTTTCAGAAAACGGAAACAGAATCGAAAAACCAGAAAAATAGCAGAGCAGAACGATAAATAAAAATAGAAATAACGAGAGCAACAGGTGTAGCAAAAACAGCCAGAACCGAGACACGATTCACAAAAATAATAACAGGAAAAAAAACAGTCTGAACCGTAACTTAGTTCAGAAAGAACCAAACAGTAATAGTAATACTAATTAGAATGCAGCACTCCAACACAACAAAAACGGCACCGAGCAACAGGAAAATATTAATCGGAAAAATAAAAACAGAAGAAGAGTCAAGCAATACTTCACTAGCCAGTTCTGATTAACTCAATAGTTCCCTCAAATCTGGAATTTTTCCAAGAGGTCGCCGACACCGTTGAAGAGCACCGGACAATTGTAGTCGTTTCCGAGCTCTGATACCACTTGTTGGATCTATTTACTATTACAACCTCTAATTACTATTACAATAATCAGAATAAACACAAAAGAAAAATAAAACAGCCTAATCACTATTACAAGAATATCTTCCTTCTTATCCTCTACTGTCGGTCTAACCCGAGCAGAACACCAAAAATAGATCTACACAAAGCAGTTAGCAAAAATGGTAGAAGAAATAAACAAAAGGAGACCGAAAAACTTACCCACCGCCGCGCCTCTGTTCCACCGGCAGAAGAAAAACCAGTACTGAGACCAAAATGGCACCGAGCAGCGGTGAGAGATCACGAACTGTGTCTAGGTGCCAGCGGCAAACGAAAAATGGTACGATCGGTCTAAAATGGGTCCCTCAGTCATGGGGCCTCAACCAATGGGAAAAACACCAGTCTCTCTCTTTCTCTCTCTCTCTCTCTCTCTCTCTCTCTCTCTCTCTCTCTCTCTCTCTCTCTCTCTCTCTCTCTCTAAACCTTTCGGCTCTCTCCAAAACTTACCAGAAATGGTGATCGATCGAGGACCAACACAATCTGCCGTTCACAATAAAAGTGACAGCATCACAGAAAACCAAAAGACGAAGAAGAGCAACAGGACGCGGCAAGACACAGTGAAGAAAGGGAAGAAGAAAAGACAGAGACGCAACTCAGCAGAGAAGAGAAGAAAGGAAAAATAAAAGAGTCAGCTGTGTGTATCAAACCGAGGAGAGGAAGAGAGACTTAAATAGGTCAAAGCCACAACGGGCAGCCCGGATTGCCCCGGCCCGGCATCTCTGCCCAATTCAAACTACCTTATCTTTCTGTTGAGGCCCATTGGGTCATCATAGGGAAGCTAATGTGGGCTGAAAGATGAAAAAAAATATTGGGAAGAAAAATAGGCCCAAATACCTGCAAATTGCTTTATACTGATTACTAATGCACTATTACTTTTTTAAATGAAGCCTGTGGAAAGGAGATTATTTAAAGTTTTTGAATACATACTATTATGAATTACCAAGATGTGCAAAAAATTAAGGGCAAGTAACTTATGTATTTCTTCGGAGGATTGGCTTCATGGTACATGAAAGTAAAATATTAGTGAATTTCTTTAAAGGGCATAATAAATTATGCGCTCAAATATAAAATTTAGGCATGAAAATTTTCAAATTATTATTTTCTCTCCAAAACACTGTCTCTTTCTATACACACAATTAATCCCCTTCTCTCTAAAAATTGTGATGATTCTTTGAAGATTTGAAGAATTTGAAGTGAAAGATGGATAGTTTTATAGATTATTTGCACGATATGATCAATTTGGAGGTAAAAATCTCAAAAAATGAGTAAAAATTTTTTTTAGAAAAAAGGTCTGCCTAATCGAGTCATATCTTGGCGCGAGTTGGGTGACCTCGCACCAAGAACTGGCACAGACCTTGAAATGGTTACGCCAGTGCCTGGCACAAGGTCACCCCTACTTGCGCCAGTATATGGCTCGAGTGGGCAAACCGTTTTCTATTTTTTCCCCCTTTTTTTAAAATTTTCTTAATGCTTAGTTTTAATTATTTTTAATATATATTTTAGTATACAATTATGTTAATATTTTAGTTTAATATTATAAATTTGAATTAGTTTATGTTAATATAAACGTTTTATGTTAATACATACGTATATGTTAGCGTTTAATTTATTTTTAGTTCATAAAATGTTTAATTTTAATTATATAATTATTTGTTTATGTTGCTTTTTAACATGTTTAAGTTTCTTAGAGATTAAATAATAATAAAATTAATTAATATTTTTACAAAAATACAATAATTTAAAATTTGTAATTATTTAATTTATGCTTAAGTAATAAAATACTCAAATACACAGTTAAAATAACAACGTAAAAGTTATAATAAATAATAAACACTACAACTTAATAATTGAATAATTAAAAAATATGAATAATAATTAATAATATCATTAAGTTAAAAAGTTAGATTAGTAAAGTTATAATTATAATATGTCTTAGTTTTATTTTTAATAAAGTTGTAAATTATTGTATACGAAGAAAATGTAGATCCTGAAACGTTTGACGAATTTATGGAGAAAGAGGAAGAATATGTGGAGCATAGTTATTTGTTTGAAACATATATATTATTTGATTTGAAAACAAATTTGGTTAGCTGGGCAAGAAAAACAGCAAAGACAGCGAATACATATCTTATTATTACTTGGTACATGTCAAAAAGAAGATTTGATCGTCGACCTTATGTGACTCTTAGTTGCGAACATGGGAGAGAAGGAAAAAGAAAGCAAGGATGGATGATGATGATGATGATGATGACAAAGAAGAAGAAGAAGAAGAAGTCTCGGTAAAACATAAGGGTCCATACGGAATGAAGAAGTATAATTGCCCTTTCAATTGAAAGGCGAGAAATCGGCCATTGGAGATAAGTAGAAATTATATTAAAAAATGGAAAGCACAACTATAAGATAGGTGTTTATTCTCGCGCACACTCTCAGGCGGCAAGGTTAACGGATACCCAGCTAAAACTCACTGAGGAATTTAGTAGGTGTCAAGTTGCTCCTCGGTATATTATGGCGAGTTTGCTAGAAAAAATCTGGATTTTATTGTGAAGTATGTGAGCTTAATGTTTTGTTGTTTGGCTTGATTATTTAAGATTCATATGATCTTATATGATTTTTGTAATTTATTAACTCACTTTATATTATTTTTGCAGTAGACAAACTATATATAATGTTCATCCAAAGATGAAGAAGAAGAGGATGGAGGGATACAACACAATAGAAGAAGTGCTTCATCCATGTAATAAGCGAGGATATAGGTGTTACTGGAGAAACTGTGAAGAAAATAATGTCATAAGCGATATTGTTGTTGCGCATCCGATATCCATTCTTATGATGAGGATATGACTCTTTGTCTTGATAATGGACACAAGGTATAAAATGAATAAGTGGTTTTCCTTTCTGTAATAGCATATTCATAAATCGTACGTATGTTCTTATGCTAGTTGTTGATTTATATTAGTATGGTCAGTTGATCTTCTTTTATATATTGTTTTACATGGTATTGTATTTTAAAAGTAAATATATATTTAATTTATAAAATGATTTATTTTCTTACTATTAAATTTATATTATATTATATTGTATTATTTAGGTATAATATGTCGTTGCTTGAGGCTGTCGGGATGACTCCTACGGGAAAGACTTTCACCTTAGCTATTATCTTCATGCAGAATGAGAAAGCTGAAACCTATGAATGGGTGCTGCAATAGCTTCAAAACTTATATTCCGAATTTCTCGAGCCTGTCATGCTTGTAATTGACAAAGAGTCAAGTTTGATGCCAGTTATCTCTTTAATTTTCATTAATTCTTACCACATGCTCGCAAAAGATATATTGATCAAAATATTATTGGAAAGTTAACTCCGAAGATTGGAAAGGATGGAGCAGAATTGTTTGTGAACACTACATGACACAAATTAATGAACTTCTTCAATGAGTAGGAGTATAATAAGAGATTGGAAAACTTGAAGACCAAGTGGCATAGAATGCAGTGGTTCTTAGGATACTTGTTTGATAAATGGTTAAATACATGCGTCCATAAGTTTGTGAGAGTTTGGACGTGTAGGTTTTGCATTTCGGCACCATGAATCGGGCCGAGAGTGAACATACACTATTGAAGATATGGATCGAAACAAGCTGTGGCAATTTAGATACGGTTTTTTTCAAGATTGATTCTTTGATTGAGGGACAGATTGCTGAGATTAAGATCATCCTTGAATATTCCTGATTGAAAGAGAAAGACAACGATAAAAATAATCCAGTAATAGCTCAATTGTGTTACAATGTAAGCCATTTGGCACTGAAAATTATTAAAGATGAGATAAAGAGAGCCGCAAAGATGCTCGCTGATCTAGATAATCTGTGTAGATACTGGGTTAGAACTTCACACATGCTCCCTTGTTCATGCGAGTTACTCAAACAATACCAGATGTACATTCCCCTAAAGTTAAAGGATCTTCACATTTTTTGGAGGTCGCTCGAAATAAATAGGGTATAGGGAGTAGGAAGACAGCAATCCGCTGAAGAGAATGATTCTTAGAAACAACTACATGATTTTACGTGTATTCTTCAAGAGTTTTCTACAAGGCCACCATCGAGGTTCATATATCCAAAAAGCTTTTAAATATTAATTTAAATATTTTATAAGTATACTTTTAATTTATTGAAATACATAAAGTCATGGTATATGTATGCTTTAATACGTTTTGTGGTTTATATTTATTATAGGTTATAGAGATGCATCGAGCAACCCAAAATATCTTACATCATGTTATCCCGTTAAATCCAGAATGTCCGGTTTCATATACTCCACCCACAGTCATTACGGGGTGATGTAATACATATTCTACTAAGAGGGATAAATCACATTGGGAGCACATACAGATTGCCCATGCAACAATGAAGAAATCAAGTGAATCTGATTCAAAATCGGGGTCTGATACGAGTTCCCGTGGAAGAAAGAGATTGCCACGTGC
The DNA here is from genome assembly GCA_028651295.1 of Catharanthus roseus. Lineage (NCBI taxonomy): Eukaryota > Viridiplantae > Streptophyta > Magnoliopsida > Gentianales > Apocynaceae > Catharanthus > Catharanthus roseus. The sequence goes on along the minus strand of JAPQWS010000050.1, from coordinate 718,813 downwards.
TCCTAGGAGTTGAGGTAGAGGCTGCAGTAAGGGACGAAGCTCGGGACTATAATCTCTCTCAGTCAAAGAGGTGTCGATTTCCCTTGAGTTCCCTCACGCAAGTGTTTTTTACAAATTTGTTTACCCTCTAATTGTAAACCCAAAAAATGTAGAAGGAGATGGAAACTGGGGGTTTAGAGTGATATCCTATTTTTTATACGGCGATGAACATCGGTGGCCGAAAGTTCATAGACATATGTGGAATAAGATGCACAATAAACAGGATCTACTTGAATTTCTTTGGTGGCGGTCAGAGGTTCTATGAGATTCTTCACGGTTATGCGCATTTGGATGGTTTCACACCGAGGCAATGCTAGATGGATGTACCTAGTTATCTCATCGTCACAACAAACACTTTCAATTCATGTATTGTCCTAATTGCGAGCCGAGATAGTTGCACGATTTTGCACTTTTATTCAGCGTCAGAACACATGCAAGACACGATTGTCATCGGACATTTGGTAGATCGTGAGCACTTTATTGCGATAATTTTTCATTAAAATTTACGGTTTTTTTTTTTTTTTTTTTTTTTGGTATTGTTTCTTTAATTCATACATTAAATTTCCCCAGAACACTAACATCTTTATTATTTTTTTTTTTTTGTTTTTTGTTTCAACTACACATGAAAAATAACTTTCCCTAGCCACCTACATATCTACAGTAGCCGTGCTGGTGTTAGGGTAATATAAGTAGCTAGTGTGTCCTTTTGAGAAATCATTTAGTAGAGTGGCAAGAATTGTATGTTAGTGAATATCCCCCTCCAGCATATGGTCCTCCTGATATAAATGTAATTAATTGAGATATTAATTGTTAATATAGTTAAGGGAACCTGTGATATTACTCATTATCCTACATGTGGCAACTACACTAGGTTTCACTGGTAATGCAAACATGAGAAAATAGAGGTATATCTATGCCTAAAAAATAAAGGATATATAAATATGATACATATAAAAATTATAAAATGTCGAAGCCTTAGTATGTTAAATAAATCAAGATACATACCTCCAACAGTGAGTAGCAACCCTTTAAATCTCTCACATCAACACATGACGCTTGACCCAAATTCTTGTAAAGTAACACCAAAACTGCAGCACCCCAAGCCATCATGTTGCCCCTCTGAAGGCTCTTTCCTAAAGGTCATAGATGGTAAGGAACTACGTTTAAAACGCTCTTGTCGGTGAATATGAAATCCCCGATCAAGGATAGCACATAACAAGACGCACTAATATCTATCTATAATAAGCTGAGGATCATTCACCAGCAGCTGAATAGATGTCTGTGGAATCCCTATACTGAGAATCCCTCTGCCGATGAGACTGATGCTAAGGTCCCAATTCACTAACGCGATGAGCTGCGCCTGTGGTATCATCTCAGCGTAACAACATCACAATATGCAGGTATGCCGAGTTTGAGCTCTACGTCATATAAAGTGATAGTCATCTCACTAAAAGGCATATGGAATGAGTTGGTGTTCGGCTGCCACCTTTCAACAAACATGCTCAAAAGAGCACTATGCCTGTGCTGAAACATGTAGGACTGTAGATGTACAAGTCCTGATGTAGCTACTCGCTATCTCACATCAGTTACACTCGGTGTCCATGAGGTAAGTGTGCACTGACGGACATGTAACCTCAACATAAAGCTCTCCTGCATATTATAATAAATAATAAAAAATATGAAAAATACATTATAAAATAAAAGATAAGCATTTAATTAATTAAAAACACTATAAAATGAAGTGAAATACTAGAAAAAAAAAATTGTACAACATACCTCTCCGCACCAAATGGCAACGGTAACATGTCCGGCTATGAGGGCATGATCCCTAGATCCTATGGACCTCCAAGTGCGGGTCCTCTCTATGCCCAAGAATCGTCATCAGTCTTCTTTGCCTTCTTCTTCCCAGCACTCGAAGCCTGAACAATGTCGGGCTCAACACCGCTCTAATAAAGGTCGGGACTCCTGACTAACCTTATCACAGATCTCACTGTATCTTGTATAAACTCGATTCCTTTCTCCCTACTCACCGATGATGATGGAGGAACCTCGGCAATCGTCTCCCTACCCCCCATATCCAAGTCCTCCTCTCCATCGCCCTCTACACGCTCCAACTCATCCTCTAACTCGTCTCCCTGAACATCCATTGTTAGTATATACCCTAAGACCAATTGACTCACATTTATGATTTATGAAGCAGTATTTTTTTAATTGTATTTTATGCTCTTGGTCATCAAGTATGTGACTTGATAGTAAAACCCTTATAGCTAATAAAATACTATTCTTATTTGTCCCTAGTTTATTACATCTTGTAAACTAGTGTGAAGTTGATTGATGATCAAGTTTTACTGATTATGAATATGAGATATAAAATCAATTCATAAATACATATTGAGAATATTGTATTGGATATGACCCAAAGTGAAGAAGAAATATTGCATGGGTTTAAGTTATAAGTATTTCTTCTCAGTTTTATATTTGGTGTCCTTTGACCTAATGTTTCTAATGTTTCTTGCATGGGGAGAAAATATGTTTTGACATAGTCAAATATCACTTTTAATTAGGTGATCATTATGACTATTGTTTGGCTTATTTTCTCGTCATGGCTTGAATATTGGAGATAGTGAAAGGGATTTGTCCCTCTCTTATTAGAGAGTAAAGTGGGCACACTAGTTTTCACATTAAAACTTGGAATCATGCCTGGTCTTCCTTCATCCATGATGCCCAAGGTGCCCAAGTATGGCTTGTGTCCAGCTTTTAGTTCGAGTTTTCGATCTTAGGGTTGGGGTCCGTGGTCCTAGAGAGTGTGCGGTGCTTTCAAGGAATCGGGTTGAAGTTAAAGCATGATCTACAATTGGACTTGTCCACTCTATGTAAATTTCAGCCAATTCTTTCTTACCCGACCCCCACAGGAATCAGGAGAAAGAAGAAAGGACTTGGACTTAAAAAAGATATCCATGGGCCCCTTGATAAGGAAGACTGGAAAATATGCATGGTCATGCTCAAATAAGTATTAATAAGGTGTTATTAATATTATTTGTTGGAACAGTCTGTCTGGTGATCAAGTAAATGGTTAATTAAGTTTTATAAGGATGACTTGATCCATGTCTTATACTTAATTAGGATATCGTGTGACAAAAGGGCTAAATATTAAATCTGATACTAGGTTATTATTACATTTACTTAACTTGGGTAAGCATAATGTCTTGTTAGAGGCCGCTTATATTTTGTGAATAAATGTCTAGGACATTTTTCATTCACTGCCAACGTTAAGTGAACCTACAGGGTCACACGCATAGACGATCTTGTGAGCATAATGTCCATGTTCAATGAATCTAGATTGTGTCCAGATTCGTTGAACGTATACAAAAGGGGAATCAAATTCCATATTGTATTTTCTGGTAAGTTAATAGGTAATTAATTTTATTTAATCGAATAAATGAATTAATTACTTAATATTACTCATCCAACCGTTGGATGATTATAGGAATAGACGGACGAGATTAAACTGTCATTAGATGACAGTTAGGGTTTTGATATTGACAGCTATAAAAGGTTATGTTAATCTTTTCTTGGTGGCCGTCCTTTATCTGATTAAATAAAAACAAAACCCTAAACCCTAGAATGGCGATATAGTATCTAGCCTCCTCTCTCCGAAATACGACCGATTACCAGATAGTCAAGATTAGTTCTGAACAGTTTTCAGAACACAGAAGGGGCTAGCATCCCGATCGCTTGCAGAGTAGTTCGTCGCGTGGATACCAGTAGAGGGCGAAGCGTACAAAGCAGCGCTTCCACAACGAACAATCAAAACATTGAGGTAATTTCTATCCAATCGGTCTTTCTAGTATGTGCAGATCCTGTTGGTGGATTTCCGTAGTTTTATTTTATTTTGTTTTTGCCTGAGGATTCCAACATCCATGTCATCTCCCCCTACCTGCACTATCTCCTTGCTACCATCACCCTGCCATGCTCTCCCGGCCAGGTGTATAGGAAGGCATATGTCTAGAACTCCCGTAATAATCCAAGTGCTAGCTGTTGTATGAGGAAACAACCAAAAATCTTGACAACAGCTCATCTACGAATGACGAACCCAACTACAGATTTGAACTACCAGTACCAATAATACATGGTTGCTGTACCGGGGTGGTAATCACTAGGATGAGTAGAAGTATCCAACGCATATGGATAATAGGAAAATGAGGATAGGTGGTGGGAAGAAGGCTGTGCAGATGAATGATATGGTTGTGGTGTAAGGATTGTGAAGTATACAAACCCTACTCGGAATACAAGGAGGTTTGATCGAATACTTCGGACCAACAAGACCAACAAGGTCAGGAGTAGTAGGTATGTCAGACAAGTTATGTCTACCCCTCAATCCTCGGGGTGAAGTTGTGACAGTAAGATCGCTCCTGTCGGCTATAGGACTAAATCCTCGTCTCTATGTCATCTCTGCTGCTCACGATCCATCTAAATGAATTTTAAAATAACCATAAATAATTTTATTTATTATTGATTTTTTAGATTATTATAATTTTTATTATTAATTATATGTTAAAAAATGAAATTATTCAATTGTAATAAATAAATAAATAAATAAATAATTGATGATTAGTTATATTAAATTTTAATATATTTTATTTCTCATAATTTTTTCTAGTTAAAAATTATCACATTATCATAATATATTATTAACTTTACCTAATTAAATTACATTTGATTTATAGTATAGGGATAAATAACTAAAATTATTATTTCCCCTTAAATATTATTAAATTAACTTTTATTATTTTATTATTATTTCATTTTTAATTTTTAAAAGATAATGCCTAAACTAATAACAATTAAATAATTAATAATCATTGTAATCATCTAAAAATTAATAAGAAATTAAATTATTCATAATAAATAAAACAATTAAATAATTTATAAGCATTATAGAGTAATTATAAATATTTAATTTATATATATAAACAATTAGGACATTAACAAGTTTAATCTACACTAATATATACACATTATAATATGAAATTAACTAAAAAATCAACATAATGGTATAAAAACAATTAATATAACAAATTACATAACACTAATAATTAATAAAAAATCTCATTTTATTAAAATAAATTTAAAAAAATCCCCTAGTGTTGGGCCTTGGTGCAACCATCTGGTACCTTACGTCAGGCCCGATCGCGAGGTAATTTCTGTCCACGCCAATGACCCTCAACCTTCGCCAAGCATTATTTTTTCATCTTCCGTGCATTTTTTTAATTTTTAAACGGCTAAAAACAATAAACGAATATAGAACGATATACTAACTTTTTTTACGACTTTTAACTGTTAAATTTGAACAGATCATCGTTTGAAACCTTCTGATATAGACAGAACTTTAGAGAGGAGAGAGAGTATTTAGTTAACAATGAAAACTTTTCGCTAATTTATGAACCCCTTATTTAAACTGAGAATGGGCAGAAAATTAAGATGGATGGAATTTCTTTATGGTCTCCCGTGGTATTCTTTTTAGTGCCAAACCAAGTAGAAACAGTTGATATATAATACCAAGTCATCCAGTAAGACCCCAATATACTTTTGTCTTTACATCTACAAACAAGTTAATGTTATTCCTTAAGTCCCTTTACCCTGTTGAATTTGCTGAAGAAGAGCAGCTGCCAACTGCAAAGTGGCCTGCAGGCGCTTCTCAGTGTCGCCTTCTTCCTGTTCAGGATATTGTGGCTGCTGATTTACCTGAGAGCCGAGCTGAAACTCTCTTTGAGGGGCAGCAGGGATATTTGAGATCTGCTGCTGCAATTGCTGCGTTTGAGCATATTGTGACGATGAAACTTCAGAAGAAACCTGATTATTTGGTAGCGTATATTTTTGCTGTGTCCAATCAGCACCTGTTGATACAGCTGCTCCAGGTTGCCTCTGCTGCCCAAGAAGAGATGTTGCCAGCTGTGCAAGTTGGTCAGGTTGAAGAGCCGCAACTGGCATTGAGGAAACAATGGGAGGTCTTTCTTGAAGAGGCTGGCTGCCAATCCTGCTGGTAGAAGCCGGGTTGTATCCTTGGACAATCGATTGAGCTGTGCTATTCATGGCCTGTGATGGAGTACTCCTAGCATCCGAACTTAGGTTTTGCATGTCATGAGGAGACCAGTTGGGATCCATTGTTGTGGTTTGCTGATGAACTGCGTATTCATGTTCAGAGAAGTTGCCAACGGGGTGAGCATGTCTAGCAAGTGATGCATGCGAAGGCCCGGCAGGGAAATTTGCAGTAACAGGCATATTTCCACCTCCCGGTCTCTGAAAATTTGGAACGGTTGGTACAGAGGGATAAGCCTCTGGTGGTGATGCTTGCCTTAGAGCCGATGCATGCCCATGCAAAGTTGCAAAGTTGGGATCTTTCTTCTCTTGCTGATTATGAAAAGAGCCACAAGTTGAACCAGCTTGCTCCGACCTCAGAACAACACCAGAGATGCTCAGTCTTCCTGGTACTTTGAGCACTTTCTCTGAGAATTCTGAAGGAGGCACAAGAAATAATGTATTATTCTCATCCAATTTGGCAACAGCTGCCCGCTGCTTCTCCTCGAGATAAGTCATAAATTCATTGTAAAATACCATGTCAGGATCACTTGCAGGAACAAAGAATACCACCCAAAAGCCAGTTGATTGATAGTAATGCTTAGCAAGCATGTCCAAACTAGTTCTTGCAGTGCAATCCAAGAACTCAGGCCTGTAATGAGCAGACAGTATAATCAGAGTGATTTCTTACTCTTGAAAATCTGGGACAGGAATGTTTTTGTAAGAGCAGAGAAGTAAACTCAGATGAATGGATTCTTAGATTGACAATTCAAAAATCTCATTCCTTTAACTTTTTGCGTCTATGCAGAACACAATTATTTGGGAAAATCAACAACAAGGTGGTAGGTTATCAAAACTTTTTCCAAATAATAAAGGTTAAATTCATTACAGCCCATTGATCTCCTTCTATTTCCACATAACTGCCTAATTAAACCCAACCCCCCAACCCCCCCCACCCCCCCTTTTCTTTCCATCACTCAGTTTTCTCACTTCTCAAAATCAGCTTATCAACCAGTCAAGTAGCCATTTGATGGTTGACAAAATAGAGATGTTAAAAATCATTAAACAATATGGACACAGATTAGCTTTCTCCTTAGTCTTTTTACTTCTCCCTTTGGATGAAAAAATCGATATAGAAGGGAACACAAGCAAAATGCTAGTTGATACTGATCAGAATAAAGAGCAGAGCATCTCACAGCCTCTATATGCAAACCTTTTTCAGTAATAAAATTAATGTCAAAGGTAGTAAAGATAATACTTACAAATTCACGTCCATTTCTTTACCCACAGGAAAGCAACGAGCACGACATATGGGAGTTCCTCCTTTAGCTATAGTCCCTTCCCATTTCCACTCTTCTTTCTTAGACGACAAATGTGATTCAGGGGTCAGTCTCTGTGGCTCAGGGTATGCCGGCAATGGAACAGACCCCATTTGAAGGCTATCATAAGACACACCCCTGTGATCACGTTTCTCCCTGTAAGGTTGGATTGATTTCATCTGGTGGTTTGGAATCTGTTTATAACCAAAAGGGTCTGAATCAAAGTTTTTCTCACGAGAATCAGGCTCAAAACCACGAAATGACCTAGAAGGAACCTGATTTGCTTGTGCTGAATTTGTAAAAGGATACTCAGGAAGCTCATTCTCAGGAGAAAAGTTGCTGGTTTTCAGTTTCTTAGCTCCATGAAAGAGCAACGGTTCCTCTGGCAAATCAAAAGGATCATCATCTACTGGACTTCGACGAGAGAACTCTCGGAAGTGACCAATTCTAGCTCTTGAAGGACTAATTCGTTGCTCATACATGTTTCCTGGCATTCTGACTTCAGAGCCTAATTCAGGGAACCTCCTTTGTTCAAATGCATCATCTCCACGAGCCCAGACATTACTCTTTCTACCAAAATTAGTTACATTTCGGTCACGAGACTCTTTCGGAATGTAATCTGGAGAACTCCTACTAAGGTCTCCACTTAAGTTTCCAAAATCACTATCATTACGGAAGTCTTCTGAAGACCTCGGATGTCTGTAGCCCCTGAACTGCGGAGATGAGGGAGCATTCAGTGAGTTCCTTTCTCTGCTAGATACGCCGGACTCACTCTTGGCAAAACAAATATGTACACGAGGATTGCCAAATAACTTCCCCTGAAGAGTTTCTTTCGCCCTAGAGGCAGCCATCACATTTCTAAACCGAACAAAAGCATAAGTTCGACCAGGAAATGCAGTAATCTTATCAATCTCTCCAAACGGTGCAAAAGCTTTCCTTAAAATGAATTCGTCCACTTTTAGTTGAGCAGGAAAACCAATCCACAAGACCTCACTGGGTTCTCCATCTTTGTCACTCATCCTAGGTTTTTCTGCATCAATACTAGAATGGCGTACTCTTGAGTCTCTCTGTGAAAAAGGGGATGCTCTTGCAGTGGAGCGTTGTTCATCTCGGTATTGCAGGTAGTCATCATCACGTGATGCAGATTTTTCCTGCAATACAAAGTAACCTTTAGAGTAAAACCATATAATATTTATTCGACCAAAAATGGCGCTCACGGACTTTTTGTTGCTATATAAGACAATATCCACAACATGCTAAATCGTAAGTCCAAAAATACTAAATCACGACTGAAGCAGTATGATGGACCAAGGAAACTTCAGTACGATGCACCCAGAAGAACTAACAAGGGCAAATATAAGTTGAAAACCCTTATCTCTCTGAATGACAATAAGGACACAGGGCAGTCTTGCTAATGTTGTGGATAAAAAATAACAAATATACAGGTAGAGGGAATCATAAATGTAGAAAAGTCTAGAAACCTAAGAACAAGCAAAGCAGAACACAGAAAAACAGAGCTTTAATATGTTCCACATAAACTAGACTTCTGCAAGTAATGATACGAAGCATCTTTAACAGAAATCAAATGGTTTTAACTTTCAGAAGGAACCAACTCTTAGAGACCGAAGGGACCATGATCACATCACTGAGGCAACTCATAAATAAGGAACCCACAAACAAAGGGCATTGTAAATTTTCTCACCAAATTTCTAGTGATTAGAGTATTAATCATCATAAGGGAGGAATATAAGAAACAATTTCTCACAGACCAGCAACTGAGAAAGAAACTTTCAGGAGAGCCAGAAAACATAGGCATATAGCCCTAAAACAAATTTATTAAGATGAAGAAAGCCAGCAGCTTGTTTATGTATAATGATCCCCAGAACAGGAAAGTGGGAAAGCTCAACATTTATGAGGTTAGATCCATCTAAAGCATAAATAGTAAATCTACACGGAGTTGGTTCCACATCATTGGAATCCTGGAATAATAGCTATACTATAAGCATTTAAGACATACAACAAGGACAAACACAGATATATACAGTCTTCTAAGTAACTGCTCTTACAGTTACCAGCATGGCAAACATACATAAACATGCTAAAACAAGCAAACAAACACACACCAAAAAAAAAAAAAAAAGGCTAACATCATGCAGTATTTTCATTTTCTCTGCCATCAAAGAAAATATATCAATGACTAAGCAGAACAACATGCTAGGGAGGTCTTTAGAAAGAAGGTTTTCCCCGAGGCCAAACCACTTAACCGCAAGCAAGACCTTGCAAAAAAGTAAATGCATGATGTTGCCTTCAATTACCAACTTCCAGCTATCCCAGAACTAGGAAACAGAGATGAAGAGTCATATGCCAAAACCATTTCTCCGTTCCACAATAAAATAATCAGCCCTATCCTCCCAAAGTTATTAAGGGGATTATAATTTGTAATACTAGCTGTCCATGACTGTTCCAGACAGCAAGATGAAAGAGAATGCAAAGCACCTAAAAGGAACCACAATGAACAGTATCTCTTCAACTGAACTTATGAAACTCAAAGGAAAATCTAGCTAAAATTCATATGCACACATGTAAACAATATCATAGTGCTTTACCTCAACCCAATAAACATCAGCATGTAGAGATCAGCAAATCTAACCATGCTTCTTCCATGAAGTCAGCTCTATTTGGATTGACTCTCAGTTCAAAATTTCTTTCACTTCTCTGAAATCCAAAAAGAAAAAAGTCCACTTTTTTCCAACTAAAAGCCAATCCAAATAGAGCCATAGTTTGGAAGATTAGAGTAAATTACAGCAATTTTTACTCCCTTTTTTTTTTTTTTTTTTTTTTTTGGTTGATAAATAGAAGCAATTTCCCTGCTAATAAGTTAACAGCAGACAGAGCTGTATATTTCACTAGTAAAGAAGACTTGGCAGAAAAAAAAAACCTTAATAATGATAAGCTAATAAGAGTCTAAAGCCTGTACTTTTAGTAACAAACTATAGTGAGTTGGTTGTTTTCAAAATTCTCGTACAGAATTTCAAAGGAACAATTGAATGTCCTTCAAAAAAACAAGTCATTGAACAACCAAGAAGCTCAATCTGCAAGTACCATGTCAAATGTAGGCACAAGGAATTTCGCAGTATTTATGGAATACAATATTAGTTTTCCAATCATTCAAACTGCCACCTTGAGTCGCCTTAGTATATAATTGAAATATCCATAGGAGTGGCCTCATATAGATTGATGACAAGTGACATAAGTGCTTTGCTTTTGACATCCTGTGTATTTACTTGAACATGTGGTTCTTCCTTAGGGATAAAGAGTGTTGAAAAGACACCCTCATTTAAAAGGATCAGGCCATTTTCTCTCAATGGGTCAAGATTATGTAAAAGATGAGAGACAGGCGATTTTATTAGCAAGCCAAAAGTGGGGCTACTTATAGTCAGAATAAGTTTTGGAACATGCCAATTGCTTTGCTGAAAGCTAGTGTGATAAAGTTGATGTTTTCATTTAACTTCCTGTAGTAGCAGTTATTTGCAATGGACAACTAGCATGTTTATTAGAACGGCAACCTAAAATAATAATGTTACATAAAGGCCCCTTGAAAGGTGAAAAAATGTTCCTGAAAATTGTCATCCAGATGTACGAACAAGCTACCTCATGGATTAAAAGTATTGTAAAATATATATACAACACATTGTTATGTAAACTGCAGTACATGAAGCAGCTAAGATATGCTGGAGTAAAACTGATATTTCTGTAGTATAGCAGCCCAGATAGAGGAACTAATGGCCCCATTCTAGAAACATTTTCCGTAGTCTACCTCCTATTTCAATTAAGATCTTCCAGTTGTTTGAAGCATATTCTCAATGCCTCTGCACACAGAATGCAGCAGATACATTTGCTGCATATAAGATTCCTATAAACACTATTTTGCTGGCACTTTCAAGAAGTAAACATCAATCTTACCCCACTCAAGAGATATCTTCAAGCGTGCTGCATAATTTGGAATTATTTAGAATTATGCACGTCATGTGGACTAAATTAAAACAATTTGCACACTTAACATCTAGAAGAGAGGTCAAATCTAAATTCAGTTGCCAATGGTACAACAGAGATACTCTATTGCACAAGAACAGGCTCCTTTCCTCTTCACCTTTTATTGATAATAAGGTACCACCTGCTACCGGACCTCTTTCCAGGCAATGATTAAAGGGAATTTGGAGTAAAAGCACAGCATAACCTCTAAATCTTGAAAATCCATCAAATGGTCACATTGGAGGCAAAAGCTTTGGGTTTCATTCTTAATAACTTGTTTATGCATTGCCCAAAGCTTCAAGCTTATGCATATTGAAATACCATTTCATGGACAAGAATCATACCAGTGATAGTTACATGTTGCAGCCAATGCGTTCCCGTCTAAAATAATACATGTTGCAAGATCCTTCGCATATGTCAGGAGATAGTTAACAAGATACCTAGAAAGTTCACCATTGTTTCACATTGATTTGTTTTTGCCTCCTACTTTACATTCTTTAGAAAACTACTAAGTTGTCTTATCTGTGTCAGTTGTACATAATAGAGAATTGACATTTGTTGTAAGCGCATCTCATGGTATACTAGACCTTTGGAAGCATATAAAGTTCAAACACTTAAATTTCTGTTCTTTGCAGAAGAGTTCAATCATTTGGAACTGAAAAAAGTTTTGTACGACAAGTATTTTGGACATTCTTGGTAGACACTCAAGTTGCATGGATGACGGATGATGAGGTTGAATATGAGAATATACCAGCTGTTATTCTTGTTGCTCCCAGCATCTATAACAATGCAGATCCAGTGCTTTTGCAATTGGGAAAACACACTAGACTGGAATCAAACTGCGCAGATTTTGTTTTGGAGAAAGTGTATATCCTAGTTGTCCTTTTTCTACCTTATTCAATTCCTGAAGGTGATTGCTCGCGGCATAAATGGAACTATGGCAAATGAAGAGTTACGCTTTAGCATGTGGAGAACCTGCGGCAAGACAGGATGCCTAGGGAACTTGCATCTAAATTGATTCTCATCTATTAGACTTGTATATTGCAGCTCTATGGAGATTGAGGTTCGTCCCAGCACTCTCAAGACTAAGACTGGAAATAGCATGCCAGCAAATTAACTAAAAGTCATGAAAAAGGCCATAAATACTTGCTCGTCTGTTCCATCTCTTAGATTATGATGTATTAAAAAATATGGAGAAACGTCAACCCAATAAGTTCCCGCTTCTTGGCATTCTTATTAACAATGAACAGAAGGGAGACACAAAGTGAGAAGCATCATAAGGTACTTCAGCCTGGTTCAGAACTGCATACGTTTACTGATCCTAGTTGACCATCTATAACTCCACAACTATAGAAATCTAGGAGTAATCACCCAATAACAAAGTGTACAGATGGTTATATATTAGAACACTCATATGTTTCATATGAAATATCAAAAGATACGAGAGATATATGGTAAAAAGAAATGTTGAGAATTCTAATGCCGTATTCGAAGGTGGTCCAAATGCTAATAATTGGAAACCGAAATTCTGAAAGAAACCCCTCCAACTCCTATTTTGACGTGTTTCTTATTCAGTTTTCAGATTAAATTTCTCCAAGTAAATATGATTATATTCCTCTGATTAAATAAGCAGTTATGCCTACATGATGCTCCAGTTGTGGTGTATGAGGTTCTTGCTTCTTTGAATTTATCATTGCTTCAAAGATGAGGCACTACTTTTGGAGTAACTTTAGTTTTCTCTTTTATTCTTTTCTTTGTAGTTCACTTTGGAGCTTTATCGAATGTGATTAGTCCAGATTTTGTTTGGAAATCCAAAGAAGCCTCTTTATTTTGCTGAACAAACAAATAATGCCACGGACAAGCATGGTTATGAGATTGAAATGTGCAGTGCTATTCGTGCTGATTCTTTCTCTCCAATAACAGGGATAAATTTTATAGGCAAAACTGTATCGCAAATAACTAGGTTCAAAAACCATTCCAGCCTATCATTATGTACCAAAGGTCTGAACGTCAACTGTATACAGCAGCAAGAAATCAGACAAAGGTTGACAAAACTAACCGCCTTCGCAAATTCAATTCTAAGTGGGTTGCCAGCAACACTAAATCCTTGGAGCTCTCTTATGGCAGCAAATGCATCATCCTCATTTCTAAAATTAACAAATGCATAGCTGCGACCAGGTTGAAATGCAACACTTTCAAGCTCACCAAACCGTAGGAACTGACGTGCCAAAGTACTTTCGTCTATGCTGTGAGAAATATTTCCAACCCAAAGATGTCTTGATGGCGGATTACTCCGGCCATGGTGGCCTTTTTCTTCAGGTCTTGGAGGGTGTTCCCTGCGAAATCTATCCCTTCCTCTGCCACTCTGCAAAAGAAATTCACAATTCACTTCCAATTGAAACAATAAAGCAATTTAAAAAATTTCCATATAGATACACAACAATAGTGCTCTGTGCTTTGATGAAGGTTAAGTTTCATCTTACTCTAGCTCCTTCCCATTTGTCCAACAATGGTGGTCTCTTAATTTTTAGTTCTCTAAAGGAATTTCAACATTCTATATTTCTAGTGTTCAATATCAGAAATCAGATTCGAATTTCTAAAATTTACAAAGTAGAAATTCTGAAATATTTCTATATTTGTTAATATCAACAAGGAGTCTGGAACAGAAAACACAAGGGAAAAAAAAATAAAACTTCAACTTAATTCCCTTTTCCTAAAGGGAAAGGATAACGAGGAGTCGGGAACAGAAAACACAAGAAAAAAATAAATAAAACTTCAACTTAATTCCCTCTTCCCAAAGGGAAAGGATAATAGTATATTCCGAATTCTGATTCATACCCGACAGACCACAGACCAATATTCAGAATAATCACAACATAAGTTAACTACAAAAAATTAAGGGTAGAACTAACCATTCTCCGATGACTTGAAAAGTCACTTCAAATTCTGACTGTGAAAGTTTACAGTCCGAAGTAAAAGTAAAAATATTTGCATATACTTTTGGAGATCAGATAAAGAAAACGCCAAGATGCAGAGATTACAATTTAGGGTTTGGTAGAGAAGATAGCTAGAATTAGGGTTTTGGATTGGATACTGTGGGGTTCAACTGGAGCAAGGCAGGGGAAGAAGAAGAGTTTATGCCAACCGGACCGGTGAAGGCGACTGATCCTGAACTCGGTTAATCGGATCCGGTTTTTTGGCACGTGATAACTGGGTGACTTGGGATAACCCCATTTCTTTTTCCTTTTTTTTTTTTTTTTAAGGAAAACCCCCTATATTTTTCAACATGTTTATTTTAGCACTTGATATTTCTGTTTTCCTTTTTAAATTTAAATTCTTGGCTGACGATTTAATTTAACTTTTGTTTTGTGACTTCAAATGCAATTTGCAGCATTACAAAGAAACTTGACGGGGTTAGTAATTGTTTTGGGAAATAACTTTTCCACCTCCCTCAAATTTTATTTATTCTTTGTAAAGGGAATTAGTTACTATTTGTTAATTTTTTTTATATACATATTTTAATTTAATTGACTAATTATACTCGTCTTCATCCCTTTTAGGGGATTAGACAAATAAATACAAATGTTTATTGCATGTGATATTACTGTTTATTGATAGATTTGAAACATAACATGTAATAAACATTCTTCATAAATGTAATAAAAATTCTTCATAAAGAGAATTGGTTATAATCATATATTTACTATTATTAATTGTTCATTAATTTTTACTTTCTATTTTTATGTAGATATTCTATTTTGATAGTTTAATTATATTCGTCACTATCAGTTTTAACAGAATTAGCTGAATAAAAATATATACCTATCGTATCGCATATTGCATGTGATATTATTTTTTAGATATATTTCTACATGTAAAAAAGGTATAGTTACTCTTCTGATTTTACTAAATAAATCATGACAAAATATAATTAAAGTGCACAAATAAATTAAAGAATATATGAAATGTAAATTAATAACGAATTAGTATAGAAGTATACCCAAATTCTCCACCAATGTGTGCCTTTGACATCAGCAGTCTCCACTCAACTAGAAGCCATCTAAATTCTATTGCATTTTGTACATATTGGGCCTCTTAAAATTAATTAAGAAATTATTAGATTAAGTATGTTTGATATTTGAAATTGGTAAGCGTTTCATATTTAAGTGTTTCAGTGCGTCATGTTTAAGTGCGTTTGATAATAATTTTTATAAATCATTATAAATCATTGTTTAAGATATATTTAATTATAATTATAAATTCTAAAAGCGTTTGATAACAATTTGTATAAATCATTTACTTGTTTAAGATATTCTTAATTGTAGTTATAAATTTTAAGTGAAAATTTTTAATTTCACTATGAAATCTGCATATGTATATTGTTTGTCAAATTATTTCCCTTTTCTTTTTGTATAATTATAACTTATTAATTTATTAAACATTCAAATTCAGACTTTAATTTCCAGATTCGGTGTTCATAATTCAAAATTCAAAAATTAAAAAACTCAAACTTAAAGACTTCATTTTTAAATTTATCAAAGGGGCCTTGTCTCTTGAAAAAGGTTAAACAATGCTAATGCTGAACGCATTAACATTCTGGGGTCTGTTGTTTGAAGAGCAATACTTTGCTCTTTCCTAGCTCAATTTGCTGCTTATGAGTCCTTCCACTGATCCAATGAAGGCCAAAATGGTGCAAAGCAAGCAGAAAACTCGGAAAGCCTGAAGTAGCATCCATGTACCTGTCCAAGGTCTTACATTGTTCTGCACAAGGTACATTTCCACCGGAAAATAAATCGCCAGAGGCCAAAAGTTCAAGGCTCCAAGAACACCTAAAACTTGGTTGAAGTAAGGAAATAGTATTGCTAGTGCTGTTGTAGATCCAACATAAGCAGTTCTAAAGCACAGCCTTAGGAGATTTAACTGTACTTCTGGTATTAACGGAAGCCTGATTTTGTAGTTTTTATGTACAAATCTGCTATCCGGGAGCTTTTTCACTATCCATCTTTCTGCAGCAGCAAATAACGGTTGACTATATACCTGTCAAAGAAATGAAACAGAGAAATGAAATCCAAAAACGAAAGTCTCCTAATTTTAAATGGAATTCTAGTAATCCGGTAACGAAATGTATATACCTGGTATCCTCCTACCAGATGGAGAACAATGCATGCATTGGCAAAGTCAACAAGCCAATACGGTTCATAAAATCCAAAGCCGGTAAGGATATTTCCAGGAGATTGGCTACCGAAAGCAGCATAGCCAAAACATCCACAGCAAAGAAAGAAGAAAGTGGTGAGAAGTGTGGCTGCCATTGAGGCTTTTTTCATTGTCTGGTTCTCTGGAGGTGGTGCCTTTAAGGTATCCTTCATTTACAAACTTTGATACAGCTTAGAAGAATAATATTGCAGGATTTGACATTATTGAACGACTAATCTGATGCATGAGACATTTTTTTAACAGAAAGAATCAGTATGGCACCTGTATTTCCAAAAGAATTACGTTGTAAGTGTATGCAAAAGCAATGTCCCCAATAGCTTGAGAGGTCAACCATACTTTTTCAGCCGCTGTAGAAGTAGAAACACCCCTTATGTCTCCTCTGATTTCTCCATTTCCTGCATTTTCAGTTTTAGGGAAGTAAATGAGACTAACCGATACTTAGATAAATCCATTATTGTTAAAGGAGACAAATCATCCAACAATTGGTATGAGCCTATATCCTCTGAAAATTTGGGTCATAAAATAGACAGGCAAACAAGCAATAAGCTAGTGAAAATTGTATGGCTAGAAATGCCTTAAGATGTGGATCATATAACGAATTTGATCCTTCAGAGAGATTCCAAATGTGACGGATTGAATTAGAGCAACATGCTGAGGGTCAGAAATACTTGTCACCAACTACTTAAACTTCTAAATTTCTGATTCACTAAAAGACATAAAACTCGCATGAAGCTGGACCTTCTAATACGTTCATTGTCTTTGGACAACAGTGAGAAGACATTGCAAGTATACACTTAGCGGGGTATTTCAAGAAGACAGAAAAGTCATCAGCAAATTTCCATAACCTCAGTAGGAAAGGAAATAAAGGAAATGATACAAAAGGGATATATTCTGTTCTAACTGGTTTATTTTCCTTGTACAAACTATAATTCCCAAACAGGACAACAGTGATTCCCAAACTGCTTATATGCACATATGAGTCCACAGTAGTACATGAATATCAAATATTAATAGACATACCTATAACTTTTGCAAAACCAAGTGCCATTCCAGTAAAAGTATATGCAAAGGACATTATTGCAGCAAATATGGACAGCCACTCCATGTGGTGAAAGTTTGGTATCTGAGAGAAGAGAACCTGAATTGCTCCAAAAAGTAGCATATATGTGCTGTCACCAAATTCACAAGGAGCTTGATGCCCTTTCTTGTGAAAACAGTTTGATCTCTGAATCGCCCTAAAATTATTGAAGCAATCATAAGAATGTAACATTCAAGGAGAATTTCCTGAGTTTCGTGATTTTGTATGTTGTTTAATCAAAAGAAATGATAATTATGAAACAGATACGAGCTTGCGAGTTATTTCGAGATCAATGGTGTGTCCACGAATATATAGCTAGCATCATTTATGTACATGGCAGCTGATAATATATATCAAGATCCACCAGAAAACAAATAAAAATCCAGAAATTTTTTAAAGAACCTAAAGAACAGAGGTGCAAAACCTATTGACTGCTACTTAAAGAAAAAAAATAAATATCTCAGATAATGTCTATAGTAGAAGCATATGAAGTAATGGAAGATTTAACAGGATTCCTTTTGGGGGAAAAAACATACATTTGTCTGTGTGTTTTATTTGCTGCATTTATTGAATTCGGTTTTTGCAATAGATAATAGAATTGTGTTTTGAGCATGCATTGCTTCCGAGATAAGATATAAGAGTTTAGGCACAGCCAGTCATGGAGTTTAGTGACATGTAGACTGTAGCTGTAATGTTTTGAACACACATGCAATTTGGAGACTAGTTCTTCAAACTTCTGCAGCAAAAGTTCAAAAACATACTTAATACTGATTGCTGATGTTATTGTATAAGCGATTCCATATCCATAATAGCTTTCCTGCACAAAAATTTCACACACCCACATGCTCTTCTTCCCTACAAATAATAATGTCATCAGAGGTTTATTGGAGATTCTCAAAAGTGAATAGCATACTTTCTTCTCCAAATTGTCTCCTGAAGTAAAATACTAGTATTTTTCAATAGAGTCAAGATAATGCAGTAGAATTTTCCACTTGCCTATTAATAACAGTGTCAAATAATAAAAGTTACACAAGAATATACATACATATATATATATATATATCCTAAAACACACTTTAAATCCAAATAAAGCCATAGACTTTTTTCCATGCATGTCTTGATTACTAAATAAGGAAGGAAGACATCAGAACTTGAATTTAATCTATCTGATATTTGCTAAAAAGACTGAGCATGCCAGAAATAATGAAATTTCTATGCAACACTGGTAATAGCAACGCCAGAGACGTATAATCCCTGCAAGGATGCAACCAGAGGGTCCGGGACGGAGCCTGCCTGCACCATTTTTACAAAGACTTTATAAGGGTTCTTTTTGGTTTTTTGATATATTTTTCAAGTTTGCCCATCCAATATTTTGAAAATTTTCTTCCTACAGACTCACATCCACAAATTTAAAGGTATGGTTTCGTTTATTATCCACATCAATTTCCCAGCCAAGCCTTGTAGCAATTTTTCCCTGGCCCCAGTTCCCTTTCCAACTAAATTGATTATCATATAGGAATCCACTTTAGAATCAAAGGCAAAAACAACACAAAAGAAAAGCAATAACCATTTATTAATGCCAAATCCATTTATGGGACATTCGCGACTCACCTAAATAGGACTTCACAGCTTGGGCATACGACCTATTCCTGACATGGCCAACTTCAGGATCAGGGAATCTGTAACAGTCACAAAGAAGAAAGGAAGAAATAATAGAGATTCCACCAAAAAGCAGAATGCTTATGGGACCAGCAATCCACCCCAGCTGAGCTACACTCCATGCCAGTGATAGTACTCCAGACCCAATAACTCCAGTAATTATATGGGCAATCGCTGTCCAAACAGTCCCTTCAATTTCCGCAAATTCAAAAGATTAAGCAAAAATTATAATACTTTTCAGATTAAAAAAAAAATCACCATTTGTTAAAAAACTAAAAAAGGGTACATAACTTCTGCAGCCAAGTTGAGAAAATGTGGATTCCTTTATGATCCCACAAAAATTCTTGAATATAAAGTTCGATTAAGGATGAAGAAATCTTGAATTGACCTGTTCTTTTTAAGGGTTTATGCCCAGATGATGATGAAGATGGAGCATCTGTAAGCAAGGGAGATTTCTGCGCTTCTCTTTCTACAACTTCAACCATGGCTGCTGCTCTAATGAACTTCAAAAACGTTCTTATGGAATTTTATTAACAAGGGACCATTGTTTTAATCAAGTATCTGCCAATATTGCAAAGGAATTAAAATTAATTATACACAGTATTACCAAGTTTTCATTTTAAATAAATG
The DNA here is from genome assembly GCA_028651295.1 of Catharanthus roseus. Classification (NCBI taxonomy): domain Eukaryota; kingdom Viridiplantae; phylum Streptophyta; class Magnoliopsida; order Gentianales; family Apocynaceae; genus Catharanthus; species Catharanthus roseus. Next base: position 698,764 of record JAPQWS010000050.1, on the reverse strand, counting down.
AAAAATATAATTAAGCACGGAAGCAAATGTGAAATGTTGCAATCATCAGGGCAAGAAGGTAATGTCATCGTAACGAAAAGGAAAGAGTAATTCTGTGGAACATGTATTTGCCGACGTTCCCATTGGTGGCCGTTGGCAAGTAAAAACCAATGGAATAATCGATAGGTACCCTATCAGCTCATAAATATAAGAGGTATTATCAATTGAATGGTAAAAACTATGAGGTGTTTGACAATTTTCAATATATGCATTTATTAAACTTTTTCCATTTTTATGGATGTTTCTATTCATTTATTTCACTCATAATATTCTTTTCTTTCCTTATTTATAAATAATACAAAAGGTATTGTAATTATATTATTTTCAAGACTCTTAATTTGTGCATAAAAGTCTAAAACATTTTATATTTATAGCCAAAATGAGTACTATATAAAACATGTAAGATGGGGGGATTTAGCTTGATTTGATAAAATTATTTTTGAATTTTGCCTCTTTTAGGTATGAGTGGTTATAGGTAAATTTTATGAGGGTAGCAAATATTACTAAAAACATTTAATTTGGACATAATCCTTAACTGGTAAAGTTAAAATACTTTAGCGGCAAATAGAGTTGTAAGCCAGTTGGGCCTTTGTTCACACATTTTTTTCTTTTTCGTTTTTAGCCCATGTTCTTGTATCCTATGATGAGTTGGACTGAGCTCACAATCCAAATAGGATGAGTTTTTTTTAACTCAAGATGCTGGGCGGGACGAACTAGTAAACAACCCAATCTTCTTTATTGTGTCTTCCCTAGGTGACTTGGCTATTGGTCTTTTGAATGAGTCTTCTACGTTCTTGGCTATTCTGTTTTGAACGATCCTTCTAGATGAATGTTTTGTTTTGAATAAGTCTGCCTTAGGAACTTTATAAATACTCACATCCTTCCTATTACTGAGATGAGGTGACTAATAACTCTATGTGAAGCTTACATTCTTTTCTCTCTTTTTCTTCTTCTCTGCAGTTTCTTATTCCTCAGTTACAAACTGTTCTCTAATTCTTCTGTTGCTACCGCCGTTAGTCGCTATTTTTGGTTGACTGCGTACTTGGGTGGCTTGTGGAGGAGAGAACCGAGAATGAGAGATTAGATTGTTATTATGTGAGGCTCATCCATTGTTCTGAGGGTTTGATTGAGATTCTAACTAATACAACAAAACCAAAACCAATCGTCCAGTTTTTTTCTTCCACATCCGTTTTTGGTATCCTAATATCTCTCTTCCTCTCTTTCAAGGAATCAATCGTCCGGTTTTTCTGTGTTGGTCGTCCGATTCTTTCTTTTGCTGTATGGGTGTAAATGGGTCTAGACCCTCTGGGTACTCCTAGACCCAGACCCATACCCTTATAATGAGACATGGACCCAAACCTAGATCCAAACCCTCTGGGTATAAAATTTATGGACCCAGACCTGACCCTTCAAGGTCTAGGATAAGGTATGGGTATACTTGTACCATATGATATTTTTCTATTTTTTTCCTGTTAAACAAAATTATATATAAAAAAATTTTCAAAAAATCTAACCTTAAAAAATTATGCATCTGTTATTCACCCTAAACCCTAAACAACTACCAGCATAAAATTTTGAATGAGAGAAACAAGTCTACAAGAAATATCGAATGGACAAAAAAGTAGTACTAATGTCTCGAAGAAAAAGAAATCTTGAAGAAAATTTCTCTTCTCTAAACTATGAAGAAAATTTCTCTTCTCTTCTCTAAACTAAGAAAATAAACTACTCAATATTATAAATGTATTAATAAAAAATATAAATATAATATAATATATAAATATATATTATTATTATTTTATTATAACGGGTACACGGATATAGGTTTTGGGTATCATTGGACCCTATCAGACCCATTCAATAGAATCTATATAGGTGTATGGGTACGGGTACGGGTTCGCGGATATAAAATTTTAACCTTACAGGTATAAATGGATATAGACCTGCGCGGGTACGGGTAAGATCTGCCACGTTTATAGCCCTATTTTACTGGCAAAAATCAGACATCCAATTTTTGCCTACTCCGATTTTTACAGATACTTTGGATTGAAGAAGAAGCGGTAGTCTATTTTTCGGACACCTCATCCGATTTTGAAGAGCCATTTTTAAGAGTTGTTATCCGGTTCCATCATTCGGTTATTTGTAATAGATTAGATACTTATATATTCCGCTTCTTTTGTAATAGTTTTGTAGATGTTTTGTTTATGTAACAGGGGTGAACACTAGTGTAACTCTTCTCAACAAGAGTAATTTTCACGAGTCACAATTCCCTCCGTCCCAAAAAGATAGTCATATTTTAATTTTCAGAAAGATTAAGAGAGTTAGTTAAGCTAGTAAATTTTGTTTTGATTTTACTTTTATACTATTTCTTAATATTAAATAAATTTGATTTTTTGTCTTGAAATTTGTTAAGTTATTAGAATGTTATGTGTTTTATTAAAATTTCTTGAGAAGCGGAGATTTTTGTTGATTAAGATGTAGAATAATGGGGGGATACAAGGGAATTAACATATTAACTAACATACATAAATGGAAACAGGACTATCATTTGGGACAAAAGAAAAAAAAAAAAAAACTTGGACTATTTTTATGGGACGGAGGGAGTATATAAAAAGAAACACTAAGGATCCTCTAATATGTCCTCTAATACACTCTCTATGAGGGTTTATCTTTTAGAATTTACGGTTTATATTTTTATTTTATAGGATTGATATTAATAAAATTACTATATAAAAGATGTGTACTAAAAAGTTTACTAAAAAATGTATTAAAAAATATATTAGACGATTCTAGCCAAAAAGAAACCTCAAAGAAAATACCTGGGAAGGGAACTTGAAAAGTTAGAAAATGAAAATAAATAAAAACTGAAAAAACAGAAACTAAAGGAGAAATAAATATGCAAGTAAATGGTATCAGCAAAAATCAGTAAATGGTATTGTTTGATTAATACTCTTATATTATGTGTTGCCTTTGGACTATGGCACAAAAATGAAAGAAATTATTGATAGTTTAGATTCATTAATACTGCATCTGTTTCATATTATCTGTCGTACGAATATACTCTTTTCGTTTCAAAATATCTATCACATTAGTAAATCAATTAAGATAATATTAAATAATATTTTTTCATATATATATATATACCCCTATCTAACTAGAATAAATCAATTGTCTACAAACTTTAATTAGAACTATTAATGACAGTCAAATGACAATTTAGTCTATTTTCTTTTGAATCTAAACAACCTAATCATTTCTTTAATTATTGTGCATGGTCCAAATACGACCGACAATATAAAACAAAGGGAGTAGTTCTAATGAAATTTCTAAACAATTATTTAATTCCAATAATATAGGAATATATATATTAAAAAATATCATGTAATATTCTATTTGAAAAGAATATTAAAAACTAAAAAATTAGCAAAATTTATCTCAAAGTTTCTTTTTTGATAAATATATCAAAGCTATTCAAGTGTATTTAGATTCGATTTAAAACTAAAACAGTTTTCTTAATTAGTTTAGTTTCAGTGACGGATAATTTCAAATTATTCCATGACCCTTAGATAACTGTTGGAAATATAAATCCTTTTAGTAGAATAATGGTTAAATATATAAATTTTTTTTTTTACACTTTTTCATGAAAATTAATACTTCTTTTTTAAATATATCCTAATTTATTATCCTAATTAAAGTGTTGAATTTACTCCATATCCAGTTTTTTTACTTATCATATTTTGAACATCACACTGTTTAAGAATATGAAATTATATATATATATATTTTTCTTATCTACACTAAATATCCTTCATAGTTTTCTTTCTCATTATTATTTATATTAGTTTCCATATTAGAAGAATAAAAAAATGTTAAAATTAGTTATTAATAATATTGAGAGTATTATAGGAAAAAGTTCATGAAACGTTACATTGAAACAACAATGTGACAAGTAAAAAAAATACGGAAATTCGTATAATATGACAAGTAAAAAAATAAAAAGAGTAATAAAGTTTTGCACTCTTGAGTAGGGGTGAAGAAAAAGAGAAAGTATAATTTAGATATTTAAAATTAAAAAATATTTTAATTTCAGAAATATTTATCTATGTACATAAAATCCAAAAATATTTCTATTTCTACCTAGAGATAATACCATCCAAGTGAATAAAGTTTAAAATTAAATACTTAAATCCTTGAAATTTGTTTTCTGATGAATAGTATGCTTAATTAGTGGGGAAGATAAATACATTTCTCGTTATCTTATATTCAAACTCTCGTATTTATCAATAAATATATACATATCAGATCAAATGAAAAATCAGGACAAACACTATCACTACCAAAATAATACCAAGAAGCAAACGCTCGAAAATCATTACATTTAACCTTAGATGGCAAATTAAATGTGTCAATCAAATAATACTACATTTAACCATAGTAGGCAAATTAAAGAATTTATACATGCATACTCTCCCGTGCAATAAATAAATAAAATACTAGAATGCTTCATTTTTATAATCTAGTACGCATCATATACGTCACGGGCTGACTTACTAAGGGCTTTTAGCTATAAATGGCTAAAAAAAATTATAAAAGTGGCCACAATTTTTTTAATTTTATTTTGGCCATAACGCGTGCGTTATCATTAAGATAACGTACATACTATGTGCATTATTACTTAATTAAAAATTTACACCGTAATTATCTAATGTGGCAGATAACGCACATGGTGTGTTCGTTATCCTTAATGATAATGCATCTACTGTATGCGTTATCTGCCACATAATTTTTTTTTATTTTTTTGCAAAACTCATAATTTTTTTGCAAAACTTATATTTACAATTTTTTTTGAAAAAAGACAATATTCTTTTATTTATGTTATTTGATGTATATTTTACAATAATAATTATAATCATTTTAAAAGGAAAATTTTATTTTAAAAAAAGTACCAAGAAGTAATTTAAAGTATTTAAAATGTTTGTTACTTATTGTAAATTTTACTATAATAATTTATAATCAATTTAAGTAAACAAGATTTATAAAGAAGTACTTAGAAGAAATTCAAAGAAGATATATCATTATTAGAAACCCTAAAATATTATTACAACACTTTGAAAAAAAGAAACTTATATATTGCTTGAACTGGGGTTATTACAATTTTTTCTATTATACCCGGGCATTCGACATCTACTACATCTTGGGGGAGAATCCGAATTTTGATAATTCATTTCCCTCCGAAACCTTGTACCGTGTTTTCTACCCCGTTGATTGTTCATATTTGGAGGATAGAATGTTAAATTTTAAGGAGCATCTCTCCAAAAGTCCTCTTGCCCAACTAGATGAAAATTGGATTGATATATTTGTCTCTAAGTTTCCCGCGAATATATGTCTGACACATAAGCATTTGATCTTGTACCATTATCTTTACAGACTACAAGAGCATGAGAATAAGATAATGTATATTCTTGCCATTTGCCACAACTGCACGATTTTTCATTCATTTTTAAAGTGTAAACGTTGTTGCTGCTACCATTAAGGCGTATCAGAGATTTAACCATGTAAATACCTTCCAGTGGGTTATACGTTGTAACTGTGTGGTCTCTTGATTTTAATTCAATCCGAAGAAACTTGTCAAAAACTCTTGTTGAAAATGGATGCACACAGTTTTGCAGTGTTGGTTGAAGTACTTAACAAGTTTTTTGAACATTAATTCAACTAGGGCTTTTAAAGGTAAGACCTTAACTTTTTTCAAGACACTGTTAAGTGCTTCTGAAATGTTGGTTGTCATCACTCTGTGTCTATACCCACCATCATGCAGGAGTGTCCATTTCTCCAGGTCTATCTTGGCTAAATAAATATAAGCTTCTACATTTCTTTTTTGAATTTCACTCATCACACGTTCAAATTTCCATTGCTTAACTTATTTTCTAGCCTGCCACATTAAACTTTTTAATTCCCTGTTCTTAAAGGTCTTGGTGAAATTCGCCTGAATGTGGTATAGACAAAACCTATGAACCGCAAATGTAGGTTGCCACAAAGCTTGATTTTACATAGCAAATAAAATCCCTTTGTAGCGAACGGATATTAAACAGATATGCCGATCCTTCACAACATGTTGCCATGGAAGTTTGAGGAACCAATTCCAACTTTTGGACAACTCTTTATCAACGATTGCAAATGCAAGGGGGAACAAATGGTTATTCGCATATCATGTGCTTATAATTAATACTATGCTCTTATATGGTCCCCGAAGATGAGTGTCATCCATAGAAATCACTGACCGACAATTTTGAAATCCATTTATACAAGGCTCAAAACACCAAAAAAGAAATTTGAAAACATAGTTCGATGGAATGCTCATTCTGTGATGCAAGAACTTGTACATAGTTCCTGGGTTTGAATCTTTCATTGCTTGGAGATATTTAGGTAGAATTGAAAAAGTTGTCTCCCAGCTGCCGAACACCCTTTCTACTGCAAATTTTCGAGCTTACCATGACCTCTTGTATATACAACCCCGTCTGATATAATACTTGCACTTCTTGGATGACATTCGAGATAGGGATCTCGGGATCGTTGGCAACAAGATGGGATATTAGTTTTGAAATAAATTTTGAAGTCATATTTCGGTGCTTGTTTTGATGAATCTTAAGAAGGCATGTATGTTCCTTGGTGAATCTGGTTATGTTCCAACGACCATGAGTTACTTTCTTCTTTATTTGGATATACCATGAACAATAATTAAAGTTGTTGTGATGATAATAGTTCGCTGTCCATTGATCGGTCATACTTTTAACAACTCTAAACTCTTGTCCTAACCGAATATATCACTTCTGAACTGCACTAATTTCTTGGATTTTGCCAACAAACCTCATTCCTAATTGAAGATCAGTCATTCTAATCCAGTAATCTGTGCCTAATTCGATGAGGTCATCTATCTGCTCTTTCGAGCCCATATTTAGAAATGCTCCAAATGATGTATAATCATATAAAGTGTTACTAAATCATTGACTACCCTACCATTGATTCACTGTAGCTGAAGAAAGAGGGTTTACGGGAGTGCTACTGTCATCTTCCTCATCATTAGGGTTATTGTCGACACTAGATTCACTTGATACATCATAATCTTCATCAGCATCGGCATCGTCATCATCTTCCTCTACGTCTGGATACATCATTGACGGTTCACCAGAAATCGTCTATGTTATTGCCGTGATATGTTGATGAATGTTTGGATGATCCTCATCAGTTGATACATGTGTGTGCTGGACTTTTGAAAATGTCTGTGATTGGATCGGTTTAAATTCAACTAGTATGTGAATCTCTCCTTTTATATATTAGGTATAATATTTCGAAGGTAACGCATCTCATCATCCTTGTTCATGTTGTACAAAGTAAAATTAAAAATTTGATACTCTTCATAGAATGAAGGAATCCTCACTGTCATTCGAACACGCCAAAGATTTGGATCCATTCTTCGATGCTTCAATATTTTTCTAACAAGTTCATCATGTGTCACCATTCGGGTAAAAGTTCAATTTTTTTTGCCGCTCCAATGAAATAAGGACTATACGCATCTCTAACATGCTCCAAATCCTAAAATAATACAACTCTAACAAGGTGAGTGGTATCCATATTCTTTGTTGGTAATGAATGAAGGAAAGGTAGTAAAAGTTTCGGAAATAGAATAGAAGAAAAATGCTTCAATTTTGTTGTGGGATGAAAAATTGGGTGGAGGGGTTTAGCAAATATATGGGCATTAAAAACATCATCATCCGTCCATTATTGAGAGTTAGAGATGGCATATGATTAAAGTCGTCACATGAGATTGTCGGAAAAGCAATCATGATTAAAGTCGTCATATGAGGTTGTCGGAAAAGCAATCATATGCGCTGCCATTATGGAGAGTTGTCATTTCATGTTATTAAAGGCATCACATGCAGTTGTCAGAAAAGCAATCATATCCGCCCATTATTGAGAGTTTTCATTCCATGTCATTAAAGGTGTCACATGGGTGTATTGAAAAAGCATTCATGATTAAAGTCGTCACATGGGGTTGTCAGAAAAGCAGTCATATCGCTGCCATTATTGAGAATTGTTATTCCATGTCATTAAAGCTATCACATAGGTTTGTCGGAAAAGTATTCGTATCCGTCCATTAGAGGGTTTCAATGTTATGATTTTAGGGTTTTAGGGTTTCAATGTTAGGGTTTTAGAGCTTAGGGTTATATACTTTCTAAATTTAAATCTTTACAGGTTTAGAATTTAAAGTAAAGTATTATTATACACTTTCTAAGGTTTATAGTTTAAGGTTTAGAGTTTTAGGGTTCCAATGTTAGGGTTCTAGACCTTCAAGGTTAGGGTTTAATGTTAACTGGATCAAGTTAGGGTTTACGGTTTAGGATTTCAATGTTAGGGTTTTAGGGTTTTAGGTATAGTATTATACATTTTCTAAATTTAGGTCTTTATGTGTTTAGATTTTAAAGTAAAATATTTAAAGTGAAGTATTATTGCACACTTTTTAAGGTTTATAGTTTTGAGTTTCAACGTTAGGGTTTTAAGGTTTGAGTTTTAATGTTAGGGTTTTAGAGAAGATTATATTTTCTTTTTTTTTTTTTTAACAAAAATATCGAAACAAAACAGTGTTCTTCAAATATACATTTATATAAAATTAATAGAACAATCTAAATGCTAACAAATTTTCACAAAAAATAAATAATCACGATTATGACAAAAACAAAATAAATTATATAACTTATATCATCTTAATAGCAAAATTGTGAGCAAAATTAAGCATCACCCATTTCATCAAATCACATATCCAATAGAAAACATAACTAGTTTAATAAAATGATCAAATATGCACAAATCTATCAATAACAACAAGCTTGAACATAGTCATGAAACCCACATCTAGAAAAATAAATTACAAAAAATTGAGAAATAGCCCAAATAAAATTCAAGAAAATATTCACAAATTACAATAAACAATAAATTTCATATAAATAATATTAGAAATCAACATATAGTGCAAAAAAATTAAAAACAATTATACACAATAAGAAATTTACCGAAAGTTGGAATCAATTGAAATCAACGTTATTCGGTAGAGCTTTCTCTACCATTCGCCACCCCAAAACCCAGCAATCTTCGTACTCCACGGGTTTGCAACTCGGCACTGGGAAGACCTCATACAAAAGAAGAGAAGAAAGGAAAGAAGGAAAGAGAAGAGGAAGAGAAGAAGAGAAGGAAGGAAGGAAGGAAGGAAGGAGAAGAAGAGAAGGAAAGAAAGAAAGAAGAAGAAAGGAAATGTCGCAGTGGTGGCGGAGGGAGGAGGAATTATGGCAGCGGCGATAAGGATAACAGAAGAGAAGAAGAAAATGTTGCAGCAGCGGCTAGGGTTGTGGAGTTTTGTGACATTGATATTGCAAACAGTATGTGCATTATCAGTAAGAATAACACATTCTCTATGTGCATTATTCCTGATACTGCACACGACATGTGTGTTATTAACCACCTGAGTACCCGCCCCGCCACGTCCACTACCACATCCTTAATCTTGCATAATCTTGTGATTTAATTAGTGATCAGCAATAGCGCACGTCATGTGTGTTATCATTAAAGATAACGCACACGTTGTGTGCGTTATGACAACATGAGGAAAAAATTATGACTACTTTAGTGACTTTTTTTTTAAAAATTGACCAAATATAACAAAAAACTGCTACTAAGGGATTGGAAGAGTCTCGGTCTCTTCAAATTTTTTTTTATATTTTATATATGGTATAGAATTATATTCATTTTAAATAAAAAATAATATATTTTTGTATTATAATCTTCGAAAACTGAAAAAATAAATTATAAAATATAAAAAATATTAACTGATAATTAAATGATATACAAAAAGTTTTATATTTGAATTTTACCACACAAGTATTGCCGTCTAGCTTGGCCTTCGTAGAAATCAGAATCAAAATTACGGGTTCTCCCTCCCTCCCACTACTATTATTATTACAGGCAAACTATATGCTACTACTATACTGAATGTATATTATCATATTAGTAATCACGCTTATTTATATACATTCGACAAAAATCATAAACCTCTCCATGTAAAACTGAAACTCTTGTTGATTAATTTAACAACCGCCACCACCACCACTACAACCGCCGCCAGTACCACCACCACCACCACAACTAGCTCCACCATCATATACAAAACCTCGCCCACCGCGTCCCTTTCGAGGTTCGCCATTAGAGGAATCCCCACAACCAAAGATGACCATGGATATGATTGCAACGGACATGATAATCATGCCAAGCATTAATATACCGCTTCCTCCCGCTTCGCCGCCACCATCGCCGCCGTTCACAAAAGTAATAAACCTGGCCATTGTCAAATGTCAACCCCAAACGAGAGATAAGTGATAACATAGATATGTCCATAATTACGTATATATAAATAAGTTGTAAGGCAAACTTAGTTGTCATTGTCCGAATTGTCTCAGTCAGATGAATATTACTTGTACTAAAAGTACTCTTTCCTATATTGATTTGAATATTCTGACTAAAAACTTAGCATCTCTTTCCAAGAAATTTACTTGATGGCTGATATTTTAAACAAGTGGACTTGGGTTTAGGTTATTATAAACCACAGGTATTGAATTTTCACAAGTTGGGATAAGGCCATATGTACAATTTTGAATATGTAGAGTAGAGTATAGGGAAACGTGAAGAAAACTGCTCCTGAAAATTCCAGGAAAAGATATTTTGCTGGGGTGGACTTTTAAAAAATCTATGGTCAACGCTATGTAGATTATTATGAAATTTTATGGTGCATCATGATTATATTTTATTTTTAAAATTCATTAATTTCTTTTAATTGGATCATACAATTACTTACTCCTTCTCTCACATTAAATTTACTTTTATCGAAAATAAAAAAAATATCAATTTTTTTCATTTTCATTTTTAATCCAAAGAGACCTTAATATATGGTGAATTAGTCTTTTTCTAATGTTTGATATTAACTTTTCTTTTTCTTTTTTTTTTTTTTTTACACAAAGACACAAAGGAGAAATTCTCTAGCCATCCCAAAGTGTTTGGAGACCTTCAAAGTTTAGATTCAAAGTTTAAATTCTAAATGTTGAATATCATTTATTGTTATTAATACAAGATTGGTGTTGGTAGGTGCACAATCACTTGGAAATTCCTAACTTCCTAACTTGTTAGCGAAAGTCTTACCATGAATAAGGCGTTTTTTAGTAGAATATCATGAACTTAAGGTATTATTGAAAGATATACATTTGGCTCTTACCTAGCTGAGCAAATGATGATTGAGAGTAATTCTTTTTTGGCCGTTAACAGCTTCTCTCCCTATGAAGATAACTTAAGTTTAGAACTTTATCTTTGCATTATATTAATGGTATAGATTCACTTTCTGTTATATCTTCATGTGTATAGGTTGAGTAATTGTCCCCTATATCTTCTAGTTAGGACCAATGTTGAGAAAATTGGACAAGATATCGAACTGGTCAAGTTACTGGTTCAATGGTTCATTAGTTTAAGCGGTCAAACCAGTGATTGAACTAGATAATATCATAAATATGGAAAAATTATAAATAAATATTAATAATTCATTACATACACATGATATATTAATTATCACTAAATATAATTAAAAAATATAATAAGGGACATTATAAACTTATTAACTCAAAAAATACATAAAAAAAATATAAGTTTTAGTGAGAAAATTTAAAAAAAACGATTCAATCGGTTCAAATAATCGGTGTGGCTAGTCAAACCGACCGATTTAACCGGGTTTTGACCAAGTTTGACTACTTTGATTTCCTATTGATTTTTGAGAAAACTAGACCAGTTTTAGAGTCTGGTTCCTGGTTCAACTGGCCAGTCCGATCTAAACACTGGTTAGAACTACTTTGTATTCCTTAACTTCACGGGAATGGACTTATTAAATTATTTCTGATGCATCCCTTATGGTCATTCTTTTATGGATACTAATAATATAACTCCCTTTTCCTTAAAAAACAATTATTTTTTTGATACATTAATTTCCAGTCTCTGTGTCACAAAATTTAGGGTACGGAATAAATGTCGTTTTTCAATTAAAATATTTTTTTTTTGGAAACATTAAAGGACAGGGATGCGAATTAAACTATAATATATCACGTGGTAAGGAATACGTTGAACCAAATAAGTCAACACATTGTCACAAAAAAATATATTTACCCTCTATCATATTGGTCCTCAATTATTAATTTTATCAGTTTTCATCATCAATTAATATAAGAACAACTTTTTGGACATTTTAGACGATTTTCGGCATATTAATCGGTGGACACTAATTTACTTTTGGGCACTTTAAAAAAATAGGGTAAAAATGGACAAAAAAGATAATATACCTGAGGAAAAATTATTAGCCATTGGTTAAACATACCGAAATTTGTCCAAATAACCAAAAAATTGCCCATGAGAAGCATAAATAATTTAAGGACTAAATAAAAGAATTTTTTCGTGAGATAAAAACATAAAAAAAAAAATACACAAATGAAACAAACCCCTTAGAAATGTTACATGTGTCACTAATAAGAATCAATGCCATGTGCAATACAATTACAAGAACTACAAAAAATAACCAATTATCGGCCGACAAATTGATCGGCTAAAATTGGTCGGAAACTTTTTGTGACGGATTTCCTCTTCAGCCGGTAAGGGTTATCGACCGAAATTCTGCTCGTTAACTCTATTTTCCAAAATTTAAAAACCTTAATTTTGAAAATTTATTACCAATCGATTGTTAGAAACTACTGACTGAAAATGCGGTCGGTAACTTTTTTATTTAAAAAATAAATAAATAACCAATCAAAAATTGATCGGTAATGTCTTTTCTTAAATATTTTTTTTTATAATTTTAAAGATCCACCTGAAAATAAAAAAAGGCAACAACAGTTCAAATACAACAACTATTATATATAATCCACATACAAATCTAAAACCACTAAAAAATAACAAATGTCAAAACGTAATACATAACATATGAAACAAATACATAAGCATCAAATTCATAGGCAATATAACATAGTACACAAATGTACTACACAGGTGGAGGTGGTGGATGTGGAGGTGTGTCAAAAGATGAGGGATGACCGGTAGAAGGCTGAGGGTCTAATGGAGTGGCATCTATCGGCGGGTGGGGAGGGAATGGTGTAGGAACTGAATCCAGCTGCATACCAACCTTCGATGCGAAATTGTGCATGAATCCACTGAAGTTGTCCTAAGTGTGCTGCATGTACCCTTGATATATTCCATCAACTTCCTGTCCTTCTTAATGCAGCAGTTGTTTGTAGCAACAAAAGAAACAAAAGGCATCGATGCTGAGGTGGTGCCTCCTTGTCGCTTGACAATGAAAGTAGTAGATTGTGAGCTGAAACTGTAGACATGTCATTTGTTGCTGCCATCAGCAGCCTTGAACTTCAAAGTGTCATCACTTGTAATTGGTGTGTCACTCTCTATATAGAGGCGTTCCACATTTTCCTTTAATTTTTGAAATTTGGCCTACAAGAAAGAGAATTATATGTGATTGTTAAGTAATTTATAAATAACATGTAAACGATAAATGACTTGAAACTAAAATTATTAAATAACATTATTCAACACTTGTGGGAATGCAAATCGACCCACTATCCCTTTTGTTGATGGAAGAGGATGTAAACTCTGATTGGCAAAAGTGACCCATTTTCGCCCGTTGCAATTATTTAAACAATTTATGACATACAATTGTGCAATAATATATCAAATATCAAATGAAGTAGATTGTAAGTTATAACAAGTATAAGAATTATAAAAAGAAATGACATAATTGTCTTAACCACTCAATGAATGACCTAGATCCACCGATATGCTTGTCGGGCCCCTGACCACTACGCCCCTACATACGGTTTTTCTGTGCCGTCTCCCGCTTCTTCTTGTATGCATCATTATTCCAATAATCATTGAGATCAGTGTAGATTTTTCCGTCATCCAAATAGGCTGATACCCGTCCTCTCGGATATCGTACATCAAGTCCTTGTAATGTACCAGGGTCCGTTCTCCTAAGAGGTATGGTGTCCCATCGAATTATTTTATGCAATAACACAAAATAATATATAAATACAAGTAAAAAATTATTGTACATTTAAAAGCTTAAAATTTAATGGCAATTTATGTAAACACTTACCGAAAACTCTATATACCACGTATCTTTTACATGAGAAGGTACCCTCTCGAAGCTGGGAGCGTCAACAATGAAATGTTGCTGTATGATTTATGAAATCACTTTTGCACAATCCGATTGCTTGTTGAAACTGTGCAAGATTTTAAGTAGAAAACAAAATCAAACCCTAACAAATTAGTGCACAAAATTAAATGATAGTACTTATAAGAAAATGACTTAGAATTACAAAGCTCAGAAAATTTAGAAGACTTAGAACAACAAATTATATTAGTATGTTTAGACTTAGAAGACGTTCAACACATATTTATTACAAAACTTAAATACTTATCTGAATGTTTAATAGAAAACATAGAAAATGACAAACTTTTAAAAGAAACAAAAGAAAGCTTGAAAGAAACATCACCAAATAACAAGTAAAAATCAAATCAAATTTTCAGTCATGAAATATATCAGCTCTTAGTTTTCAACTTTCTTTAGTACAGTAGATGAATAAATAAACTGAGAACTACCATAACTTTTTAATAAATGATACTTAATTTAGCAAACTAGTAAGAGAATTGGAATATAAAATATGGAAACAAGAAAAAAATAAGAAAAGAATAAAAGTACATATACTTCTCAAAGGCTTTACATTTTGAATGATTCAATTAACAATGATTCAATTTAAAAAAAAAAAAAACAAGGTACCTTTTGGAATGCAGAGTGATAACCAAACAAGCATCAATAACTGGCCACACAGGTGGAGGTGCAGATGATGAAGGGGCAGGCATTGATAACGTGCCTACAGCAGATGATGGCGAAGTCATGGACGCTGGACTGGAATATGGGATACGTGAAAATGGAGTCAAGGTCGCCGGAGGAGTAGATGTTGCCGGCATAGGCTGCATAGTCATGGAGGGCAACGGGGTCACCATAGGAGTAGGCGTCTTTAAGTCGGCCTATATTCTTACTTCCACGTACCATCTGTAATATAAAAGATAAAATAATAATTAGCATTTACTTATAAATAAAACAAGTTACTTAAAAGAACAATATGCATAATTGCAAAAAGAGTAGAAGAAGTTACAAAAGAGTAAAAGAAGTTACTTATAAATAAAACAAGTTACTTAAAAGAAAGTTGCTTATAAATAAAACATGTTACCAATCATTCATAACATTATATAAATCGAGCATATCGAAATCCAACTCCGATTGAAACTCTTCCTCTTTTTCATCATTTTTTTCATCATTGGACTCCTATTTGACCTCATCTTCATCTTTATTGTTTTCATCTTCATCTCCAATGCCATTTTTCTTGCGAATGTCTACAGATTCCGACTCGTCTGACTTGTGAATGAGAGGTCAAATTTCTTGAACATCAATGTCTATTCTTGAAGTCTCAGCAATATCAACATCTTCTTGAAATAGAACATCTACTAGAGGTACCTCTAAAATAAGAGGTCTTTATTTCATAACTATCAATAAATCACTTTTTTTGTGTTTTAGTAGTTGGGCATGAGACGTAAGTCACTTGTTCGGCCTATTGGGATAAAATGAAAGGATCATACCCTCTGTATATTTTCTTTTAATGTGCAGCTCCACAAGTTTATATGTATCATGAATCTCGAGGCCTATATGCAAAGACGAATCAAACCAATCACACTTAAAAAGCACGACCATTTGAATTGGTATTCCCAGGAATTCAACCTCAATGATTTTATTTAAAAATCTTATGTTAGCCACCTTTTACTCTTACACTACAATTATACGTAAGTCAACCAGAACCTTGTTCTTGTGTATGAAACCTAAATCCATTGACGACATACCCATTATACGATTTCACAAGTCTAGACAGACCTTCCTTGTAGATGGCAAATTGATAGAACAGAGCCTCGTACTTCAGGTTGATCACCCTCATCATTTTTTGGTGGATCTCTAGCCTTGGTGGATATATGAGGTTCAAAGTAATAGCTATAAAATGTGGCCGCCTCTTCAACAAAATAAGCATTGCACATCGATCCCTCAACTTTAGCATTATTCTTAATTTTCTTCTTTAGATGGTTCATATACCTCTCGAACGGATACATCCATCTATACTGTATAGGACCATATACCCTAACCTCATACGGAAGGTGAAACATTAAATGTTCCATGACATCGAAAAATGACGGAGGAAAAATCCTTTCTGACTTGCATAACAACACAACAAGATTACTCTCTAATTCACGCATATGTATCTCACTAAATTTAGTAGAGCATAAGTCCCTATAAAACAAGCTCAATTCTGCCAAGGTACTCGAAACCTTGTTGGGAAATATCTTTAAGAGCAATAGGAAGAGATCTCTTTATAAACATGTTGCAATCATGGCTTTTTATACTAGACATTCTCAACTCCTCCAAATCGACACATTTGCTCAAGTTAGAGGTATATTCATCCGCTAGTTTCAAGTCTTTCACCCACACAAGTACAACTTTATTTTGTTCTTTTGTCAAAGTGTAATACGTGTTCGATTTCCAGAATTATTGAGATTTAGTTCAGGCCGATTACAATATCTTTTAACATCTTCTCTAGACTTCACGTTATCATTGTCTTCCTTTTAACATCCATAACCGTGTTAAAAACATTATTAGAGACATTCTTCTCATTATGCATGACTTCGAGATTTTGGTGAACTAGAAGAGTATGCCAATATGGAAGATCCCAAAAGATATTACGCATTGTCCAATCATGAGATTGTCCTCTGCTATCTTCCTCTCCCATCTCCTTTCCGGTTTCTGTAATCTTTGTCATGTCTTGAACTCTTTCTCACAACTAATCTCTAGTAATACGAGATGGCAACAAAGATTGATCTTCTCCTTTACACTTATTAAAAGACCTCGAATCCCTTTGAAAGGGATGATCTGAAGGCAGAAAACAACGATGACAATCAAATCAAGATTGTGTTCCCCCACTTTGTAGTCTAAATGACATTGTTCATTCCATGCAATAAGGACAAACCAATACGCCAACAGTACTCCAACTAGACAAACATCTTGTACGATGGAAAGTCACTAACAGTCCAAAGAATGGAGGCCCTTATATTAAAGTTTTGTTTCTTCAAAATATCGTATGTGATAACTCCACGCAACCACAATTGATTCAATTCTTCTATCAACGATTGCAAGTAAACCTTTAACTTATGTTTAGATTCTGAGGGCCCGAAATAATACATATCAAGAACATTACAAGAGGTTTTAAGCACATTTAAGGAGATAAGTTGTGCGACGTCACAATCATAAGGCAAGAAGAATACTGCTTTTCAGACATCCCAAACTGTGAGAAATTCTCAGTACAAAATCCAAGTCTTATATTCCTCGTTTCGGATGCAAACTTAGGATGAGTGCTATCAAAATACTTTTAGGCTTCTCTATTCCTAGGATGATTCCTCATATCCAACCTAAGTACGTTTTTTGAGTGCCATGTTATATGTTCAACCGTTCTTTGAGAAGCATATAACCTCTGCAATCTAGGAGTTAACAAAAAATAATATATCTTCTTGTATAGAATCTCTTTGGAGTTTTTGTTCTTATCTTTCTTTCTTCTGATATAATGTTTGGGTATCATTTTTCCAGTATAGCATATATCATTAATACATACATCAATCTTTTTTACCAACATATTCACACTAGATACTAACTTTTTCATCTAGTGCCAATCATCCAATGCCTTATTGCCTTTGTGGAGTACATCCTTCAAGCATTGTGTTATTTGATCAACGTACTTTTCAGACAAGTTGTTCTCTGAATTAATGTTCAACAACCATGTATTGCAAACAATTGGTGTATCAACAGATTTTAACATGTCATAAAACCTTGAGCCTCAGGATTAAGTGCCTCCTCATAATTGTCGTACATTGTATCAGGTTCAAAATCCAGACTTGCCGAATAAAAAACATCCTCACGGTAAGTGTTGTTTTCAACATTCCTCATAACTTTACCTTCCCTAACATTCAGTCTGTTACCTCAGACGGTTCTTCATGTGCAGTCTAATTGTAATAATCATGTAAAACCCTAATTTATAAAAAATGCAACTTCACATCATTCTCGACTAGATACATTTAATTCTTGCACTTTGCACACGAACTCTGTAACTTGTCAGGTATACCGGGATCGTAATCAAGACACTAATCAACAAAAGATTCACACCGATTTGAAACTCACTACTAATCCCCATAACTCTAGGCACAGTTCTTCTATATATCAAACTACGATCCTCTTCCATACCTTCACAAAACAAAACACATTCATTTTAATATAAGAGTTTATAAGTAACGTTCATGACCGATCAAGAGTCTAAAAGTAGAACTCATTACTCATTAATTAAGTCTTATGTTTAAGGTTTTTAAATGTGATTTATGAAATATTAAGAGTTTAAACAAGAGATTAAGAGTGTAAGAGTTTAACGTTTAAACTTATAGATCATAGTTTAAAGAGTTCTCTAGTCATTGGAGTTTTATAGTTAAATGTGGTTTATATGTTTATGAAATATTAAGAATTTAGACAAGGGATTATGAGTTTAAGAGTTTTACATTTAAACTTATAGATTAAGAGCTTAAAGCATTCTTTAATAATTATAGTATTTATAGTTTAACTCAAATATCTTGTACTAACTTTTACAAAATAATTAACCAAACTTAAGAGTTTAAGAGACAAAGAGTTCAAAAATAATTATTCATTTAGGAACTATTATAGTTTAAGAAACAAAGAGTTTAAAATTTAATTTTTGAAAAAACAATTAACAGAGTTTTCCCTGTAAAATGAACAAATCCTACGCACAATAGCCACACAAGACACTAACTAAATACAAAAACAAACAAATGTAACAATTATTAAGCTTAAGAGTCCGGGCAACAAATAATTGTATTTTTAAGAATTCGGGCTCTCCCATAATATAAACAAATATTTATTCTTTTAAGAGTTCAGGCTCACCCATAAAGACAAAAAATAATTCATAATCGAGCATATTATTATATATTTAAGAGTTCGAGCTCCCTCATAATAATGAAAAAGAAAAAAAAATAATTGCATAATACATACCTCTATCGAAAATACTAAACCGCATAAAGTCTTCAAAATGTATTTGAAACAAAGATACAAAATCATTATTATTTGAGTAAAAGAAAACTAAATAAGGATCATTTAAGTTAATTATTGGTGAACAAAACAACAACAATATGTTTAACCATTTTTATTAGTTCTATGATAATCAAAATATCTGCATTTACTTAATTTATATGGTGTATTTAACCTTTTGTGCTCCATTAATTAAAAAAATATTGTATAACTTTTAGCTTTACACAATGATAAATAAGATCTTCTTCTTCTCTGTCTCTATTCTTCCCCCCTCTCTCTATCTCATTCCAATGTAATTAAGAGAATAAAATGTATAATTTGGATTAAGTTTTCATTTCAAAATTTAGTATATATATTTGATAGATATTTGAGTAATTATTAACATAAGTTTCACGAGATTAAAGTATATAATTACTCAAGGAAAGATGTACATAAATGCATATGTTGGAAATGTAAATTAATTATCATAAAGAATGAATTTTTCTCAAGGAAAACTAGTAAGCTAAGCTACTCACTATTATTAAGCAACAAAACCCCTTTAACCCTTTCTTAATGCACCATTCCATATCATAATATAAAGAAATAGGAATATACTCACATAATTAACCAACAAAACTCCCCCTTCTTCTCCATACCCTACTCCACTTTCCCCTATTGTCTTCTTCTTCTTCTTCTTCTTCTCTCTCTCTCTCTCTCTCTCTCTCTCTCTCTCTCTCTATCTATCTATCTATTTTACTTTCTCTCTATAGAAGATACACACATTTTCTCCACAATATTTCATTGCCTGAGTAGAGAGTTCAAATTATCTTCTTTTTTATGGTTTTAGGGCAATTAAAGAAATGGCAGCTCAGGAAATTTGATCAATTTCTCAACTTTTTTATTTTTTTTTAAGATAATAGAATTATCATAAGAAAAATCAATTGAAGCAAATAATGGAAATGTTACATAGGTTGGATCAAAGTTGAGATCGATTGTGTATTCTTGCTAGAAAGACGTTGCAACAGTGAGAATGACGACAACGACAGAGAGGTGGACAAAGACGCTCACGGAGCATAGATAGCTGCTACAAAATAAAAAAAAAAAAATTGAAGGAAAGAAGAGGATATTAAGAGAGAGAGAGAGAGTGAGAGAGAGAGAGAGAGAGAGAGAGAGAGAGAGAGAGAGAGAGAGAGAGAGAGAGAGAGAGAGAGAGAGAGAGAGGGGGTGAAATATCTATGCAGCGTATATCGGCGAATGTTAATGGTGTCTCTTGGTGGTCGCTGGAGGAAGTGAGATTGGTAGGTAGAGGTCACCAGTGGGGATTTCTGGTTAAGGGGTAGGGTTCACAAGGGAGAGCAGCTGGTCCAAGGGTTTGTCTAAAAAAAGGTTGGGGGGAGGGGGTGGGGGGAAGGGGAAAGACGTTTTGGGGAATTTTAATTGAAACAAAATAAAAAAAATTAAATTAGTTCCCGACCGATTACCGACAAAATATTGGTTGGTAACTTGTTTAATAGGACTTATCGGCCGATTTCGTTAACTTTGGTTAGTAACTTTCTGGTAGGACAACGAAATTTTCAGTGAAAGCCATTCCTCTCGCCGGAAGGGCGAGCCCTCGATAGAGGATTCTTCCCCTTGCTGGCTGGTAAGGAGATCGTTAAAGTTCTTTGTATAATATGTATATATTTGTTTGGGCTTTTGTGTTTTTTGTGCTTGTTATGCTTTTTAACTTCTTTGTGGGAGGACTGGTAGTGATCACTGTAGTACTGGCTAGCGATGTAATTTTTTCTCGTTGTCTTCTTTTTGGCATTAGCATGATGGTAGTTTCTGCTTAGTTGAGGATGAGGAAATGTGCAAGGATGGTGGCGATGAGAGCTCTGATACGAGTGATTTAGCTATGTTGGGGTTTCTTTTGTGGTTTTCCAATTTATGGGATGGGGAAAGCAGTCGTTGCTGAGCTGTAGCGATGATGGCTTTCTTCTTTGAACGATTGGCGACATTGCCTTTCTTCTCGTGCTGGCAAGTAGCATGGTTTTGGTTTGCTGCTTAGATTTGGTAGTTGTGACTCACTTTGGAGGTTTAACTAGGGATGGCCAATGTTTCCCAACCTGCTTGGCCCGGCCTGTTTCGACCTGGGATTGCCAAAACCCGGCACAACCAATGAATGTGGTTCAAGGAGAGCGGTGCATATTGGGCTCATTTTTTTTTAACTATGACCCAACCCATGCGAAACCCAATTCGACGTAGCTTGCGAGAAGAAACTGGACCAGTTCGCGAACTGGCCAAGCCTACGAATCGGACTAGCCCAGCTTGCTCACTGGCCTGCAGGTTGGCTCGCCGGCCATGCCTAGGATTTAATTATAAAAAATTAAAAAATTTGATTTTTAAAAAAAAAAAAAAAAAACTAGTTTGACACTTAATTTGTGAATGTATGTTGCACGTGAATTGAATTGACAACTCACTTGAATGCAAATTACTAGTACTTGAATGTAATTATAAAAAGAATTTTAAAAGGTTTAATTTAATTTCTCTCTATAAATAATACTACAATCTTCCAAAAATTTCTTCCTCATACCTCACTTGCAATCTTCTCTTTCTCTCTCAGCTCTCTTGGTTGCAATTCTTACGAAGTCCTCTCTCAATAAATGGCTTCTGCCTCTTCCAACAAGAACAACAACAACTCTCTTTACCCAAATCGTAATAGAGCCTCCATAGCCTCGTTGATGAAACCTGAAGCCGAAGGGCTCAATGTCGTCTCTGTGGTCTTGTTTATCAGATATCGATGGACGGTGATACTTTCATTTTACATCGGCACTTGCATCGACATTACGGAGAAGATGCAATCAGGAATTTTCTTCAACTACCACCACCAATGTCTCCTTCAAGAGCACCAAGAACTCCTTAAGTACTTTAGTTTAGTATGTATGTTTTTATGTATTTATAACTTACATGTATTGTTATGTTTTTTTCATGTTTTAGTAACTAGTAAACTAGTAAGTATCAACTATTATGTATGTTTATTTCTTTCAAGTTGTTTAAATTAATTTTATGTAACTTAAGTATTATTTATATGTTATTTATTAAAGATTTTTCTTTATTTTGGATTAAAAAAAATATTGCCTATCCTGCAGACTACCTCAAGACTGGCCTATCTGGTCTGGTCCTAAGAGGTGATTCGGGCTGGGTTTTCTATTCTTGAACCGCAGCCCAGTCCGGACTAGTCCACTAGCCTACTAGGGGTAGCCTGCCTTGCTAAAGTGGTTGAATTGGCCCGGCCCAGGCCTGCTGGTTTAGTCCAGCGGCCATCCCTAGGTTTAACTTCAATAATGGCGGTAATTGGTTTCTGCAACTGATCCTCTAGGTTTAGGGTTAGGAAAATGTTGGGCATTTTTGTGAGCCTTGTGTCAAGGGTTAGGTTAGGCGTTCTTGTTTAGCTTGGGGTATCCTTTGTGTATAGTTTAGTGTTGGAGTAGATTGTTTTCTTTTGTTTGCTTTAGTAATCTTAAATGGTTGGGCTATAGTATATAGCCCGACTACTACGTTAACTGCCCGATTAAATAGTCTTTCTGATAGGCCTATGTGCTATACCCTACTATTGTTTTCGATACTCTAAATGAAATCTCAAGTTCGATAATGATAATATAATAACAATAATAATAATAATCAATGCCATATATACAAACCTTAAAAAAAAAGAAAAACCATATATACAATTTTATCTTTCTTTTGGCATGCCAATCACCTCCTTCTCCTGCACCACAACCACCTCCTCTACCTCTATTTCCCCCGTCGTAGCCACCTTCAGCACCATCGTCGTCATTAGCTCCTCCACCTCCACCACCACCATCACCACTTCAGCTGCCACCACCATGATAACCTCTGCCAATTTCCATATCAATACCCTTACGAAGAGCATGATGACAAGAAGCACTGCAAGTGTTGAAGACAAAAACCAAAACTCTAAAAACCAAATATAATAAATATTGTATACAACAAAATTTTTAGTCAATAAATTAAAGACAAGAAAAATAGCAACAAAGTGATTTATTTAACGGTTGAAATAGTGACAACAATCTCTGGAGAAGTTCCTAATTTTCCTCTGATTCTTCTCTTTAGCAAAATATTGATTCGAGGGCTTGGATATCTTCATCTAGAATAAGACAAACTTTGATTGTGAATCGAGGGCTTGAAAGCTTGATCTCGAATTCTACGAACTTTGATTGTGAATCGAAGGCTTGAAAACTTGATCTTGAATCA
Organism: Catharanthus roseus; assembly: GCA_028651295.1. Lineage (NCBI taxonomy): Eukaryota > Viridiplantae > Streptophyta > Magnoliopsida > Gentianales > Apocynaceae > Catharanthus > Catharanthus roseus. The sequence goes on along the minus strand of JAPQWS010000050.1, from coordinate 675,174 downwards.
GATGAAATTTGTGAATCGAGGTTTTGGAAACTTGATTTCGAGTCGGATGAACTTTTTGAATCAAGGTCTTGAGAGATTTATCTCGAATCGGATGAACTTTGATTATAAACTTGATGGTTTGGAAGCTTGATGTCGCGTCTGCCGAACTTTGATTTTGGATTCAGTGACTTGTAAGCTTGATGTCGAGTCGGATGAACTCCGATGATGGACTCGAAGACTTGGAAGCTTGATCTCAGACAAGAGAGTCATTGCAACTTTCTTCACTCTTTCGAACTAAGAACGCGAAGAACGCTTCGTGATTCAAAGAAGACTATTGTTGGAGAGCCTGTGAAGAACTTTCACTTGTTTGATGCTTGAGTTTCTTCTTAATCTTTTTCTGAATTCCTTATTCTCAATGATCTCTTAATCTTGGGAAAGACCATTATTTATATACAGAGATGAAGCTTTGGGTTGCTTGGCAATCAAGCAATCCATCATTTAGGTTGACCCAGTTCCTTACTTAAAGAAACCCCATATATTTAACCCATCATTTAATAGGTTTAATGTGAAATGAGTTTAGGCTTAATTTAATTGGGCTCAAAAGCATAAGTTTTATATTTATTTTTGTTTAAAATGAATTTGGATATTATTTAAATAATTTCAAATCCAACCTAATTTAGATAGTCTAATTCAAATGACGCAAACTTCGTGGCCTAACAATATTCTTTTATTAATTTAATTTAAATAATAAAATACTAAATAAATATTTATTTTACTGTAGTCTTTAATTAATAAATTAAACTATATCAGTATTACCGGCAAAGGGAACCCCAGGATCCCCTGTATGATATATAATTACCTGCTTCACTATACCACACAAGTTTTCGTAAACTATCTCGTTTAAATTTATACATGTATAGATGCAATTTTCTACACCGCGAGTTGCCGAGAAAAATTTTTTTTTTTTCCGTTAATGCCATAAATTAACCGACATTATGCTTTCTTATATAATTTTATGGAAGAATGGATTAAATTCCTCAAACTCATCATGAATTCTTTAGATGTTGAATCAAGAATTAAATGTACAAGTCAAGAAAAATACATATATATATATATAATATAGAAAATTTTCATATCTCACTTTCATCACTTGGCGTTCACGTTGATACCTTCTCATTTTTTTTTTCTATTCTATAATAGAAAATAAAAATAGATAATAATGAATTTTATATAGAAAAAATGCGAAAATAAATTCGAAAAATTTAATTTTAAAAAAAAATGAGATAATAATGAATTTTAAATGGATAAGAATTAAAGAGTTTTAATATGATAATAAAACTCTATTTGCTGATAATTTGAAAATCTAGCAAGAAGCAAGTCAATCTAATAAAATAAATTCGAAAATTTTAATTTTCAAATGAATTAATTCGCCAGTGAAAAACTACAATATTTATTTAAATATATTGAAAATAAATTCGAAAAATTTAATTTATGAAATTCATAAAAAACGAAATGAGAAAATAAATCGGAAAATTTTAATCTAAAAAAAGAGATAATATTGAATTTGATATAGATAATAATTAAAGAGTTTTAATTTGATTATGATAATTGAAAAGTTTTAATTTGATAATAAAATACTATATTATTGATGATTTGAGTATCCTACAAGAAGCGAGTTGATCTAATAAAAAATTAATCTTATAAAACAAATTTGAAAAGCCGAAAAACTAATTTTTAAAAATACGTTAAAATAATAAATCAGAAAATTTTAATTTAAAAAAAGAGATAATCATGAATTTGAAGAGGTTTAGTTTGATAATAAAATTTTATTGGCTAATGATCTCAGAATCCTGCAAAAAGCAAATTAATCTAACAAAAAAATTATTTGATTAAAATAAATCCGAAATTTTTAATTTATAAAAAATTTAATTTGCAGTCGAAAAACTAAAATATTTTTTTAAATACAATAAAAAAATATATCCGAAAAATTTAATTTCTGAAATTCAGAAAAAAATGCGAAAAAATCCAAAAAAATTTAATTTTAAAGAAAGGTGTAATATTGAATTTGATATACATAATAATTAAAGAGTTTAATTTCATAATGATAATTGAAGAGTTTTAATTTGATAATAAAATTTTATTTGTTAATGATTTAAGAATCCTGCAAGAAGCAAGTTAATCTAAAAAATAAATTCGAAACCTTTAATTCTGAAAAAATTTAATTTATAGTCGAAAAATTACAAATAATTTTTTAAAATGTATTAAAAAAATAAATATGAAATATAGGCAGAAAAAGATTATATATATATGGGTATGGCAACTGAAGAAGAGTGGTATTTCTTCACTTGAAGAAAAATCAATCTTAGCCATTGAATTGACCAGAATGCATCATGGCCATTCATTAATTTTAAGTTGTTTTTGGAAAAAATTTTTGGTAACCCATTATACAAGTGACCTTTTGTCCTTTGTTTAAAAAAATTCCCTTTTCTTTTTTATTAAATATGTCTACTTTTTAGACAAATTAATAGTTTGGTTTATGAGAATCGGGTTTAGGGTATTCTCTCTCTCCATTTAGAAATCAAGAAACCCTTCTCCACCTCCCAACTCTGGAACCAATCTCTGGTAATCCGAACGACGATAATGTAGCTCCATCATCCCTCATGGTGTTGCCTCTATCAATCATGCTCTCTCTTCATTATCGTTTCTTCTGTCGAACTTGCGGACCAAAATCCCACTTGAATCTCTACAGTCACTAGCCCGAGCTCCCCATCCTCCTCTGTCCGATGCCTCCTGCTCCCTCATCCTCAATGTCTCCTAATCCCTACTTACTACTACTGACGCATGTCCGTTAGGTTTAATGACCTCTAGAGTCCGCGACATATGGCGATTCTGAAGATTTCAAAGTTAGGCATACGACATCTATAAACAAAAGGCAAAAGGAATTGAAGGTGTGGAAATTACAACAAAGTAAGTACAGATGTCGTGCGATTTTTTTTATTATTAAGAAATAGGGTTTCAAAGTTAGGGGAGCAAGATTGATTTTGTTTTGGTTGATAGTAATTGAAATTTTCAAGACTCAATTTTAGATTAAGGATGAGTTGGAGGGATACTGTGATTTTTTGGGAACGTATGATTTTGTTTGTGATTAAGTTTTGTTGCTGATTACTTGCTCTTATCTATTTGTACCTAGTTTTACTTCCAAATTCTTCTGTTATGTGTTTCTAAACTTCTTCTTTTAAGCCTCAGTTCTACTTCTACTCTGAAGGATGCTTGAAAGTTTCTTGATTTTGAAATTGAAGGATGCTTGAAAGTTTCTGTGAAATATTTAATGAGTTAGGCCGTTTGGGGCTTAGTTCACTTAACAAACAAGAAAGAAATATCATTTGTTCTTCTTCTTGGTAAAACTTTTTTTTACAATTTGTCAAGTCCTAAACTGATGATGGGTCAAGATTGGTACCTAGAGCATTTACTTGAAATAGATCACCTTTTGTATAGAAAATAATCTTGAACTACAAGGTATCATTGAATGAGCATATCAAAGTCTTCTAAAAAAATTTGCATTCAGGAAGTAAATAATGCACATCAATATCTTTTTCTTCATGTTTTAAGATTGAATAATTTGGTGAATTATTCGACTAAATATGCATGATTAGCTACCAGTAAAATTTTTCTTCATGTTTTTTACCATTAAAATTTATCTATTTACTCATTGACGCCAATGTTGAGGATTTAAAAATTAGGTTAGGACATTTGTCTTGAAAAGGTAGCCGCAATTGAATTTGTGGATGTTTACAACATAGTAAAACCAAAAAAAATCTAAGTGTTACTGCTTGTGTATTAGGAATTAGGTTTGTGAATTTGTTGGTTTTAAAATTATTTAATTTTCTTAATAGTAATTAAGATTGTTTATTTACACTAGAATTTTGGATTCATCATGATTATTGTAATTTCTTTAATATTTGTGTGAACGTAAGATTTTTATTTTTCTTGTTTGTGAATAGTTTTTTTGTGGGTAATGTATTTAAGAATTATAGATTGGAACTTTGGATAGTGTATTTCTTGAGATGTTTGTCGAAACTGAAATTTTAGGTGCGTGTGATTTTTTTTGTTAATTTTTGATTATTCATAATTGTTAGACAATGTATTATATGGTTTGTCTACTTTTAATTCAAAATATATTTGTTATTTACTTGAGTACAGGCTTAAACGAAGTATAAAATGTACAAATAAGTGGGAATTAGGTTTGTAAATTTGTTGATTAAAGGACCGAGAAGAACAGGGCATATGAATTAGAAAATGCAATTATGAACTATAATTTTTTCTAATAAATGGTTGTTAATAAGGAATCCTTTCGCAACATTATTTAGGACAAGATTGAAAAAGAAGCTATCATATCAATATAAGTCATAGCATTGTTTGAATGTATATACTTGTTTCTATATCATGTTAATAGAAGGTGTAATAATGTAGGAAATCATCTGGAAAAATATACAAAAAAAAAGCTAAGAAACTATCATCTCAACCTTTGAATATAAAAGAGGCTGCCATGAAAGAGTGCAGTATTTGACTTGGGTTTTGTTAATAGGGAAGGTAATATTACCTATAAGTTTTATGTTGCTTAGTCATGAATCGAGTATTTTTTGATGATAGAGAATTTCTTTCTGTTTAGTGGATGGTTTGAACCATTTTGTTCATTCCTAGTTTGTTAAATAAAAATTGCTGATTTTGATTGCTTGTATTCTCATTATGTTGTACCGTTTCAAAAATTATTTTGTTATTGGTATTGTAGGGAAAAAGGTTGGCTTTCGAAGTTCTTCCCGACAGACCAACTGAAAGAAAGTCTGCTATCAAAAGAACAGAGCCAAATTTGAACCCTCGGGAATTTGAAAACGAGATAGTTTCTAACAGCCTTGAGAAGGAAACAGTGGCAACACCGCCACTTAGGCAGGGAAGTCCTATGAATGAGGGGCATTTGGGACAAATTATAATACCGTTTCAAAGATTGGAGAGGAAAATAGCACAAATCAGATCCTCGGGAGGAAGAAAGAAAGGATTGCCGGATACATATGCAACGAAATGTTCGTGGTGAGTAAAGTACATTATAGGAACTTTGTTTTGGAATAATAGTGGTTTCACTAGAGGATGCAGTTTGCTTGAAATTAGGAGTCACTAATTCACTTAATAAATCTTGAGAGAGTAATCTTATTTGAATTTCTTGAACAAAAATTTATCATAGCTTGTTCATGACCTTTAATATATTTTTCTTGTAAATGCAGAATAAGTACTTATGATTCATATATATATATATATATATATTCATATATATTAATTATAAAAATGTTATCTTGAAACATGTTCTGGAAGTGAAATCTAGAAACCAATTACCTGTGGTAGTCGTATATAAAAGATTTCGGTTGAAATTATAGATGTATAATTGTTTTAAACGTTTACTTATTTTGATTGTACGTCGTTAATTACAACCAAAGCATTTGATTAGATGCTCTACTCATGCTATGAATGATGTTGTTAAAAGTCTTAATGATTAAAACAGGAAGTAGTTGTGAGAATGGGTTTCGGGAGCATGCTGGAGTTGAGAACTTATTCTCTACCCTACGATATATTCTCATGGATGAGCGATTAGTACAACAGTAAAAGGGGATGTTTTAGACTACATGGGAAAGATGTTCGAGTAACTACAGAAGATGTGCATCATATATTGGGATTGCCAATTTGTGGGACGGATATTGAAAGTCTACTTGTGTGAGGAGGGGGGAACGAGGGACTTGGAAATGAATTGAATTTGACGATAGGGGAAGGCAAGATGATATCTATCATATTGTTGAAGACAAGTCTTCTAAATCTTAGGAAGGCCGACATGGAGTTTCAAGTGAAGTTTATATTGTACATCACTGCAAAGGTTCTGTGCTCTACAATGAAGTATGCACATAGAAGTTGTTGGGTGCGCATTCTTTGTGATACTAAGAAAATGGAACAGCTTAACTGGAGGTAATATGTTGCTGATTTCTTAGAGAATGGGATAAAGTTAAGGAATGCCTGCGATCGGGCTAACGTATCAGGATGCATGTTGTTATTGGTGGTAAGTAAAATTAACTTTATTTTTAATTTTTTGTTTAGTAAAATTTAATCGAATATTAAAACCATACGAATCTAATATGAGTATTTATATTTTCTCAACGCAGGTATTATATATGGAGTGATTCTCGCCTGTTGGAGAAAGTATCTCCATATTAGAATAGAAAAACTCCGAGAATTATTGATTGGTGGCAGGCTGCAATTAACAAAAGGGTCCAGAAGTTAAGGGAGCTTGGGTTTAACAGGGTTAATATTGACATGGTCGATGCTCTCGGGCCCAAAAAAGATGCAGCTGAGCTTGAAGCTTTGAGAAGTAGGCTTGATAGTTTCTTCGTGGATGTCATTGAAGTGAAAGGTGAGTTAAAAAGTTTGCGGAAAGCGTGAATCAACTTGGGTGTAATGTTGATTTATCTCAAATTAAGATGATGGAAGAATTGCATCGGTTAATGACTTAATCAATGAAAAATATAGAGAGGGTGGAGACACTTAAATGGATTGTGAACAAATGAAGAAGGCGAGACCTAAAATTCTTCGTACCGAGAAATGGGGGGATCTTTCAGAAAGTAGGTCAAAAAATATGCAGTCATTGGTTGATAACGGGTTGAATGGCCATATTGCAGTAAAATTGGTTACACTGATGAGTGTGCCTTTTCCTGTTGGCTGAAGATTTAGATTGTCTCGTTGTAGCAGAAGTAGCACTGTCAAAATGGGATCAGGCTTGCGGGCTGGCCCACACCATCTGCAAAACGGACAGATATGGATTTTCAAATTTTGGCCATCGAAAATAAGCCTGGACCATACTAGATTGTTTTTACGCGGGCTTTTACAGCCGGTCTGGTCTAGTTCGCAGACTGGATTGTTATAAGAACATATTTTATATTAATTATTTTAGGATCTAATTTAAATTATTTATTTTCTTAAGGACCTAAATGAAAACAATTGTTTTCTTAACCCTATAGCTAAAAGCCTCTGTTGACTGTCTCTCATTCTTCATTCTCTTCTTCAATTCTTCTCTTATCTTTCTCTCTCAGACAGTAGCCACCTTTCTTTTTTAGTCAGACAGTAGCCACCTTCTTTCTCACCACACTGAAATGACCCGACTTCACCTCATGCTGCTGCATCCACCCACCCGCCGCCACTCTCTATGACAATCGACACCTCTCTATCACTGCGCTCTGCAGCACGCATGCTACTCATCAGTCATCATCTCTCACAACCGCCACCCTACCACCCATCACTCGTCCACAGGTTGTGCTGCTTGTGCATGACACACACACACATACACAACACACTACAATAGTCACCGGTGACCACCCACCACTGCCAGTCCTCTACCCACTGACCACATGCGCACTCCAGCGACTAGTAGCCCACAAGTCAGACTCCGGTAAGAGTTAGAGATGGAGTTTTCTTTTTTAATTTGGTTCTTTTTGAGTTTGTTTGTTCTTGTCCGCTGTTTTTTATTAAATGAATTAAAATCATGTTTGCTCTGTAACTGTAGTTTTGTACAGTTTATCGACATCGTTGCAAATTAAGCATCTCAACTCCGGAAAGGTTGTAGCTTGATCCCATCTTGCTGTCAAGAAATCACAAAAATGAAGTAGCTTGGTATTCTCCTTTTCTCTTTTGTCCTCTTTCTAGAGAATGATTGATTTGAGTTTTTATTGTTTATGAACTGTTTGAAATGGTGTAGACATTTTAAATGTTTCAGATAATTTCGACTAGTTTAGGTTTTTTCTTTTTGTTGGAATTTTGGAATGATCATTCTAGTACAGTACATCAATAGCGTTTGCTATCTATATGATTGTGTTTATGTAGTGTTTGCTACGTGAATATAATTGTGAATTGAAATATTGCAGAAATGGATAAAAATATTGTTAATGATGAATCAATTACTGCACAATCTTAAAAAAGGTAAAAGAAATCTAAAAGTTCAGATGTATGGACATACACTAGGAGCATAGGTCAGAAAGATGGTAGGCCAAGGGCTGAGTGTCTTTGTTGTAAGAAAGTGTATATAGCAGGAGAGAGTAAATATAGGACATCTACCCTTAACCACCATATAGATGATTGTGTTACTGTAAGGGATAAATTTTGGGATGTGGGTGATATGATTATAGTCAACACTATGGGGAAGGAAAGAAAAAGAAAAATTTCTCAAAAGGTTCTTCGTGAAAAAATTGCTTTGGCAATCATAAAATATGACCTTCCTTTCTCGTTTATTGAGTATGAAGGGATTAAAGATATTTTCACCTATCTCAATCTCGATGTGAAACACATTTCAAGGAACGCGGCTGCATCAGATGTGTGGAAAGTTTATACAAATAAGAAAAATTACTTGAAACAAACTTTAGCTGATGTTCCTAGTCGTATATGTTTCACTTCTGATGTTTGGACTGCTTGCACATCTGAAGGATATATTCGTTTGACTGCTCACTTTGTTGATACTACATGGAAAATGAAAAGTTGCATGCTTGCTTTTTCTGATTTTCCACCCCCACATTCAGGGGTTTAATTGTCTAGAAAAGTTTTTGATTTGTTAAGAGTGTCCGGAATTGATAAGAAAATATTTTCTATAACCTTGGATAATGCTTCTTCCAATAATAATATGCAAGATATTTTGCGTGAAAAACTTTGTTTACAAAATAGTTTGTTATGCAATGGTGAATTTTTCCATATTCGTTGCTCAGCATACATCTTGAATTTGATTGTGCAAGAAGGTCTAAAAGCAGCTAGTGAGGCTTTGCTTAAGATTAGAGAAAGTATCAATTATATTAAGGGCTTAGAGGGGAGAATGAAAGTTTTTGAAGAATGTGTTAACAAGTGGGACTTGAAATGAGGGTTCATTTGAGATTGGATGTATCTACCCGATGAAATTCTACTTTAATAATGCTTGAAGGTGCCTTAAAATATCAACTTGCATTTTCTAGTCTTGCTTTAAGTGATAGAATTACAAGTCTTGTCTTTCGCAAGAGGATTGGTCAAGGGCCCAAAAGATGTGTGATTTTCTCCGTCCTTTTTTATGAAATGACTAAGTTGATCTCTGGTTCTTTTTATCCAACTTCTAACTTGTATTTTGAGCCAGTTTGGAAAATCGAAACCATGTTGGTAAAATATATGGATCACTCAGATGATATCATAAAAGACATGGTCTTTCGGATGAAGATTAAGTTTGACAAGTACTGGAAGGACTACAGTGTCATTCTTGCACTTGTGCCAGTTCTTGATCCTAGAGCGAAATTAAGAGTGGTGGAGGTATGTTATGAAGTGCTTGATCCAAGTACTGCTTTTGAGAAGATGGATCTTCTAAAGCATTTGCATATGTTTTTTTCACAATATTCAAAACCATCAAGTAATTTCTCACAAGCTTAAGCTACTAGGTCACAAAGAAGTGGAAATACCAATGATATTATTGTAAGTTTCTTTTATTTTTTTTAAACAAATGCTTGCAACATTAAATATTATCTCCTCAACATATGCCGCTTGATTTTTGACTATTTTATTTGTGTACTTGTTTTCTTAGGACTTTAGGTCAATTTCTAGGAAAGTTATTACAACTAGTGGGAAATCTCAATTGGAGATTTACTTGGAGGAACCATATTATGAATGGAGCCATTTTGCAAGTTTGGACGTCTTGATATTTTGGAAAGATAATATATATAGATTTCCTGAATTTCCTTTAATGTCTTCTAATAATTTGAGCATTCCAATTACTATTGTGGTTTCATAACCTACATTTAGTATTAGTGCTTGAGTTCTTAACAAGTATAGAAGTTGTCTTCTTCCCCGACATGTACAAGTTTTAATATGTGCTAGTAACTGGTTCCATGGTTTCATTCCTCCTGAGAGTAAGGAAAAATTTTCTTCATTTATATTTAATTTATAATCATTATTTACTAACTATTTTATTTACTTTGTGTTTTTACAAGTAATGATGATGAAGAAACGATGGTATTGATATTAAAGGAATCATTTTCCTCTAAAGCAGATTCAAATTTTTTGAATGTTTCTGAAGACGAAGATGATAAAGATGATGTTGAAGAATAAATACAATTTTGTGGCTATGACCTACGAAATGTTTATTCTTGGATGATTGTTGTTATTTCTTTTCTTCTTGTTGGATAATTATTGTGTACTTGTTCTTGTTGGACTTGAATGATTGTTGTTAACTTGTTTATTTTGGTTTTTGTTTTGGGAATGATTTGGTGTGGATTATATTTAATGGAATCAAATTTTATTATGTATGTTTATAAGTTTATATTCTATTTAGGTTTGTAATATTTGGATTTTAGACTAATATTTATGTTGTTTTTGTACGTAGATTTTTCAGTACAAATACATAATGATTAGGGGACTAAATTTAAAGACTATTTTTATTTTTGACTTTCCTTTGGCAAAGCCCGCGGGCTGGCCCGTTTACCTGTGTGTTGGCTGTGGACGGATATGAAATTTTAAAATTAGGATCGTCATAAAAATGAGCCCGAACCGGACCGTTTAAGTGTGGACTTCATGCTGTCCAATCCGATTTGGTCTGGTTCGGTCCATTTGACATTGGTAAGCAGAAGAGTTGCAATGCACGATGTAGATAAGGATATCGTTAGATACGAAAAAATTGACGAAGGCGATGACATGGTAGGCTACAATCAAATTTTTGCTGAGAGAGTTGTGAATGACGAGGAAGTGGCCCAGTAGGTAAAATTTGATACACTGCTGAGACGATCGGCCAGAAATCGACACCGGCTGCCAGAATAATCAAATGGTTAAGATTGGAGAGGATGCCCGAGGACAGAAACAACAAAGGAGGAAGTCCTTTGTTAATGTTACGGTACAAACTTTTTATTCCTTTTTAAAATAACAATTATAAAAATATTTAAATAGTAAACTTTTATTTCTAATTGTGGATTCTCAATAACCTTATAGGATAGCCAGGGACGGAACCACGTTGAAGCCAGCCTACCCAGAATATTTTTTTTTTTTTAAATTTTATATTTTTTGCATTTAAGCCCCCTCAAAAAAATTTTTTCTGTTTAGCCCCACAAAATTTGTAATGTTTATCCCGTGAGTGATGGGTGATCACTCTTCATTGGTAATGGACGATTACCTATTCTTTTGCTATATTATATGTGAATTTGGAATTGTTTGAGTTTTTTTTTGTACATAGAATGTATCATTTTATAGACGAAATTCTGTCAAAATTTTTTTTTCCTCCAGCCCCCCCAATCATATTGTTCTAGTTCGCAGTTCAAAGAAAGACTGAAAGCTTCCTAATAGAGTCCTTTCAAGGAGAAAGTGGTAATTTTTATGATCTTGTGATTTCTTTATACCTAATTTCTGGACATGCCATGTTATATATAATTTCTTTTTTTTTTTTTATTTACCTTAACTTCATTTTTTTCGCCCAGGCATTTAAGATGACTGATTTGCAAAGGCTTCAGGATGTGGTGAAGTCCGAAATGTTCCAGATTTTATGGGATTTGAAAAAAGTTCCTGGCGACAGTGTGGTGAAAATGGTTATACATGATTGTAATCAGAAGCAAATGCGTCATTTGAAGCCAAGAGAGTGGGTAGATGGAGAGGTATAACTTTGTTACTAAGTAGTGTATTTTATGATATATACGTTAAGGTCAACTTAATTAAGATGGATGTAATTTAGGTAATAAACTGTCTTAGCACATTATTGACTTATGCTGAAAGACAAATAGAATAGTAAGGCAAGAATATGGTATTTGTCAACATGGTTTCAACTTAGTAGTGATATACTTCCACAATCCTTACTTTGTTCATTTTTTAGGGTTTAGTTTGAAATGTAATCGAATGATATAATGATTCTAGGTTGAAGTTGTTGGAAAGGGCAACCTGCCAGATAAGTTATATCGCTATTTTCTAGTTGTAAATGAATACGACGGCGATTTTATTTCTTGTGAAAATGTATATTTTGCCACTTTTTTCCTAACATTGTTTTTCCCTTTTATGAAAGTTGAAATTGGAATTGACAATTAATACGTTAGCTCTCACGTATCTAATTATTTCTATTTATTGTGATCGATAGGCGTTCCAATACATTGGGATAAAGATCATTAGTTTTATGTTTATTGTCGATACTTTAAAACAGAAGATTACAATGTTAGACTCATTATGAAGTTGCATGGCGGGAAAGAAGTCTCTTGTAAACGAAGTTGTATATATGTTTTTTACATACTATTACTCCAAACTATTCAAAGTACAATATTTGACATTTGCCTTGGCTGATTTACTTACGTTTTATATTTTTCGGCTCAGAGATTTGGCCTTTACAAAGCTCTACATCATGGATTCAAAGATAAATAAAAGTTGGACTTTAGCAGTTTTTTGATTGACAATGCAAGTTGGTGCCCCCAACAAGGAAATATGTAAGTTCCTTTACAATCTTTTCATTTTTTTGTAAAATGCCAAAAATGTTACCATTAATTTAATTAATCATTGCCTGGTTCTACGATTGTTTGTAGACATAATTATAGTGTGTTTATGATGAAGTTCTTAGAAAATGCATAAAGCTTGAAAGTCATTAAGAAAGTCAAGATACATTGAAAATTGTATCTGAGATATTGTCATTGAATGGTTGCATTATATTTGAAGATCAATTATTTTGAATTATAATTTCGTTTGGATGGGTTGATTCCACAGATCGACACTCGTATATGTTTAAACTTTTCATGAGTGATTATAATATATCTAAAGGCAATGTACTCCGTGGTTTAGGTTATTACATCAACTCTAGTGACAGATATAAGTAGGTTTCCTTATATTTACATGCTTTAGATGTACGTTGTTTATGTTTTATAAGTTTTTCATGTCATTGGTGTTGTCGATTGTTCATGGTTTGGACTCAGTACAATGATAGGAAGTTGTTTTTTAATTTTTGTCACGATGATAGTAAGTTGTGCTCCTTAGTGTGGAGTGATATTTGTTAAGAATCATTGCACCGAAATTGGAATGGTTAATCAACATGTTTTTTATGGTTATTTGGGAGTTGTAAAGTTATATATTACAAGAACTGACTTTGGTGTTCGCTTATATAATTAGCAATGTTAGTGTTTCTTGCCTCAATGACTTCACTGATATTGTCATTAAAAGGGACTTACTATCTGTTTTAGGATTTAAGGTTATTTGTAAATTTAATGTACAATAGATTGCTGATTTTATATGAAATTTATTGAGAATTACTAAATGGAGCATATTCATTAATATGACATACAAGTTTCAAGTCATGGAAAAAAATAATAGGGAACATTCATGAAATTGTTCTCTAAAGCCCAACCCAAAAAAAAAAAGACCTTAGCCTTTGTAGGCTTGGGCTTAAACATTAATTTTTAATTTTGTTCTTCAAAGCCTATATACATTATGGTCATTTACTCTTGTTATATACAATCCGAGGGATATATAATAATGCCTTTCAACCCAGTCTGGAATTATGTTATATATTATAACTTTGGGTTGGAGAAATAAAGCCCAATTTAGGTTTACTTTCTAAAACCCAAAGAACCAAACTGAATGGGCAATAAGTTCCTCATTAGACTATATTGAAAAATTCTGAAATGGTATAGTGATTGTTGGATTCCTGACACCAATAGCAAATCACATAAAGAAAAAGGAAAGCGGAACGAAATGAACAATGAAATACGGATAAGCTTATCTGTTTTTTATTTTATTTTATTTTTTGGTAAAGTTGCAAGCTACAACAGCCTTATCAAGGGCTTATGATAGTAAAAGATAGAAAGGGAATGGGAGCAATCAATTTATACTGATTTGACTACACCTAACCCCATTCAATGGTCCTATTTATGTGTGTATTGAAAGTGAAACAATTCGAGTGTTGAAGGCCATCCAACTGGTTAGGAGGGAGGGGATAGGGGGTTGGGGGGAGGAAAGGGGGGTTGGTTTGTTTTGGAGGTCAACGTGAGCATTTATTGGGAACATTGATTTGACAATACATAACCCCATTCAAAGTTCCAATTTATGCATGCATTAAAAGTGAAAAAAGTTAAGAGTGTTAAAGGACATCCAACCAGTTGGGCATGGTTGGTTTGTGCTGGTTCCTATGTTAGCATTAAATTGGAACATTGATTTGACCACACATAAACCTAATCAACGTTCCAATTTATGTGTGTATAGAAAATGAATCAAAGTTATAATGTTGAAGGCTATGAACCCAGTGAGGAGGTTTAGGGCTTGTTTTGCTTTAAAATTCGGTACCTAATTCACTACTATAAAAAAGGAGGTTTTAGCAATCACTTGTTCTCTACTCCCTTCTCACGGCAGAAACAAGAAAAATTTTCAACTTGTTTATTCTGACAAGGGCAAGTATTTCTAAAAATTATAAGTTTATTCATATTTTAATTGTTAATTTTAGTATTTTGTAATGAATAAATTTAATTTCATTTTAATTCCTTCTTTAATACAAGGCTCGACAATGAAATTTCGTATTAAAATAGAGTTGAGGTTGAGGGCCATAACGAGGGTCTCCAAAGATCTTATTTTTCTGTCACGCTGATTGACATATTGAGAGGGAACGGTGATTACTGAATAAAATACGACAGTTTTCATATAAATGAGAATTCGAGCCAAGTTAAAAGAGTACGTAGACCTTTTTTTGTCCATCCTAAACCTCCTCTATTCAAGATTCATATTACAACTTACATGAGTGGGTTGACGCATATGAAAACGATGGATGGTGGTTTGGCACCATATCTGGAAAAAATAGTTATGAGTATTATGTCTATTTTCTTAGACATAAGGTTGAGAAGGCATACAAACTTCATAACTTGCATGTTTATCACGAGTAGGAAGATGAAAAGGGTCGAAGGGTGTCTTGTAAAGTCTAAAAGTAGAGGATAAAAAACACCGAAAAATTCAATGCAAGTTCAAGCGCCAGTGTGCCAAGTAGTAAACCCTGTCCAAAACACCGTTAACTGATCAATGTTGGCTGTTTTCTATATTTATTATTAGCTAGTATTATGTCTACTGTCATATAGTTTTTAAATTTAGATATGTTATTAAGTATTATGAATTGCAATATAGTGTTCCTTCCATTTGATTATGATATGTGGCAAGTTTGACGGTAATTTTCAAAGAATACTACCGTTTTGAATTATGTCTTTTTTTTTTTCTAATTTTTGGTTATACACATCGCAATAAAGGAATAATTTATTACAAAATCGTATTCATTACATGAAATCGGCATTATATATATCAATCTTTTAAGTATTAAAAGAGACCTATTAATGTTTCGGTGTTTCCAATAAAGATATTTTTTTTATAAATAAATTGTTTTACATTAAAAATAAATTCTAACAAAAAAACTTGCAAAGAGAAAACGGAAAAACAGTAGTTAAATAAAGAAAAATGTACGAAACATTCTCTAGCACTTACTTCCTAAAATATGGCCGACAGTGACCTGTTTTCAATTTAAAAAAGGGCAGATTTACCTTACATAAACTGTCAACTTAACATAATTCTAAGTTAACCTTAAATCGAAACTCTCAAATCACTAAAAACTTTTATTTTACGATCACGCGACTGCTAAGATAGTAGATCTTCATTATCTTCACTGCTTGTGTCCAATGGTTCGAAAATTCGGGATCACGGGACTACAAAATTATTAAAGTATGAGTAAATATTAAAAAAGTGATTGTGTAAAAAAATTACTCTATATTGACTTACGGGTGAAGACTCGGTACACAATTTGTACATTTCTCTACTCTGATCAAATGCTAACTCCTTTAGGCATTTACACTGTCTCAACAAATCATAACACCACTCACCACGAACCTGCATATGACTTCTCTTATTAAGAAAAAAGGCGTGTTCACAATCCTCATCATCTTTTAGATAAAGAAATATCTAAACAAAAATACCTGTCATATCTAAATAATAGTCTCACAGTGAATAAATTTTATCAAGGCAGAGATGTTTGTTTGAAGCAACTCCCAATAATCTAAAAGCAGCCATTTTCTGTACCATCTTCCCCAACAATATTATACACCCAGATCGGATGCTAAGCAGGGAAATTAGGCGATGCCAAGTATTGTTCATCTTTGGCCTGAGATGTATGTAAACATCTAATATTTTACTTATTAAAAACTTGATTAATGATGTAATAGATTGGATGTGTAAATCTAAAGATGTACCTTGCCAGCTTCATTACAGTCCGGGGTATGCTTAGAATCATTTTCTCTACCGTTCATACCAGATGGAGATCCTTCTTGGAAATTTTTTGCTGGGGAGCTGCTTGGAAATTTTGATGCCATTGTTCGTTATAGAAAATTTTTGAGTGAATAAACTTTTTTTTTGGTGAATATTAGGAGAATGCAATTGTATGTATAGATAAGGGCATGTTGATGGTGTACTATATATAACAGGGGAAAATAAAAAAAATTATTTTTTCGAGACCGTTTAATTATTGGATTCATGGGTTTAGGTGTAATATTAATTATTCATTATGTTTTGTTTTTTTTCTAATTGACCATAATGAATGCAATTCATTGGGGGTCAATAAATCTAATTCGGGAATGTGAATGTATAGCGCAAAAAAAATCATTATTTTCCCTCCTCTTCCCTACTATTTCTCTCTCTACAAAATTTCTCTCTAACTTCTCTCCACTCTAAAACTAAAATCTTTAACGTTGAACTTGTATTGGAGGTAGATTTGGATCATTATGAAGAATTTGTAGAAGAAAATATCGATTTAGATGTAAGAAAAGTTGAAAATAATTTTTTTTCAAAACTGGGGCTCAATCGCTCGGACGGGCGACACGGACATGAGCGGATCGCCCAGATGGGTAACCAGCACATGTCTGGGTCGCCAGTCTGCGCGACCCGCTCAGGTCCGGGTTGCTGGTTCGGGCAATCCGAGCCTTTTTTTTTTAGGAAGAAAGAATTTTTGTAGGTATTTAGAAAAACTTTAAACATGAATAACTCTGCGATCGGAGGTCCGTTTCATGCATATGACCACTCATTTTGATGGTCCTTGTAAAGATAAACGCAAAGACATCATAGAAAAAGTGAGTCGGACGTGTTTCGGGGCAAAAGAATTTTCTCGTATAGTCGAAAATTTTGATAGGATATAAATTTGCGCTCGGACGTCCGATTGAGGCGATTCTTGTGGGTATTTTGTGTATTTTTTGAGATCTACACGTCGGAAACCGCTGAAGGCGATTTCCACCAACCGTTCCCATAAAACGTCCTATTTTCGTTTTAATTTACATATTTGTAATTTTCTAATACTTTCTCTCTTATTAACTAAAAAATTAAGGCACCAGTTTGAAAATTAAACAAATGAGTAGTCTTCTTTTTGTTCTAGTTAAAAATTCAAATGATTGAAGTTGGAAAATATTGGAATTCTTTGTATACGCAATTTTTTCTCCCCGAAACGCGTCCGGATCACTTTTTCGACGTTGTCGTTGCGTTTATCTTTATGAGAACCATCAAAACCAGTAGTTATATGCATGAAATGGACCTCCGATCATAGAGTTATTCATGTTTCAAGTTTTCCAAATGTCTACAAAAATTATTTCTTGCTCTAGAAAGAGGCTCGGGTTGCCCTGACCGGTGACCCGAATCTGAGCGGGTCACCCAGACCGGCACCCGAACATGTGCTGGTCGCCCATTTGGTCAATCCGCTCATGTTCGGGTCGCCCGTCCGGGTGATCCAAGCCCCAGTTTTGAAAAAAAAAATATTTTCAACTTTTCTTACATCTAAATTGATATTTTCTTCGACAAATTCTTCATAATGATCCATATCTACCTCCAATATAAGTTCAATGTTAAAGATTTTAGTTTTAGAGTGGAGAAAGGGTAGAGAAAAGTTAGAGAGAAATTGTGTAGAGAGAGAAAGAGTAGGGAAGAGGAGGGAAAATAATGATTTTTTTTCGCGCTATGCATTCACATTCCGGAATTAGATTTATCTACCCGCATTCGTTTTATTTTTTTTAGGTGTTCGCTTCATTTTTGGGTTTCATAATTTTAATGCCATCACTTAATTATGGGAGTATTTCATTGTTCTCGAGGGGCATACATTTTTTTCTTATTAAATTGACTTCCAATAGAAGTCATTCATGCTAAACATAATATTTTATCATGAATGGACTGGCAAATTATGTTCTTTCTTAAAACCCGTTTTAAATTGTGGGTAAATTTCAGAGTCCAATATAGTTCATAGCCTAGAACGAAAATTTTCATATTAATATTTTTATTTCTTGTTCTTCCAGTTATTCGTGAAAAATGTGAGAAACTGAAGTTGGGCTACAACATATAACATTCATAGTTGAAAAAAAAAAAAAAACAGAACAAAAAGTACACATTTGTTTTTTCCAATGGGCCACAAAAAAAATTTTACATACTAAGGATACCATATTAATTAATAATGCCATTTAAAGGTCTATATTAACGGTTCTTACACTTAGTACCCCTGGGTGATTACAAAAACCAAACAAAATACTAAAGTCTACCCAGTAGGAATTCAAGGAACCAAAAGCTATACATCAAGAGGTTCATATCTAAGTAACAGGCAACCCAAAATATTACTAAATATGTTACTGTCCAAAAAACCAAAAACCAATAACTTAAGACCTTCAACATATCATATGGGCATTAATAGTTCTTAAATAAAAAGTAGCATAGAACCATAGATTAAAAAATCAGGCTGTGAAATAAAGGCGAATTAACACCTCCAAAAATAGGCATTGAAGCAGTTCGGTTAGAGGTAGGAGTGCTAAACAGTCCCGTCCTGGGACTAGCTAGAGGAATTTGAGATTGATTGGAAAGATCATTAAAACCATTCATAGTAGATGGACCAGGCTGTTGAGTTAGGTAATTAACAATTGTGGTCTTCATGAAAGAGATATGAAACAAACGAGACAGGTAGAATGTGATGGTTCCTCCAATATTCTTAAAGTAATCAGCCAGTTCAAGAGTTATAGGATCGTAGAAGAGATATGTTTACATGTCCATAATAAAATCTCCCAGACTAATGGTCACAAAAAAATTTCATTTTAAGAGAATCCATCGGTCCCTTAATTGAAGCCTCTCCCCATTTGTAAAAAAACTTAGAACCCAAACATGTGTTTTGTAGGTTGCATTAATCCTTGTGACCTCGTCTTTATAATTTCGTAATATCATGTCTTTCAAACTCATGTAAGCAATATTGATGCTAGGACTATTTGGAATCAATGGAGCTTCATCACCGTGCCAGCTAGGGGTGTAAACGAGTCCAGACCCAGACCTAGACCCTTATAGTGAAACATAGACCCAGACCCAGACCTATATCCACTGGGTGTAAAATTTATGGACCCAGACCCGACCCTCCGGTGTCTAGGGTAGGGTCTTGGTATATTCGTACCCGTATGATATTTTTTTAATTTTTTCCTTTGTTAAACAAAATATATAAAAATTATGCAAAATCGAACCTTAAAAAATCATGCCTCTGTTATTCGCCTTTGGAACAAACAACCACCGTATAAAATTTTGAATGAGAGAAATAATTCGACAAGAAAAATCCAATGGAGAAAATAGTAGTATTGATGTCTCGAAGAAGAATAAATCTTGAAGAAAATTTCTCTTTTCTAAACTATGAGGCCTTAAGAAAATTATGAGACCCTAAGAGAATTTCTCTTCTTTAAACTATGAGGCCCTAAGAAATCTTGAAGAAAATTTCTCTTCTCTAAACTATGAAGAAAGTTTCTCTTCTCTTCTCTAAACTAAGAAAATAAACCACTCAATATCATAATGTATAAATTATGTATTAGTAAAAAAATATAAAAATAATATAATATATATAAATATACATTATTATTTTATTATAACGGGTATGCGAGTATACGGGTATGGGTATCATCGTACCCTGCCCAGATCCATTTAATAGAATCTATAAGGGTAAGGGTCCGCGGGTATAAAATTTTAACCTTACCCGCTATAAACAGGTATAGACCCACGCGAGTATAGATAAGACCTGCCCCATTTACAGCCCTAGTGCCAGCTACACATTGCCTTAAATGAATCGAAATTAGTGTCGTGATCACAAAGAATACGTGTTTTCACAATGTCATAAAATAATCCAATTACAGTCATCGTGCAGTTAAGCTCAACCTCCGCATGTTCGATGATCCACCCTATGTTAACGATATCAACTTGTCCAACCTTCTCCTCAATGAAATTTGCACCCTCTGAATCGTTTAGGCGAAACCTCTAGACCGATGAACCTCGATTGTTTCTGTCGGACATTTTGCTTAAGTTAACTGGGTTGGAGGTATTGTGTTTAGGTGCTATAAATGTTTGTTTTTTCTATTCAAATGGTGAAGAGTTCTTTCAGGGTAATGCTAGTGGGTTTTGACCGGTACTTGTGTGATTTGGACTCCACTGTTGCTCATTAAATAGAATGGGTTAAATTTGGCTGACACAAAGTTGGCCGAATGAAACAAATTGCAACTATGTCCATCTAAAGAAAATATTTGCAAACAAGGGCTTATGACTATGCCTGAAATTATCATGCAAAGCACTTATTTGCTGTAGCTTTTTTCACTCAATTTTCAGTTGGACATGACAAATTTGAACTCACACCATGATCATATCTTACACCCAACCATTAATGCAATTTACTGGTTTTCCCTTTGTCCTTTGTATGAAAATTGTACTACATCTGGTCCGAAAAATAATTATTTTGGACTTATACACACCGATTAATAATCCAAAAATTAAGATATTTTTTAAATTTCAAATACTCAAATTATCCGTTTCTCTTGTTCCTCATCCCTTTCAAGAGCCAAAGACTTTGGTCAATTCCAATGAAATAGATCAAGGTATATTTTAAAAAAAAACTTGTATATTTATTCTAATACAAACATTCTACGAAATTTTCTTTTAAATCATCTTATAACTATAAAAACTTAAATAATATAAATAAATTTAAAATATTTTCATCTTTGTAATATATCTGACGGAAACTATACTGAAGAATGTTATATATTTTTAAAAAACGGTATCATAATTATATTATTAGGTTTTCACTAGCGTATTAGTGTTTAATTGTTGAGTTTAATTATTAGGAATCTTGCAAATTTTTTTAAAAAAATTTATTAGGTTAGGTTAAATCATCCATATTTATAATTAAAAAAAATTTTAATTTTATAAAAATAAATAAATAATTATTTAAACCACTTGAGTGTTTTTTAGTAGCTTGGGATACACCGTCACTGTAGTTTGGTTGTGAAGTCGACTCAAACACACTACTGTCACAAATTTTATTATTTCTTTGGGTATGAAATTGAAGTGGTTGATTACAAGTCCGACAATTATGATCATGGTTCCCCTATATGCAATTACCTCATTCAAATAAAATATATTTTAATAACACAAGAATTTGATTATTATAAATTACCAAAATGTTTTCCTACAATTTCCACAATTAATGGTTCGTTTCTTGGCATTGTTCCTCTTTTCAATGTGATCCCCCTTTGCTCTCACCTCTTTTGGTTCTTTCACACAGGTAAATTTTTTTCCGTGGCACGAACATCTATGGATTTTTTATTAATACATATTACCTTTAATCTCTCAGTTTCATGGTCTATCAAATCCTTCAAATGATTAGTCCCCCAGTCCACTTGAGACCCATAATAACATATCTGGGCACAGATCATGCTCAACATACTATATCGCGCCTGTTGGCTTACACCTTCGATAACCTCCTTCCCTCTCCCCCTCCCCCCCTCGGGCTAACAGTTGATTTCTGAGAAACTTTGTGGACCACCTTGGGTAAATGTACACGTCCGAAACTGTCCTCATATTCTCCAAAACCATCAACTTCATATATGGAATCCCTTTTGACTCGAATTTCATACACGAGCATTCCATCCCACCACTGTTCATAGATCATTTCACTACATAAATTGTCTACAGTGAATCATGCTTCGTAAGCAAATAGTTTATAGAGTCCCCTGATTCACTTTTTTTGACCTTAGAGTATAAAACTTGCCTTCTACGTTGTTTACTAACAATGTTGAACACACCTTTGGTATATGATTCCAAAGCATCTTTTCAAGAGCGATGAGCTCTGTCATTAATATAATAGTGGTATTCTCAGTGATGGATGCAGTATGTGCAGTGGCGTATCTGAGTCCAAAAATAGCAAGCTGAAATGATCTTACGAACTCAAACAAATGCATCTTATCTTTCAGGTACCTCTTCAAATACGCATTCATCGACTCACATCGCTGTGTAGCTCTGATCCTGAAAAAGAACTATCCATGAAGATATGATTTTGTCCATCGAGCCCTTGTTCGGTGAAGTTTTGCCTTATATTCATTCCTTTTTAGACCACAATTGCAAACTAACCTCGACCTGTCAGATTCAAACTCAATCGTCCCACATTTTTTCTTTATCATGTGACCGAACCCTGAATTAAATTCATGGCAGTCCACTTTCGTGCTAATATTTCATGCCAAGTGCCGATTACAAACTCTATGTCTTGTATCCGGTAACAAATTCTTTACCGTTATCCTCATTGGAATGTCACTGTCAGTAACAATCGAACAAGGCTTTTTTCCATTCATGGCATCTACGAATGTGTTCGATACCCAATTTCATCAAATCAAACTAAACATGCACAACATTGTATTTTTTTCAATTCCACAGTAAAAACATAAAAAAGTAAATTTCAGAATCGTGTTTCATGTCTTCTTCATTGGTCATTAGTTTTGATACACAATATTTCAACTTTGGTACATAAGTTACACTTCTACAATACGTAGAATCGCGTGTCATTTAAATATCATGTAAAAACCGTTTAACTATTCTAGGTTTGGTAGCTATAATTTTTTTCCCCAGAAAATACAAACTTCAATTTTTTATACCATTAACTTCAACTTTGTTCCTTTTTTTGCTATTCATCTGCGTAGGCTTCTATTTGTATTCTTCAATTCCTCTTCCCTTTCCTCTCCTATTCATCACATTAAACATTTATCACACATTTATTTTTCTTTCCTACAAAATTTCTTTTCTTTCTTCCCCTCAAACTTTTTCTGAAATGTTTTTATGGTTTAGCTTCAAATGAAGCCATCAAACATCCTCATTTTATAACCACTCCTTACCAACCTAACAATAATTAAATTGCATTAATCTAAACTTTCTCCTTTTGCATTTCCTCTTGTAAGAATTTTTAGATTTTAGGGATTTTATTCCCACCTTTGGCTTTCATTATTACATTTATTATACTTCAATAAGTTTCTTTCATTACTAGACTACTACATCTAAATTTGAAATTGGAACATTTAATTTTAACCTTTGTTCTAGCTTTTCTTTTTTTCTTTTCGTTTGCCCTCTCTATTCCAGTTTTTTTTTTTCTTTCAAACCGGTTAACACAACATCAACAATACCACCTTGAAATCAATACATGCCATGTGTTCATCTCCTATTCGGCTTTAGGCTTTTCTTCATCTAAAGAAATTTATCCATTCTTCATGTTAGAAAATTCAATATGTATATACATATATATACACATATATATAAACAAAGCTATAATAACTTGCCATGTAGGACACCTTCTCCTTTTTTTCCATACAAAAATGAAAAAAATATTATATGAGATAATAGTAAATGAATATATCTAATACTCTCCTTATTTTTTTAGGGGTAAAATATTTTAAAATTTTAAAAATTAATATAACAGATATAATAAATAATAAATAAATGAAAGGGATATATATTTTTTTAACAACTAATGCTATCCCTATTATTTAGGTGTAAGGCATTTTAAAAATTTTAAGATATTTCTAACTATATGCTAGATTGGTATTTATAAGTTGATGTTGAATATAATTCTTTTTAAACTAACTTCTCTTCTGATACTAATTTCCAACCATCGATATTTTTCATCAACAAAGCATTCTCAATATGGCTTCTCTATTCATCATCTTTTAATCTTCCATTTCGTGAGTGATAATTCTGTGCATTAATGCCATCATATATTATAGTGTGAAAGATGAACAAATTTCAATTCTTTAGAATGGTACGAAGAAGGTGTATACAAATTGGCATGTTTTTCCTTTGTGATTCTTTTTTTTTTCTTAGACTATTGTTTCTTTGTGTTTAAATATAGTTTCATGAAGAACTAATATAATTCTTTTTTTCTCTCTTTCTCTTTTTTATGTGTTTCGATTTTGTTAAAAAAAAAATTGGATCTTTGTAGCCTACTATTAATTTAATGATTAAGTACTTTTTGTGTATTTTGAGTTAAATTATAGTATACCTAATTATGGCTACTAATCTTTTTTTTTTTTAATTTTTTATTCATGAGATTATCTTTGTTTGAACTTTTAGTTGGAGATATTGGAATTGAAACTAATGAATGCATCAAAATATATTTGGGTATGTCTTTTAATATTAACTGACTTTTTTTTGAAAAGTATTATGTGACTTTCTTTTTTAAAGGAAACATTATCTGACTTTTACATTTAAGCTTACGGGTTTAAGAGGCTCTTTATGAATTTATTTGTTTCCTTTTAATATATGATGAGGATGAGATGTATTTGTACAAGTCAAAGTATTTTTTGTGTATTTCTTGACTATACTAATCTATTTTTATTTTCTTTCTTATAAGATTATTATTGTTGAATTTTTAGGTTGCAGATATTAAGTTGAAGCTAATGAGTTATCAAAATATATTTGGGTATGTCCCTCTTTTAAAGATTATTCACTCTTAGATTTATGTTTATAAGTATGATGAGAATTCGTTTATGACTATATTTTTTCCCTGTTAATGATGAGAATTCGTTCATCAAAATAACTATTTTTTTGGCTAAATATACAATTGTCGCTCATCATCTCTATTTATAGGTAAATTTGTCAATTCAAATAATGTCCATATGTCAGTAAAGATTTTCTATGAATGCTAAACTGAACTACGATTGAGCCTAATTTTAGACTTTGCATAAGAAGTAACTTTTTTTTTTTTTGGTAATTATATTCAATCCCCTTATTAGCAAAAATATGTATGTCATTACAAGTTGTTCAAATATGCCATTTCTTTATTTTTCTTTCCAATTTAATAGTAATTGTAATTTTTTTCCACAAATAATGATTGTAATCTTGCTATACAAATTTTTTTCTTGGAGACCATTTTTTCCAATTTCTTTTAGGAACTCAATACAATTCTATTTTTTTTCTCTTTTCATTTATAAATATGATATAAATAAAATTTCTTATTAGTTTTTAAAATATGTGTCTTAATGGCTTTATGACCATGTTTTTTAAATGAGTTTGTTTGGTGTTCAATTTGAATAATGACTCATTAATATTTGTTGATAGTCATGAATTTTATTTATTTATTCATATATGTTTCAATTTATTGGTATCTATTTTTCTTTATATTTAAAACGTTATTTTCAAAATAAAGCAATGATCTTAGTGAGACTAATTATGTAATTTTATTCAATTTTAGGGGAAATGTTCGAGATGTATAAAATTATACAATGGTAAAAAAAGTCTCTATTTTTCTTTTGTGAGAAATATTTTGAAAAGTATAAAATAGTTGAAGAAGTAATATAAATATAAATAAGTACATTTCCAATACATATATATATATATATATATGTAAGTTTGTTTTAATGTAGGCCGATTAGATAATTATTTAACTTTTGTATCCCATTACATTTTTTTTACTATAACATTACTGTTTTTTAGTTTTTTCTTTTTTTGGGTGAAGGAAGATGAGTTGATAGAGGGGTGGGTCACAAGTAGGAAGGAATATTAGTTACTAATTGTTACCTAATTTCTAAGTATAGGGAAAGAGTTTAGGGGAGAAAGAAATGAGTTTTTGTTTTTTGGGGATGGCTGGGGGAGCGAGGAATATTAGTTACAAATTTTTGCTTTATTTTTTAAATAGGAAATGAGAAGCATTAATGAATCCTATATAATTTTTTATTTAGAAAATAAAAGTCCTATTCAATCTTTTTTCATTTTTCTAATACCCTTTTTCTTTAATATTACTTTTTATATTCTTTTTTATTTACATGAATTTATTTGAATAAAGTCATAAGTATATTATTTATGGGCATCAAAAAAGAAAAAAGACTAACGTACTACATATATGTCTTTAGTTTCCTTCGTCCTTGGATCATTTTTTAAGAAATTTTTTTAAATGTGCGAACAAAGAAGTATTAGTCTTTGTTTTAAAATAATATTTATTATTATTCAAAAAATATTTTCCTTTTTCAAAAGATGGAATATTATGTGTTTCTCAAAATTATAACAAAGTACTCATTGTGCGGTTTTTTAATATACAATATTATAATTTGATAGTTGCATTAGATATATAAGAATTTTTAACTTTTATTTTAATATAATTTTATAATTCATAAATATTTATCTCGTGCTTCAATTTGATAAATCTTTTTATGAGGGGATAAATGTGTTTCTTTTTAAAAACATAGGTCATTTCTAAACCCATTGGGATTTTTAATAGGGTGGCTCCATGCGATGGCCCGGGACGAGGCGGTACTTGTGATATTTCGGCATGGGACGCATTTTATTTGGCAGTTTTTTGGATATTAAATACTAATGGATCAGTTACTTTTTATTGGCATTGGAAGCACATCACATTGTGTCAGGGGAATGCTTCACAATTTAATGAATCTTCAACCTATTTGACTAATTTGAACTTCCAATTCTAATTAAATTCAAATTCTTAAAGATATCGATAAACTCACATTACCATAATCTTTTTAACGTTTCACCTTTTTAACTAATTTGAACTTCTAATTCTCATTAAAATCAAATTCTTAAAGATATCGATAAACTCACATTACCATAATCTTTTAATGATATTTTTTTACCTCATCAAGATTCATCAACTTGTTTCACATGTTTAATTTAAAAAAAAAAATCTCTTCCTGGCATCTATTCTCTACGAAATGTATGAATAATAATCCAAATAAAAAGATATAATCTAAAATTGACGATAAGGTCTTTTAAAAATTTTGAGAAAAGGGCTTATTTTTTTCCCTTAGATAGAAGGAAGGACTTATGAAAAATTAATATTTGTTCTTTCGAACTAAACATATATATCTTATCGAGAAAAGCAATTGTTAGACATGTAAACAAAATTTAGAACCAAAATTGATATATGAGTTATGATAGTAATAACTTTACCAAAGATTACTGGACTTTGATAGTGCTTTGTGATCTAATATGGAAATATTGAACTTAAAATGGTATATTTCACCGAGACCTTTTTTTTTTTTTTTTTTTTGGAGGGTATGAAGTAATTAACAAACACAAAGTACAAAGATTATTGTTTATACTCTTGAACCATCAAACAAATTTCCTTTAAAAAAAATCTAACATGCACGTAATTATTGGATCAAAATTGAGCAAAAAATGATTAATTAATAAAAGGTAAATTATCACTAAAATAATAAAGAATCAAAATTGAGAAAAATTATTAGTTAATATAAGGTAAATTGTCACGAAAGTAATAAATTATTTTTTCACTCCCTATCTTTCTTATAACTTTCAAAACTAAAGTATTCTACTTCCAGTTGACTAACTTTCTAATTATGGATATGTAAAAATATTCTACTCTCTGGGGCGTACGTTAATTTATGGACTAATTTTCCAATTTAATATATAAGTTTTCTTATGTTTAACAATTTGTGTTGTGTTTTCATATTTTATATGATTTAGGGTTATTTTAAAAAACCCTGTACTTTTATTGAATTATCAATTCAGTAGCTAAACTTTTAATTTGACAAATAAGTACTAAAATTAGGGTTCCGTAAAAGAAAAATAACTATTGAAAAACTTTTAATTTAACAATCAAGTACCCAAATCTAAGTTCAACCCTTTTTACAGAACCCTAATTTGGATACTTGAGTGTAAAAATTAATCGTTAATTTTTTTAAAAATCCTTTTGGGTATTTATTTTTCAAATTAAAGGTTTAGTTGCTCAATTAACAATTCACTAAAAATACAGGGTGTTTGTAAACATTCCCCCATGTTTCAAACACGAGGAACATAGCTAGTAAAATATGGATTTGAAGAATATTTCGATATATAAATAGTGGACGTTGGACTTGTATCATATCTTAATCCAATAAAGAACTTGAGATGCTTGGACTCTGGTTTGATTGAGAAAAGTGATATTTTTCTTTTTTATAACTGCTGAAAATTAAATTTTATGTGGGAGTAAGGGTGAGTTGTAGGGAGAAAGTATTGGTTTGAATTGTTTTCCAAATACACCTTTTGTCAACCAAATCGAGGAAAAGCAAGGACAGAGTTCAAGCTAAGCTATATGAGATTTATAAATTCCACGATAAAATTATGAAAATTCCACCAAAAAAAAAAAAAAAAAAACTCATTTCAACCAAACATTTCCCTTACTTTACTCTCTTTTTCTCTCTAAGTCTCTCTAACTTTGAAGGAATATTTAGGAAAATCCAACTATTGAAACACCGAAAAAGGGTTAGTGCCTTATTCTCTACTCGTTTGTTTACATTTTGAGCGAAAAAAAGACGGTCAGATCTGAATAGGGGAGTGCTGCACCAGTGGGAGTGGTACGCTACCCATTGGTGCACGACCTAGGTGGTGCGCGTCCCACTCTCCCTTTTTTTCCGATATTGATATTTTTTAAAAAAATTAATAAATTGTATATATCGTTATATTAATTGTTCTTAATATATATTAATCCACTATATTAGTTTTTTTTTAGTTAATTTCATATATTATTATATTTTTCATGTCATAATTATGATTTTTTCATATATTAATATGTTTTTTCATATCTTAATTATGAATTTTTTACATATATTATTATGCTTTTTTCATGTCATAGTTATAAATCGTGAATCTTTCATGTAGTATATTTATTTATGATGTAGTTAAATGTTATAGTGATTTGTAAAATAATTAATAAAAATTATGTGTTAACTTATGCAGTAATGTTATACTACGATAATATTAATTAAGATATGTATTAATTTAAATAATAAGTAGATTTAAAGCCGTTTATAGGGAAGTAAAGAGATTAAATAATTATAATTATTTTTAGGATTTTTAATTAGTAATTTGAATTAAGTTAGTTAGTTTTATATTACTATTTTCCCTTCCTTGAATTTAATCATAGTGTAATTTAAATATTTAAAAATAATTTATTTCATATGATGTAATGATAATAATTTATTTCATAAAAAATAAGTAAGAATTAAATAATTATATTATAATTTAAATTAATTTAATAATAATTAATCAGTGTAATGATTTAATATTTAATAATCATAAGAATTAATTTCATGATTGAATATCATTAATTAATAATTAAATACTTGAGATTCTACATACAAAATAATTTAAAGAGAATTAAATTATTCGTTAGATAGATCCGGAGCAGCGTAGACGCAGAGATATAGGTTTAGGTCCAGTAGCAGATAGGAGCTACCGGACTCACGATCGTATGTTGACAGCCTCTTCTAGGAGGCTTAGGGGTAGGCACATCACATCTCATATACCTACCACACTTCTCCATGGGATGTTTCATGCATTGGATGTATCCGGGTCATCAGTTCCACCTCCACCTATTCCCACTAGGGTTTGGATTTAGCAAGATCCGCATACTACCGTATCCTTCCAGTATTTCTCAGTAGTACTGCATCAATCTCACCCTTGTACATCATCTTCCTAGGCACTCTTGACGCTAGTTACATGCACGGCATCCATTAGCATCCATTTCTTATTTGGGTGCGCATATTCCCCAATGGTCGTAGATGACTTTTTGGTAGATGTTTCGGGAGAGTCCCCACTTTATCAGCAGGGCTATTATGACATCAGACCATATGACTTCCTATGCACCTGGGTTTGAATAGTATTTTGGATAGTATCAGGGTGGTGTTGGTAATAAGATGACAGTTCAAGCAGGGAGAGATGGTGAAGGCCAAGATGTTGAGGGTGAGGAGGAGGGGGGATCAGGATGATGAGGCGGATGAGGGGGAAAAGGGTTATGAGGATAGAGTAGCTACATATGTATCATCTTCGAGGCATACAAAGAGAGTAGGTAGGCTTATTGAGCGTGCGAAGAGAGCAGTGAAGATTGTGAGTCAGAGACGATCGATAACGGGAGACAAGTCTTTATAGATTCCAGAGAGCCGACCATTTGAGGATTGTGAGCCAACCATCGACCATCGGGGGCCTTCAGGAGTTGGTGGTGGAAAAAAGAGGTTGAAGAAGTACGAAACTATTTGGCAGTAGAGTGGACCTGCCCCTAGAGGCCAACAGGAGCCGGACATGATTCCATCATACAGTGGACGCTGCAGCCATATGGCGTGGATATGTATTTTTTGCAATCCTATTATGTATTATTTAATGATTTTTATGCATGTATAAATGTTTATTATATTTTTCTTAGTATATTCTTATGTTTCTACAATGGAATTTTTTATATGATCATTCTAATACAAGATCAACTTGTGTTGAGATTACGTGGTCATCATGCGACACTTATCGGGTACACACCGTGAGATGGTGATGTTAAACATGTGGATGCTACATCAGGACTTGTTCATTTACAGTTGTACATGTTCCAATATGGGAACAATACCCTTTTATCTCCATTCCTGGAGATATGGCAGCTAGACACTAACTTATTTCATATGCTATTTGGAGAGACAACGATCACATTACATGATATGGAGCTTATACTTGGTATACCTGCATATGGTAAGCCACTGGACGAGGTTTTTACCTAGGATCAGATCATTTAGATGAGTAATGATGATTTGGGGGTTACGCTTTCCGTTTCTAAGGGTAGTGATGCACATTGTGGAATCTGTATGTCAACTATATCCACGGCCCTGTGATAATGCACATTTGTCCACGAAGATGAGGGCATCATATTACTTGATTTCCTTTCTCGGTAATTCTCTCTTCCCCAACAAGAGTGGCCTACTTGTGGCGAGCTACGAGTTATGACCTATAATGAGGAATCTATGGAGGTGCAAAAAGATGGCCTGCGTGCTGTAGCGTTGGTGTGGTCGTACAGAAATGTTGGACAGGCCTCACGTTCAAACGCCCAGGAGTTAGGAAGTTTCTCATCACTAATGGAGGTATTCTATTAACTTATGTAAATAATTCTTATGTTATTTGAATTTATATACCTGTACTTTATATTCTTATATGCACGAAAGATTAGAACACATGTGGAGCACTTCTTCCACTACGTTGCATCCCTGATCATATCTTTCTTAATCTTCGCCTGAGCATTATATATTGTTTGAGAAATGCAAAAAATTATATAAATTTATTATTAAATTAAAAAAACATATATAATACATAATATCATATTCTGTATAAGAGAATTAAGTTAAGCTACACAACATTATAGTACTATAGCATACCTCACAGCAGTATCCAGATTGTTCTCTCGCAAATTCACCATTATAAAACGAGGTGCCACCTGACACCTACTCAGTTGCTTGGTCAGCTTGAACTCCTCCTCCGTAAGTCTTTCCGCATGAGAGTGACCTTGATGATAGACACGATTTGATGATTGTGCCTTCCATCTTTAACATATAATTCCCAATGTGCTCATCTTCCTCACCTTTTAATTAAAACGGACAATTATATATCTTTGTTCTATACGGACCCCTACGTTTTACTGCAACTTGTTCTGCTCCTTCATCGTTCTGTATTGCCTTACCATTTTTTGCCTTCCCCGGATGGAAACCAATATAAATGTATGGCCTAACCCGTAAACCTTTTTGTAAAACAATTCGTAGTCATCACATAT
Organism: Catharanthus roseus; assembly: GCA_028651295.1. Classification (NCBI taxonomy): domain Eukaryota; kingdom Viridiplantae; phylum Streptophyta; class Magnoliopsida; order Gentianales; family Apocynaceae; genus Catharanthus; species Catharanthus roseus. The sequence goes on along the minus strand of JAPQWS010000050.1, from coordinate 643,301 downwards.
TTGTTAATAGTCTTTGCTCTTTTTTTACCCAATCAACCAAATCATTTTTCGAATTAAATTCATGATCCGTTTGAAATAAATAACTATGGTCTACGAAATCCTCCTTACGTAAAATATTCTCAAATTGTTTAGAATCTAATTCATTATCTTCCTATAGAGTATTAGAAGATAGAAAATATAAACAACTAACATTTTAAATAAAAAATAAAACTAAGTAACGTAACAATATATTTATAACTTCATTAACATAGTAACTTATTAATTAAGAACATAAAAAAAAATCAAGTGATATTAAATATATTAAATATAATAAAAATTAAACAATTAAACATATTAATTATAATCACAATCAAACAATTAATTATAACATAAACAAGGTAAACCCTAACTTTAACATAACTAACTAATAATCTAATTAAATATGAAAAATGAATATAAAAAATTAATCATATGAAAAACAATTAATATAACACATAATTAAATTCTACATATTTTAAAAAAAAAACCTTGGAAAATGATGAATGGAAGCATCTGGCGCACCAAACCAGCTGGTGCTCCAACCACTCGTGCATGGATTTGTTTCTTGCGGCAGTGGCTCGTGCACTAGCTACTTCTATTCGATGTTTAAGCGCCTTTGGGGGTTGATTTTACCTCAAAATTGATGTTTCTAGTACGAAATCTTCTAAATTATCCATTTTCAATGTTGAAACCTTCAGAAATCTTCAATAATCTTCAAGTTAATTTAGAGAGAAAGAGAGTAGAGAGAGAAAGGTGTTTGGCTGGAATGAGATTTTTCGTAGTTTTATCGTGGAATTTATAAATCCCCTATTTTGTTTTCAAAGTCATCCTCTTTTAATATATTAAAAAGTATATATATAATATCCATCTGATCTGTAAACAACAATTTAGAAAATTCTAAACGTATCAATCTTTTAAGGATTCTCTAGGATGGAGGTGAAACACACACACACATACACATACACACATACACATATATATATATATGCGTTTAGAATTTTTTGAATGAATGTTTACGGATCAGGTTGATACTATTTCAACATACTCGTGGTACGAAGAGTTGATTTTGAAGATTCAAGGAGAAGATTAGATGTGTTTTTGTTTGTCTTTTATTTTATGTTTTATATCCATTAGAAATTTGAAGTTGGGATTTAGCTCTATAGCACAAATATTGAGGGTTTGTTCTTCATCCATTTATGTAATTTATTTCTGTTATTTAATTGAATTATTTGCTAAAGAAAAAGAAGAAGAAGACTTATATGGGTTCATTAATGATCATCTAATATATTTTCTAATGTACTTACTCTGCTATACTTTTTTATGATAAGTTTATTAAAAAATTTTATTGAATAAAAGATAAATTCTAAATAAACATTACTATTTTTTTATATTTTAGGACGGGTTTTATAGGTGTTCTTCCTAAAGGATAAATTACACATGTGAGCACATAGCAAGATTAAGTTTCTTGGTACCAAAAAGTGAAATTCCTCACCTCCAAGGCTCCCATATGACTGTCCAATGCCTAAATGGAGGATGTAAACTATGGAGACTCAGTGACCCTGCGGACTAGAGGCTATGCCCTGGTACGCACAAGAAACCACCTGACCTACGACCTAAGGCCCAAGCTATGGAAACTTCCCGGTCTTTGTGCTCTTTGGTGATTCTTTTTTTTACTCCTCTCTTATTTTGCGAAAGACACGACAAAAGGGCACTTTCTTTAACCAAAACCCCTTTCGGGTTATGACCCTATATTGATAACAAGTCCTAAAATTTTTTTTACTGGCTTATTTGTACCCAACTACATCATGGACTCCCCTCGGCCAATCCTCACTCGATAGCTCTGTCCTTGATTAACCTGATTGATCTGATTAGATGCCTGCTTTTTCCCAACAAAAGTATCGTTTACATGTATTACAGAACTGGGGTTGACTAGGACTGTGCAAGGCCCGTAGCGATGATTTCCCACCTTGATGCCATAGTTTGGAGGGGGACTAGAAGGAGAGGAAGCTTCGTGTTTGTTTTTCTTCAAACCCCCAATCCGCTCTTGCTTGCTCTGTCTCTCGCTCGCTCTGTTGCCACGTCGAACCTCTCTACTTTTGCATCCGCTGCAATCCCAATTGACTTAACAATCTTACCTACGAGTTACCATTTCCCCAAACCTTAACTTCGAAGAAAAGCAGCTACTCTCTCCCTTCTGAGTCAAGTAGCTGAGCGGTGTCTGCCAAAGTATTGATAATGTGGTATTGCTATATACGGTCTCAATTTCAGTAGGAGTACCTTGCTCTGAAGCTGCCTTGGATATGAGGAATTACTAAAAAAAAGCAAAGTCCGAAGTATTTGACGAAGATTTCACGGTAATTCTCGAGAAATATGACATGGCTATTGTTTAAGCTCTTCTGACTATGCTTTTCGCGGTCGCTAGGCGGTGGTTTAGTAAAGGCTTTAGGAAAAGGCATGGGTGGTCATAGGACACTATCTCACTGTCTTCAAATGACGACCTAACTTCCTTCTGTCTATGGAGCCGGTTTTTTGGTGTTGTAGGGGAGGGATTGACTTTTCTAAAGCATATTCAGTCGTACCGGCATGGCCCCACTAATTCTCTACATTGGAAAGGTTGAAATTCTTGCACTGTAATTACTAGGATTTAAACCTTGGTCCTTATTACCTACTCTGCAATCCTAAAACTAATTGAGTTACATCTATGTGGGTGCAAGATTAAGTTTTTTCGTCCTATTGAAGGATGGACAGCTTAGGGATCTATCCCCGAGTGAGACTTCTGTTAGTTTTGCTCTTTCAAAACTCATTCTTCTTCTTCACATAGGTTTTTGTTACTTTCATACCCACGAGATTTCCAATATCTCAAGTTTTTATGAAATGTTTGATAGGGAAAATGCATTCCATGATGACCCAAATCCATGTAGATGGACTGGAATTACTTGTGACTTAAACAACTCTTACATTGTAAAAATATCTTCGTCTGATTTTGGTATAGCTTACTTAATGAGTCTTAGTTTTCTCTGCAATATTGATACTTTAGAATCAATGTATTTTTCGAAAATTATTTTGATTTCAGTCCCAGATCAATTCTTTTCCAACTGCGTAAGAAGCCTTAAAGAATTGAAAATGTTGGATTTGAGTATTAACAAATTATATGGTACTTTGCCTAGACTTGATAGTTTTGACAAATTGGAATTCTTGGACTTGTATAGTAACAGGTTAAGTAGAGATATAAGTTTCCAGTAAAATGGACTTTACTCAATCAAGACTTTGAATCTTGTCTCTAACCAATTTATAGATCCTCTTCCATGACATTTCTTATCATTACCAAATTTGCAATCTATAGATTCGTCTTTTAATAAACTAGGAGGATCAATTCCTCCTTTTATCTCTTCTTCCTTGGTTCATTTAAATATGGAAAGTAGTTTTTTGACTGGAATTATTCCATCCGAGACATTGGGAAATCTTGGAAATTTGAGATCTCTCCAATTAGGTAACAATAGTTTAACAGGACAAATACCTCCTGAATTAGGCCTCTGTCAGTGAGAGTTGTCTCTCTTAGATTTAAGCCATCATAGGTATTTTGCCCCGACAACTTAGTAATCTCAGTAGACTTGGGACTATGGATGGATATAAGCCGGAATTCCTTAAAGGGTTCGATACCTAGTTCAATTTCAAGATTACAGAGCTTATCATATTTGAACTTGGAAGGCAATGAGCTTAGTGGTTCAATTCAAAATTCAGTTGAAAATTTGACTTCATTGTTGGAAATTCAACTAGGAAATAACCAATTTAAATGGAAATGTTCCTACTCCGCGTAAATCATTGCGGGTTTTGAATCTGAGTACCAATTTGTTTCAAGGGCATATTCCATACAATTTATCTAGACTGAAAAAGTTAGAGATATTGGATCTTTAATTCAGACAACAGATTTTCAGGGTTAGTTGCAGAATTCCTTACTGAAATTGCAAATTTAACTACGCTTGTGCTATATATATTGAACAATGAGCTTTCCAGAGTGATTCCAGAGTTTAAACCATATATTGTTGTTCTAACAAGTGGAAACAAGTGATTGAGTGAATGTAGTTCATCATCATCGGATTCAAAAGAAGAAGGAACTTACTTCATCAGTAGATGTAATTCTCATACTATATCTGTTTCTTGAATCGCGGCTTTGCTTTTGGTTTCTACTTAGTAAGGTGCATGCCTTTTTGGCCTGATATTTACACATTTTTGTTTTTATTTTTCAGCCCATTTTTTCCCTATGATGATGTTGGATTAGCCTCACACTAGAGTGAATTGAATTTTATTTTCTTGGTCTAAGATGTCGGGGAGGCTAGGTTGAATCCGACCTACCCCAGGTGACTTGAGACCTCCATATAAGCTCTCTTTTTCAACATTTGCTACCCTGATTTTGCAGCAGCCTCCTCTTCTCACTTCTCTCTCTGTAGCTGCCTCCTGCATTGCTGCTGTTCTCTGGGACTTCTCCTCTGTCACTTTGTGATTTGTTTACTGCCGCTTGTCGACGTTGGTCTGATGATGTGCTTGGTTTATCTGAGAAAGAGAGGACCAAGAGTGAGAGTTTTAATCCTTTTCTTGCGTGAGAGGCTCATCTGAAATTCTGAGGGATCCTTGTTTACATAGAAATGGGATGACTATTTCTAAGTGATCATCAGATTTGCTCGCCCGTTTTTCTTGGGATCCTTTGTCTTATACTAAAGCCGATCGTCCAGTTTTTGCCCTAGCCGTCCGATTTGCACGTCCGATTTCTGTAGAAGCCTTCTTCGGTCGTCCGATTTCTCTGAGGCATCTTCTTGTTCGTCCGGATGTTATATAATAGAATAGATCTACGATTTTTTGCTTTTTCGCTAGTTTGTAATATTAAATAGGAAATCTGCAATAGTAAGTAGCTATTTTGGGTCACGGATCTTTGTAACGGTAGTATCAGAGCTAGAAAGACTCGATCTTTCTGGTGACCCTCTCGATTTCCAGCCCGTAGAAGTGGTGGCGTTGCGGCATTGTTGCTCCGGAGACGACGGTCGGCGTGTTCATTCCAGATCCGAAACCTCTCGAGTTTCATTGCATTTTTATGAGAACTATTGAGTTATGTGAAAGTGACTCAGGGAAGTTTTCACCATTTCTTTCTTGTTTTATTTTGTTTTCAATGTTTCTGTTCAGATCTATTATTGCTATTTTTGCTGTTGGTATCTCTGGTCGCGGATCTAAAAATTTTGTGATTTTTATTTTTCTTGAAAAACTACAACACAAACCTAGCTTGAGTCCTACTGAGACTCCAAGTATTTGTGTCTTGGTGTTTTTCTTGTTGATTGCAAATTTTTTTTATTCTCATTCGTAACTGTTGAGATCTGTTTATTATCTGTTTGGGGAGGGGGGGAGGGGGTGTTGTTGGTGATTGTTGCTCAGCCGGTGCTATCTATTGTGAGACTATATTTTTCACTATCTGTATATTACCTGTTTTTCTGGCTGTCTCGTTTTTAGGAAAAATATCAGTGCTTTTTTTGCGTGATAAAGTTTTTATCTTTTATTTTTTGCGCCTATTGATTACTCTTATTTGTTTGTGTACATCATGTCCACTCCCAAACTTGAAATTATGTTTGATTGTAAATATGATTTTATCATGTGGCGTAGAAAAATGAAAGTTGTTTTAGTCCAAAACAAAATTGCACCCGCTATTCATAGCCATGATAAATATCCAAAATCCTGGAAGGGCGAAATACATTCTGAAAAATTTTGTGATGCATATAACTGTCTCACCTTGCATTTTGAATGATAACGTTTTTAGATAAATAGATGAAAAAGACAATGCTTTTGAAATCTGGACAACTTGAAAAACTTTATTTGGGAAAGTTTTTATCAAATAAAATTTATTTGAAGGAACAACTTTTTGGTTTTAAAATGAGTGGATCAAAATATCTTTTTGAAAATATTAGTGACTTGGACAAAATCATTTTAGAACTCCAAAATGTTAGTGAAAAGATTTCCGGTGAAAATATTGCTGTGATTTTGTTGAACTCTTTGATTGAGTCCTTTAATGATGTGAAATCTGCTATCAAATATGGCAAAGATGATTTGACTCTTTCTAATGTGAAAAAAGCTTTGAAATCAAAGGATTTGGATTTGCGAAAAGAAAATAAATCAAATAGAGAGAACCTTTATGTGCGAGAATCTTTCAATCACCATTCTAAAAGTAAAGTGAGGTTCAAATCTCGAGATAAGAATAAACTAAAGTGTCTTTATTGTGGCAAAGATGGTCATATGAAAAATAAGTATTTTAAATAGATAGAAGATGAAAAACAACGTAAATAAGGTAATGCGAATGATAAAACTGACAAAACCAATAATTTTGAACCAGATGGTAATTCTATGCATTCTGAGATTTTGTGTGTGTCTCCTACCCCTTTCTTCATCTAATGTTTCTAATGAATGGATTCTTGATTATGGCTGCACTTTTCATATGACTCCAAACAAGCGTTGGTTTTCTGATTTTGAAACCCTTGATCATGGAAAATTTTTTATGGGAAACAATGAAGTTTGTGATATGGGAATTTGAAATGTTTTTATAAAAATGCATGATAGTATGACTAGAAAATTAACTGAAGTGAGATACGTGCCTGATCATAGGAGGAACTTAATCTTCCTTGGTGTTTTTGATACAAATGGTTACTCTTACAAATCTGAAAATGGAGTTTTGTGTGTTTGCAAAGGATCTCTAGTCATACTTAAAGTTTTTCAGAAAATGGCTTGCATACTTTGCCTGGGAAAACCGTTTGTGAATCATCTACATTGTTTTCAAAAATTGTTTTTGAAAAAACCATGTTGTGGCACAGGAGAATAGACCACATCATTGAAAAAGATTTGCATTATTTGAACAAACAAAATCTTTTGAATGGTGATAAAGTTGATTCTTTATATTTTTATGATCATTGTGTTCTTGTCAAACAACACAAACGCAGTTTTTCCACTAGCACATACAAGTCCACCGCTGTTCTTGATTATGTGCATTGTGATTTATGGGGTCCTAAAAAGGTACCCACCTATGGTGGGAATTTTTTTTCCTTTCTGTTGTAGATGATATTTCTCGGCATGTGTGGTTTTTTCTGTTGAAAACTAAAGACTAAACTTTTAAAAAGTTTAATGAATGGAAACGTTTTCCCGAAAATCAAATAGGAAATAAACTAAAGATTATAAGCACGGACAACTGTTTGGAATTTTGTAATAGAAATTTCAATGACTTGTGTGCTTTGCATGGTATTGGGCATCATAAAACTGTTGGGTATGATCCTCAACAAAACGGTGTTGCTGAGAGGATGAATAGGACTATAATGGACAAGGTTAGGTGTCTCATGGTGTTATCCGATGTTCCTAAGCCTTTCTGGGGAGAAGCTGTAAGTACAGCAGTATACCTGATCAATAGGTCTCCATCCAGTGCCATTAATTTCAAAACTCCTATCGAGTTATGGTCCGGTGAACCACCAAACCTGTCCAACCTAAGAGTATTTGAGTGTGCTGCCTTAGCACATAAAAAAGAAGGGAAGTTTGACCCTAGGTCTAAGAAAGGAGTGTTTATAAGTTATCTTAGTGTGTTTAAGGGTTACAAAGTTTGGCTCAAAGGTGAGCCGGGTGTGAGGGTAGTCATTAGTAGGGGCGTGGTCTTTAATGAGCTAGACATGCCTTGTCTTAAAGCTAATCCCGTTAGTACTACCAATATTCCCATAGTTGGAAACACTCTTGTCGAGGTGGAGGACACCTCCGGACCCTCACTAGAGTACACACTAGACTTCGAAAACAATGAATAGTCGGATAACCCAGGTAGTGTACCTGAAATCTATGTGCCCGAGTCAGAAAATTTTGATGATGATGAGAATCATCTCGAGTCACACGCACAAGCCCTTAGTTACTACTAATTAACTAGGTATAGGACTAGGAGAGTGTTTAGGGAACCTGTTAGATATGGTTATTCATACATTGTATCTTATGCATTTGCTGTTGCATCTTTTGCCGAAGAAAAGGAACTTATGTATTTTTCTGATATTTTAAAGAGTCCTAATTACTTTTTATGGATGCATGCTATGAAAGAAGAGATGTTTTCCTTGCATAAGAATAAAACTTGGGTGCTTGTTCCTAGACCACCTAAACAAAAGTTAATTGACTGTAAATGGATTTTAAAAGTCAAAGAACCTGAATCTGATAATGAGCCTCCACGGTTCAAGGCTAGGTTAGTTGCAAAAGGTTTTTCTCAAGTTGAAGGTATCGAATTTAATGAAATTTTTTCTCCCGTCATTAAGTACAAAAGGATTAGGATTATGCTTGCTATTTTTGCCTTCTTTGATCTTGAGCTTTCTTGAACAGTTAGATATAAAAACTGCCTTTTTGCATGGTGAACTTGATGAAACTTTTACATGCGTCATCTCCCGGTTTTGAGGTGAAAGGAAAGAAGAATATGGCTTGTCTTTTGAAAAAGTCCTTATATTGGCTTAAGCATTCACCTAGACAGTGGAATAAAAGGTTTGATTCCTTCATGCTTAAACTAGTTTTGTTATGAGCAATTATGATAGTTGCTTTTATTTTTATGGTGATGATGTTGATAATGCCATTTATTTGCTGCTTTATGTTGATGATATGCTGATTACCTACAAACATAAAGAAAAGATTATAAAACTGAAATCTTTGTTGAAATCAGAATTTGAAATGAAGGATTTAGGATCTGCCTCTAGAATTCTTGGCATGAACATTGTTAGGGATAGAGCTTACCACTCTTTGTTTATATCCCAGAAATCCTTCTTAAAGAAAATTGTTTCGAAATTTTGTATGCATTTGTGTAAGCCTGTTTGTACCCCTCTTCCCAGCCATGTTTAGCTTTCTTCAAAAACCTGTCCTAAAACTGAAAATGAGAAGAAAGATATGGCCAACATCCCTTATAGAATGGCTATAAGATCAGTTATGTATTCTATAATCTCCACACATCCTGACATTGCTTATTCCATAAGTCTTTTGAGCTATTTTATGTCTAACCTCGATAGAGATCATTAGGCCGCCCTTAAATGGTTGTTGATGTACATTAATGAGACAATTGATAGAGGCTTGCATTATCATAATTGGAATGAAAAGTTTGATTTGGTTGGTTATGTGGATTCTGATTTTGCTGGCAACAAAGATTTTAAAAAGTCTACTACATCTTATTTCTTTACTCTTGCTGGTAATTGCATTTCATGTAAATCACAGCTTCAGCCTACAATTGCTCTTTCAACTATGGAGACTGAGTATATTGCTACCATTGAAGCAATCAAGGAAGCTATTTGGCTTCAAGGACTTTTATCTGAATTGCATCTTCTGCATTTCAAAGCAACCATCTTTACTGATAGTCAAGGTTGTCTGCATTTGTGTAATAATCCTGTCCATCATGAATGAACTAAATACATAGATGTTAAATATCATTTCATTAGAGAAAAGGTTACAAATAGTTTAGTTAATGTTATTAAAATTAGTATTAAAGATAATCTTGCTAATTTTGGTACTAAGGTTGTGACAATTGACAAGTTTACTTTGTACAGGATGTCCTTCATATTGATGAAGGTTGACTCATTCGAGTCTGTCTTGGCTAGGAAATTAACTGAAAATGTGTTCTTTTTGGCCCAATTTTCACATATTTTTGTTTTTATTTTTCAGCCCATTTTTCCCTTATGATGATGTTGGATTGGGCCTAACACTAGAGTGGATTGAGTTTTTTTTCTTGGCCCAAGATGCCGTGCGAGTTGGGTTGAACCTACTCGCCCCAGGTTACTTGAGGCCTCTATATAAGCTCTCTTTCTCCACATTTGCTGCCCTAATTTTAGAGCAGCCTCCTCTTCTTACTTCTCTCTCTGCAGCCGCCTCCTACGTTGCTGCTGTTCTCTGGGACTTCTCTTGCGCCACTTTGTGGTTTGTTTATCACTGCTTGTCGGTGTTGGTTTGACAGCGTGCTTAGTTTATCTGAGAAGGAGAGGACCGAGAGTGAGAGTTTTAATCCTTTTCTTGTGTAAGAGGCTCATCCGAAATTCTAAGGGACTCCTTGTGCACATAGAAATCGGACAACGTATTTTTGAGTGATCATTCGATTTGCTCGTACATGTTTCTTGGAGACCTTCGTCTTGTACTAAACTAGTCATCCAGTTTTCGCCTTAGCCGTCCGATTCGCACGTCCGGTTTCTGGAGAAGCCTTCTTCAATCATCAGATTTCTCTGAGACATCTTCTTGTTCGTTCGGATGTTTTGTAATAGAATAGATATACGGTTTATTGCTTTTTCGCTAGTTTGTAATAGTAAATAGGAAATATGTACTAGTAAATAGCTATTTTGGGTCACGAATCTTTGTAACATAAGGGGCGTTCCGAACATGCCAAGTTACTACTACTCCAAGAGAATAAAATCCCATTGGATTAGTAATAGTAGTAACATACATAAATCCAACCTTAATTTTCCAAAGCAGTGAAAGCTGTTGATAGACAAAAGAATATCCTTTGGAAGACTGAGTTCTCTACTTTGTACTACAAGTCACTAATGCGGTGCGGTACTAGCTATTGTATCGAGAAACTAAATTGGAGTAGCAAATTTTTCACTTTGATTCCTCCTAAACAATTTGGTCGCAAATCAAGGTTTTAGGTCTATTAAACAATCCAAACATTATGTCTCCTATAGCTTATGCTACCAAAGAAAACAATGTTTATATAGCATATGAATGGAATGGCCTCAATATAGAACCCTACCCTCTTTGAACTTCTTCATGGAAATGTTGCTGAATATGTTCGAACTTGGGAAGACAGACACAAAATAGCAATTGGGATTCCTAAAGGTCTAGCTTTCCTTCATGGCGGACGACCTCCTGTTGTTCTTCTTCATCTTTCTATTAGAACTATCTTTATGAAATCAATTTCAGAGCCTTTGATTGGAGATTTTGAGCTTGGCAAACTCATCAATCCCTCCACAAGCTTGGGAACTCTTTCAGTCGTTGCTGGAAACATGGGATACGTCCCACCAGGTATATATATACCAACTATAAATTTCATTTATGGAAAACAGTTATAAGTGTCCTCAAACTATTTATGGATTCTTAAGTGTCCTCAAACTATTTATGGATTCTCTATTTATGGATTCCCAAGAAGTAGTCACTTTTAATCGTAACCTCATTTTATTTCGTCCAACTAAATATAGGGCCAAATCATCTCAGAGGGTGATTTCTTCTCAGAGAAGACATGTGTCCCATTAGATATTGAAAAAAAATTGACTATTTTTAAAGAATTTAACGATATTTATCACCCTATTCCCATTCATTTATAAGTTTTTGTTTCATAGATTTATCGGCATTTTTTCTTCAGGTTCGTGCCCCCAACATTTTCTTTCTTAAAAAATCATGTGATTAAATATTGACATTTTTTTTTTTTTTTTTTTTTTGATTCAGAGTATGCATATGTGATGAGGGTTACTATAGCAGGCAACATCTATAGCTTTGGAGTTAATCTGCTGGAGTTAGTCACAGGAAAGAAATCTTTGATTGATGGAGTGGAGTTACGAAGTGGGTTGTAAGCAAATCAGTTGAAGATGATGATGAAGTTATTGATCAAAGGGTAATTTGTTCTGCAGAGATTCATCAGTAAATGTTGTCAACGCTTAGGATTGCTTTGTCATGTGTCTATGGTTCTGCTGAAGAGAGACCTCAAGCCAATAATTATTAACAATGCTACTTGATATGTCTCCATAACCTTTTTCTTTTTGTTATTTCTTTATTATTTTAATCATGTCTCCATAACTTAATACTATATATATATATATATATTCTGTAAATACTATTATATACATATGTTTTCATTGATAATTTCAGACTATCTGTTTCATTTTAGACTTAGGCACAGCCTACTTCACCCTAATTTTTATTGAACCAGTTAACTATATATTCATTTAACAATGCAATTACTTAAAATCTGTATAATATGCACGACATTTGTCTATTAATAAAAAATTTAAATAATATTTTAAAGAATATAAACTCTAATTGAAGCATGAAATTACTTAAGGACCATAAACAATATTTATTTGTTAGACAATTCAAAAATATAGTCTAAAAGATTAATTTATTTTTATAAGAACCATCATTCATAGAAAAAGTACTAAAAAAAGTACTCAAAAGTTGAAACAAAAAGAAGAAAACTTACAAAATATTGTACAAAAATATATAATTATTTAACGTATATGATATTTTTATTATAAATAATGATCTACTTTCGAGTTCTGTCGTTACTTTTACACAACTTAATTTGATTGACAAAAAGTGTATTTGGAAAAAAATTCAAATAAAAAAATTGTTTCAAGAATTTACACTTTCTCTCACGTAATATAAAATTGAACTTATAAACCACTTAAAAAATCATTTTGTTCAGATCAAATCACAATTCAATATCCCAAAATTCTTTGTGAGATGAAATGAAGATAATACAAGTCCACCGACCACCATTTATATAGCAAAATATTCTTCAAATCTTCATATTTTATTTTTCTTGACTTGAACAATTAATTGTTGATTGAACATCTAAAGAATTCATATTCATGACGAGTTTGAGGAATTTAATATCATTGTTTCATATAATTATATAAGAATACATAATTCGGTTAATTTTATGGCATAAACAAAAAGGGAAAAAAAAAAAAAAAGCTTCTCGGAAATTAAAATTACCATTTGGGAAGTTAAGTCAGTGCTGGAGCCAAAGGGAAAACATTACAGAAATGAAGAAAGAGGAGGTGGAGGTGTGATTGCCGCGACACTAGATTTGGGGTAGAGGTCGATGACAGATAGGACGAAGAAGACATAAGATTTGGGTTTTTTTTCTCTTTTCAAATATTGATTTAAATTACTATTAGAATCTTATAAATTAATAATTAAAAGAATAAAGACCTAATTGAATTTCATCAGGTTTACTACTTTTGTGAACAGTAGGAGTGGTGGCGGTGGTGATGCAGGAGGAGGCGTGATATTAATGCTTGGCATGATTGTCATGTCTGTTGCAATCATACCCATTGTTATCTCTTTGGCTGTGGGGATTCCTCAAATGGCGAAACTCGAAAGAGAGGAGTTGCTTATACAGTTACCGGTGGTGGTGATGCTGTTGGTGGAACTGGTTGTGGAGGTGGAGGTGGTTGTGGGGGTCGTGGTAGCAGTGGTGATTGATGAGGTTGTTAAATTACTCAACTTTTTTCGAGCTTCCTCGGTGTATTTCTGACATTAAAAAAAAATCTCTTTCAGTCCTAATAAACATAGGAATTTGTAGAAATAATTAATCAATGATAATGATGAGAGAAATTAATTTGAAGACATTCAAGTTATTATCTCTCTCTTCTCAGTTTATACAGTAGTTTCCAACAGAAAATGACTCTGTTAGTAATTTCTGACGATGTACCGATGATCATAAGAAAATGACGAATGATGTTTCAACTAAACGAAAATTTTTGGAGAAGGCACACCAGAAAACGATGAGTTGTACGGATGAACAAATCCATCGATATGTATAGGTACCGACGACACTAAGCGGCGGGTCTTTATCATCAGTAATAGATAAATGTCACTGACGGTTCTACCGACGAGACCGTCGTCGGTAATAGAAACTACCGAAATTAGTGAAATAGGAAATTGACTTCGTTGGTAACTTAATTTTGTTACCATTGGTCTTGTTGATGACCACGATCGTTGGTAAATTTTAAATCTGACGGCTTATTTGTCGGTGTATCGTCATTAACAAGTCCCAAAATTTCAATTGAAATGGAGAGAACCCTCCCCCTTCCATTCATTCCTCCTTAAAATCCTCTCCTCTAGAAACCCCTCCTCCCTCCCTATTCCCGTGAGAATCCGACGGCCGTCGTCTTCCAATACTATCCTTGATTGTTGCTGCCATTAGTAGCGCTGGTAAGTCTCTCTCTCTCTCTCTCTCTCTCTCTCTCTCTCTCTCTCTCTCTCTCTCTCTCTCTCTCTCTCTCTCTCTCTCTCCACTGTTCTTTTTCCTCTTCTTCTTTCTTCTTCTTCTAGCTGTTGGAGCTTATTGCTGCATTGTTGCCGCCGCCAGAAGTGTATCAACTATCTTCAATATAAACATTTTGAAGGTACTGTTTTAAATTTCTCTGTATAAAACCCTTCAACTTGCAGCCATTTTTATATGATTGCATATACAAACAAGTGTCTTAGGAAAAGCTTTTCAATCATATAGGTATGGTTAACAGCTTGGTGACTTGACAAATGATGATGTTGCATTTAATTAACATTTCATAAAATTGTACTATTTGGCCATATAAAAAATGGAATCTGCTGATTAGTTAATTTCATATATACAAGTTAAAAATAAATAGATAAATAAAACTTACTTGGTTTATCTAATTAAAATCAACCAAATGCAAAAATTATTTTTGTGAAGTGAAATATATCATGATGTTCTGGCCGCTATCAATGAATATATGGAAGCACTTGACATTAGTTTCAAAATTTTTTGATTGAATGATTCATAAGATCAGAAATTGCTAAAGAATTTTTAGTTAGTTTTATATCAAAAGATGAATTAAAATTTTTTTGTTAAAAAGAGAATTAGTTTACATAGTTTTTAGGTATGTATAGTTAACTTCTCCAAAAAATATTTTTAATCTTGCTAAAATATTATTCCGTGAGTTTAATTTTCGTTTAGCCCTGTATATTCAGATAACAATCTCCTTAAATACGAAAATTAAACCCACTGTAAAACTTAAAGGGTATTATAGTCTTAATAAATATTAGTAATAATAATTAGGTATACAAATATTTAAAATATTTTCTAAAAATACATTATGAATGATGATGATGTATTTGTAATTCATACCAAATAAATGGATGAAAATAGTTTGAAGAAAATGTAATTAACCCTTTTAAAAAAGATAAATTCTTGTTTTTCTTTGGACCAAAAAGTTACTAGATTGGAATATTTTTAAAATTATCGCTTTAAAATAACTAGTGTCTTAAAAATCTATTTTTTCAAGTGTATGTGTTCTAATCAAGTTTGATAAGTATTGTTTCGCATTATATTTTTGATACTAATTAATAGTTTTAATATTCAAATAGGCATGTACTTTCATGTGGCAAAGGTAGTAGGTCAATGGTAAAAATAATTTTTATCAAGCTAAAAGGTTGAGTTCTAATCACATATCCCTTCTTCAATGTACAAAAAAAAGATTTGAAAAGAAGATATGCATTTTTTTCTAGTTAAAGTTAGAAAAAATCTTTTAAACATTTTAACTTTTACGATATTTAAGAATAGTGATAGATTGATATGTTCACTAAGTTTTAAGCTTAATTTAACATTTATTTTAATTAAATTATAGTACAAATTGAGAAAAATTAGGACGAACAACCTCCTTTATACTTATTTTTTTTAAATTGTAGGGGCTCAAGTGAAGACAAGAAGAAGTTAGAGAACTAATTAATTATTTATATTATTACAACATTCTTAACATTATGGTCTTAAGATTATTTGAAATGGGATGTATAGTCTTAAGAGTAATGGTATAAGGATAAAGTTTAAATATATTCATATATATTGTACTAATATCTAAGCATTCCAAATATCAAATTACAAGTAAGTCTAAGTGACCCTTTTTGGTTGACAAGATAAGATATCGTGAAAAGGTTCCTTTAAGTTTAACCTTGTTTCCTCTCTATTTGCTCGAAAGACAATAATTGAGTAGAATGTAATACCTTTTCAAAATGATGTTTTAAGTTTTGAGCTAAAGTATACTAAAATATATTATTATCTTTTTTTTTTTTTTATAGTTTTGTTCATGAGGATTTCAGTGACATATTCTTGATCATATACACATTAGAGGTATTTGTTCAGTTAGTTTCAATGTTGTTTTACGGGAAGTCCTAACTCTTTAAAGTTTTACAGGAGAGTCCTGACTCGTTAAAATTTTACGGGAAGTCATGACTCATTAAAGCTTTACGGGGGAGCCCTGACTTTTAATTTTTTATTTGGTATATGTTTGTTGCATATTTGAGTGGCATAAATGAAAAGAGAAAATTTTCAATTTTATAAAAGACTTAGATTTTTTAGTAATGATTTAACGCAAAACTTAAAATGAAAGGAGAAGTTGAACTGTTTTAATCTTCTAACGGAAATTTTGTTATGCTTTCAAAGAGAGGAACCTTGTTTATAGAGATTATAAAGGATTAGACGTTATATCTTCTTATTACTAAAGATTATTCAAACTTTTAAGAACTAACAATTCTTTCCCCTAATCATTCTTAGAATCTATGGAAAATATACCAGATTATAGTTGGATGTACAGAGAACGACTCGTGCCCCGAATTAAGGGTCTTATAAGTGAATTCATTCATGGGATTAATTGTTTTATTCATCATTGTCTTGAAACGAATAATGAAAGTAAAAAAGAGATTAGATGTTTGTGTGCAAAGTTTAAAAATAAGAAATTTATAGAAGCGGATGGTGTGAAGGATATCTTTTGCAGTGGAGTTTTATGCCTTGTTATCATAATTAGACATGTCATGATAAAAAAAAATATGGCTACATGATGAGGGACGTGTTCTTGCTGAGCATGCTATTACAATCCGGTCAAATATTGGAGTAGAAAATTCACGGTCAATACGGGATGAAATTAACTCATATTGTGAGATGATAATTTTGATTCGAACATTATCCCTGATGAAGACGCCAATCATGAAGAATCAATCGATGGCCCGAGGACGTAAGAGAAAGGATCCATTGCCCCTGACACAGCAGGAGCCACCGTCTCAGACATTGCATGATCCACCGACTCTGACACAGCAGGATGTTAGTATATGCCCTAAGACCAATTGACTCACATTTATGATTTATGAAGCATGTATTTTTAATTGTATTTTATGCTCTTGGTCATCAAGTATGTGACTTGATAGTAAAACCCTTATAGCTAATAAAATACTATTCTTATTTGTCCCTAGTTTATTACATCTTGTAAACTAGTGTGAAGTTGATTGATGGTCAAGTTTTACTGAATATGAGATATAAAATCAATTCATAAATACATATTGAGAATATTGTATTGGACATGACCCAAAGTGAAGAAGAAATATTGCATGGGTTTAAGTTATAAGTATTTCTTCTCAGTTTTATATTTGGTGTCCTTCGACCTAATGTTTCTAATGTTTCTTGCATGGGGAGAAAAATATGTTTTGACATAGTCAAAGATCACTTTTAATTAGGTGATCATTATGATTATTGGTTGGCTTATTTTCTCGTCATGGCTTGAATATTGGAGATAGTGAAAGGGATTTGTCCCTCTCCTTTTAGAGAGAGATATCCATGGGCCCCTTGATAAGGAAGACTGGAAAATATGCATGGCCATGCTCAAACAAGTATTAATAAGGTGTTATTAATATTATTTGTTGGAACAGTCTGCCTGGTGATCAAGTAAATGGTTAATTAAGTTTTATAAGGATGACTTGATCCATGCCTTATACTTAATTAGGATATCGTGTGACAAAGGACTAAATATTAAATCTGATGCTAGGTTATTATTATATTTACTTAACTTGGGTAAGCATAATGTCTTGCTAGAGGCCGCTTATGTTTTGTGAATAAATGTCTAGGACATTTTTTTTCACTCGCCAACGTTAAGTGAACCTACGAGGTCACACGCATAGACGATCTTGTGAGCATAATGTCCACGTTCAATGAATCTAGATTGTGTCCAGATTCGTTGAACGTATACAAAAGGGGAATCGATTCCATATTGTATTTTTTCGGTAGGTTAATAAGTAATTAATTTTATTTAATCGAATAAATGAAATTAATTACTTAATATTACTCATCTAACCGTTGGATGATTATAGGAATAGACTGGACGAGATTGAATCTGTCATTAGATGACAGTTAGGGTTTTGATATTGACAGCTATAAAAGGTTATGTTAACCTTTTCTTGTTAGCCGTCCTTTATCTCATTAAAGAAAAACAAAACCCTAAACCCTAGAACGGCGATATAGTATCTAGCCTCCTTTCTCCGAAAAACGACCGATTACCGAGATAGTCGGGATCGGCTTCGGGACAGCTTTTGAAACACGAAGGGGGCTAGCATCCCGATCGCTTGCAGAGGAGTTCGTCGCGTGGATACCAAGAGAGGGCGAAGCATACAAAGCAGCGCCTCCACAACGAACAATAAAAACATTGAGGTAATTTCTATCCAATCGGTTTTTCTAGTATGTGCAGATCCTGTTGGTGGATTTCCGTAGTTTTATTTTACTTTGTTTTTGCCTACGGATTCCAACACAGGATCCATTGATTTCGACACAACAGGATCCACATACACGTACACATTAGGATCTACCAACAAAAACATACCAGGACTCACGTTCTGACCTTCTGCTTCATCTTCGGCACATACCACACAACCGTCATCCTCTACGACTGCCTCTATGAATCCTGGGGCTTGGAAGCTACCTCCCAGTAATACCCGAAAGTTATCAACGCTGAGTGTAGATCAGTAAGTTCAATAAACAAAAAAGATATATACTTATCATTTATAAACTATAATTAAATATAATATATACTAACATTAATATGTACAGACTACATCCTTCTTCTAGAGCTACCATCCATCAACTGTCATGCAGGAACCGTTCACCAAGCCTTACCACAGTTGGTCTGAGGTCATGTCGGATATCCATGATATATAGTAGGGAGAGTTTCAAGTTAATGAATCCAATATATTAGTTGTTTTACTTTGTCTTAATTTTTTTACAAGTCAACCGAATTTATAATATTTTGAATCTTATACTCGTTATACTTATATTTATACATATATTATTTTCTAATCTATTGAATTTTCATTGAGTTTTCATAAAAGATACATATGAGACTTGACATTACCATCGCCGAGATGAGGTATGCATGGGAGTTTAATGTTAGTGACCGGAGGAGAGATTTGCTTGGTAATGCTCAGGCCGCAAGGAAGAGGCCTGTTTGGGTTCCAAAATATTCTGGGAGTAGATAATGAAGTATTGGGAGAGTCCTAAGTACAAAGTCTTTTATGAATGGAATAAAAGGAAAAAGAATGAAGGATGGGAGGTTGGGGAGCAGGGAAGCACACAAGTGGTCCTATCTTCTTCCAGATTATCAATTGAAGAAGGTAAGAACTTTTTGATTTCAGTACTTCATTATAATGTAATTAATAACCGTGTTATTGTTTTGAAGCAAACATACTTAACAGAGAGGTTATCCAAGAGCAAGTACTTGGGGAAGCTTCATAAGTATTAGAAAGGGGATAAGAAGGGGTAGTATGTGGATTTTCACTTAGAAGAGTTCTGGGTAAGTTAAGTGAAATTTATAACTTAAGTTTATATAATGTTTAATAACGTATAACTTTAAATTTTATAGAATATTTTATATCTAATTAATATTCATATTGTAGCCGAAATTTCACAAGGCCTGACAGAAGGTCGGGGAGAAGCTGTAGCCATGGGTGCTGCTATGCTCGATGAGCTCCAGCTGATGACCACTATAGCTTGATTACTAAGCCACGACCGGTTATATGGAGTTGGTTCAAAGGCAGCTCATCTCATAGCCGACAGCAGTCGGGCTGCAGCTGAATTGCCACCTTACTATTTAGACGCAGAGTAGAGGATCATGAGGAGGGTTGAGGCTGTTGTTTCCAGTGTCTGTGCTGCCTTTGACGAGTACATCGGGCGGTTTGTCGAGCAGAGTCACTTGCTGAACACCCCTATGCCACCAATGATGGACATCATTAGAGCTGTTATGATTATCGTTCTATCGACGACATTTTCATGAACGGTAGTAGTTGCGAGAACCTCAGACGTGAGGGTATCTTCCTCTATTCCCCCTCCACCCTCTATTCTCCCCTCCCCTTCCCCTTTCCCCCATGCCCACTAGTGATGTTAGAAATCTCGATGATGTTTGATACTTGTACATTTTATGTTTCTTTGATATTTTATGGATGTTTTACAGGTTTGACGTTTTATGTATGAACATGAGTTTATGAATATATACTGCTGCTGTTGTGCTTTTATGTCAGGGAGTTTCAGGTGCATTTTATAAATTATAAAAAAATCAATTTACTGACGGGATACCAACGCTAAGGCCATAGCAAACATTTTTTTAAAAATCAGTTACCGACAGAAGAAACTGTCGAAAGATGTCGTTTGTAAATTTACCGACAGCTTCATAACCGTCGATAAGTGTGTCGACTTCTTGTAGTGACGGAAGGCCATGGGGTGTCGGCAATGTTGGTATTTATTACCGGTGAAAGACTAACGTCGACTAGTGAAATCCAACGGAACAGTAAAATATTTGTCGGTAAGTTCGTCGGGAACAGGAATTACTGAAGGCGTTCCCTCGTAACAGTTATTAACAATGAAAACAGGCCGATTGTGACGTTGCCGTCGGTGCTCCATTGGGAACTACGTAATATCGATGGATTTTCGACAGCTATAACCATCAGTATATCTATTTTTTGTAGTGACAACTATTAAAGAATGATTAGATTGTCTTAATTGAAGGTTTGATAGATTAAATTACTGTTATTTTGGAATGTAAGTTTGTTTGAATCATGTTTAAGGATTTATTAAATTAGTAACATCTCAATACCAGTGAATGGGATATATGTGAGAAACTTTTATTTAATATTATATTGATTTACTAGAGCGACATATATGTTAAAACGGGAAAAATATTTTAAGACGATAGATAAAATAAAATAGAGGAAGTATAAAAAATATTTCAAATTTTATATGTTCTTAAAAGGTATAATGTCGCAAATGTAACAAATTAGTCAGACATGTGCGCAATGCGCGAAGATTTTGCTTATGATCCCATTGTATTTTTTTGAGTAATTTTAGTTAATTTTGAAGGTTATGGATTTATCTCGATATAGTATATTAAAAGTTTTGCGAAAATATCCTTAATCCCAAATGTTTAGACCTAAACATGATATGATCTTTAAATTTTATTTTCTGTCTTAATGACCCCTAAACAATTTACAACATTGATCTTCTTGCCATCAAATATTTAATTCCCGTAAAGTACCCTTAAGGTTAAATAAGCATCGTAAGCCATTCACTCCAAAAGATCTATTCTATCCTTTAAATCTTCATATTACCACACATTGGTCGGTGTTGTTTTTTTAATCCTATTGAAATGTCATAAATTGTTTAAAAATTTTAATGGTAAAAAATAAACTTTAAGAACTATATCATGTCAAGACTTAAACTGAAAACTCTTGAAACTAAATAGACCATTCTGCTTAAAAGTTTTCATAGTTTCTATTTTCATGATTGAGAATACATATAAGCATGATTTAAACAGTTTGATATTCAATTTTAATTTGATTGGATAGCATAAATGAAATGAGATAGTTTAAATTATAAACTAATTAAAACTCCAAAAGATGGAATTTAACAATATTGAGGATCTGACATTAAGCCTCTCATACCTACTAATTGATGTACCTGAGATGCATTTCATTAGAAGAGCCCAGAAAGACCTGTGCGGTCAGCCGAGGTAGACACCTGATCTACGGCCTTCAGACTCACTCCATCCAACCACTACCTTGAGTTGGAATGGAAGGTGCTAAAAAACTTGTACACTACGAGATTCGATAGAATGTCCAGATAGCTCATCACACCTAAACAAGAGCTGAGGGCAGCGCTACGGTGCCCTGGGGTGGGTAGGAGCGGGTTGAGTCCGTAAGTGTACAGGCCTTTCCCAATAAAGAGTTTATTCAAGGTAAGTGGTCGTTACTTTTGGTGGTCTTTCTTTTTGGCTGACTCGTGATGAGCTATACTAGAAAGAAAAAAAATCTCTTCTAGCACAAACCAGAGGAATAAAAGATGAGACGGACCGACCAAATAAATTAAGTCCGAAAGTTTGTTGATGAAGAAGGCTTAGAGTCTGCTTTGCCTTATGGTTATATAAGTAATTCTTTTTCGTTGAAGCTTTTCTTTTTTTGCTTTGTCATTCTCTTTTCACCAAATTCCTTGACTTCCAATGCTTTGTTCAACTTTGTTGCTTTGTGCTGTTGTTATTATTATTATTTATTATTATTATTATTATTATTATTGCTTGACCTTTATTTCTCTCATAAACATTTTAATTTTTACGACGTTTAAGAATAGTGATAGATTGATATTTTTACTAAGTTTTAAGCTTAATTTAATATTTATTTTAATTAAATTTTAGTATAAATTGAGAAAAATTAGAATAAAGAACCTCCTTTATACTTTTTTTTTTTTAAAATTGTAGGGCTCAAGCGAAGACAAGAAGAAGTTACAAAACAAAGACGCAAAAAAAGGAAAAGTCGATTTAGCCACATCTAGCGCGGGAAGGTTGCTGCCGTGGTTTAGTTTCCTCAAAGAATCAGCACCGGATCTACCCCAAATCGGCGCCGGATTCTATTAAATCCCCTTCTAGAAGGTTTCCGCAGTATCAAAGTGTGCCCAGGTTTGGTTCAAAATACACACAACACCTGGAGCCGTCACGCCTGCAGCTTCCTTATTTTTTATTATTTTTTTAAGAATTTCTTGTTTTAGTAATTTAGAAGTTTTAGTAATTTTTTCCCCAATTTTAGAAATTTCTTTTTAAGTTTGTAACATCTATTAAATAAAGGAACTTAGGATTTAATGTTCTATGAAATATTTTACACATATTTTACCAAAGATTCGAAAGATGAATTCAGTGGCGGCTCTCCAGACTTCTTCTAAACCCTTTTTTTCTATTTATTCGTTTAGCATGAGTAAATAAGTCTTTTGTGACTATTTTAAGGTCGAAACTTTAATAAATATGACTATTTCTAATTAAAAGTATTTTATCATTTATCTTGTTCTTAGTTAATTATTATTACTTGCTCTTAAGGCTTGCGATTTTCTAGCCAATATTGGCTAGAAAATAATGGGGAAGTACTAGATTTAATTGGATCAAGAAAATAAGAACACATCGTAAAATTGACTAAAGATAGCTTTAGTTTCTTAGTGTGGTTTCTTATAACTAGGAAGCAGAAGTTAGGGAAGGTCCATAGAGGTATGCGGTCGTATTTCTTAAAATCACGTAGAGATACGGTTGGTTTATTAGCGAGGCTAGAAGCTTTTCACCAAGAGATTGGGTCTAACTTATATTTTGAATTTCACCGTTAATCAGATCAAATGTTAATTTGGAATAAATAAACCATAGACATAAAAGGAGTAGACTGGACAATTTTCTTTTATCGTAGTTTTCATTAGTTTTTAATCATTAGATACAAATCAATCAACTTTATTTTTTGTTTAAGTCTGGTTATAAGTAGGCGATTTTTTTAGTTAGATAGCAATTCTCGTGAGACAATCTTTACTCACTACTTTATTACTTGCTAGATTTTTATACACTTACAAATTTCACACCAAATAAAAAACCTCCTTTTTTTTCAAACTAAAAATTGATCCAAATAAACTTAGTTTACCAGTTTGTAGCTTTGTCATTCTCCTTCCCGCAAATTCCTTGGTTTCCAATCCTTTGTTCAGCTTTGTTGTTTTTGTATAATGTTGGTCTTTGTGCTGTTATTGTTAACTTTTTTTGTTTTTTTTTTTATGCTGCTTTGTGTTTCATCTTCTCTCATAAATATTTTAACTTTCACGAAATTTAAAATAAAAAAATTACTTTTTTTTCAAATTAAAAAGTAAAATTAAATCTTAAGTTCTAGTTTTAGCTGCTTAAAAATAGTTATTTTGTTAATAGGTCAGGATGGAGATTTTGTTGAATAAAGGTAGGGTTTTTTTTTATCTTGGAAAAACATATACTTTTGGTAAATGTGGAATCTGGAAGGTTTGAGAAGCTGTAAAGAATAGTATAGTAACCATGAGCTTGGGACACTTGATAACTGTATTGCAAATGTCAATGTAAAATTACAAGTTCGGTCCCTATACATGGTGCCCTATAGAAAGAGCTCTGGGTCATGTCATAACTCCGAATGTGAGCAAAACTCAGCAGGTTATCCTAAGTTGAGTCTAGATCAGTCATAATCGTGTACCCCCGATTACCGGACACTTCTCAGAGGTAACCCAAAAAAAAAAAAAAAAGAAACCAAAGAGTGTAATAGTTGAGTACGGTATTTTATTAGATGAATCAGATTATATTGGAGTAATAGGCTTGGGTATTGGTGTTTATTTATTTACTTTTGAAAATGTAGGTGTGTTTTTAGTTTTGCAACATTTAATATCTGATGAGTGAAGGTCAATGAAACTTTCAAATGTAATAGGAAACTAAAGGCATTCACAAAGAACGTACGGGAACATAAAAAGAGGCATACGAAAATTTTCAAAATTTTATCCCCACTTTCTCTCTCTAGCAACTTTTTCTCTTCACTCTCTCTACTTGTCAACAACTTCAAACGAAGATATGCGCAAATCCAACCACTAAAAACCGAATAAAAATTTAATACGTCTAACAATAATTAACAAACACACAAATAAGAAAAATAGGACATGCGCCCAGCCAGGCGCAGGTAATACTATATTTACGCCCCTCCAAGCTTCAAAATGGACTATCCTGCTGCGCCTGGGGGAGCTTCCAAATTCAATCTTCATGCATTTTTTTTTTTTTTTTCATGCTTAGCTTTCCATCTTCATGCAAAATTTTTTTCTCATGTAGAGCTTCAAAATTCAAATCTTTATATAATTTTTTTTTTTCATGCAAACTTAACCAAAAACATGCAAAGTTTGTATTTTTAAAATTATTAATGTTATTTATGTTGTTATATTAATTATTTTAAATACATTCTGGTTTGCGTCCAACCGAATTTTTGTCTTATTTTTCCTCTTTTATAGATCATAAATATTATTTATGTTTTAATATTAATTGATTTAATATATTTTATACCACTGTGTGAGTTATTATAACAGTATACAAAACCCTAAACCCACTTATGTATTATTATTATTATGTTAAACCCTTGACTCCCTTAAGTGGGTTTAGGTTTAACATAATAATAACACTTAACAACATGTTAAAATTAAATAATTCATAAATATTGTTAACATTAACAAATATGATTAATATATCAATCTAAATAAAATACGAATTATATAATTAAAATTAAATAATTAAATATGAATTAAACAAATTAAATGATAACATATACATATGTATTAATATACATAACTCACATAATAATATTAAATTAGGAAAAAAAAACATAATTAATTTGAGTTATTATGTGAGTTGTTATTATTATTATTATTCATGCATGTGTTTGTTTTTTGTTAATAATAAACATTATAAAAAAGTAACAAAATGGTATAAAATATATTAGAAACAATTAATATAAACAATATAAACAATATTCACGATTTAAAAAAAGAAGAAAAATAGGACAAAAGCTTGGGCGCGAACCAAAATATATTTAAAACAATTAATATAACAACATAATAACATTAATAATTTTTTAAAAAAGCTTTGCATGTTTTTGGTTGATTTTGCATGAGTACCCAAAAAAAAAAAAATGTGTATGAAGATTTGAAGTTTGAAGCTTGGAGTGGCACAAGGAATAGACTTCCAGCGCTTTAAGGGCAGAAGGGGGGGGAGGGAAGGGGGGTCCTTGGAGATGTGAATTGCTGCGTCTTGCTAGGCGCAACTAGGGACGGAACCAGAACAACATGGTTGGAGGGTTGGAGGAAAAAAAAAATTTTGCCAGAATTTCGTTTATAAAATTATGCATTCCATGTACAAAAGACATTCAAACAATTAGAAATTTACATATGATAAAGCAAAAGAATAGGTAATCGCCCATTACCAATGAGGAGTGATCACCCATCATTCACGAGAAATGATTACCCATCACTCACGGGATAAGCATTAAAATTCTAAATTTACATATAATATAACAAAAGAATAGGTAATCGCCCATTACCAATGAGGAGTGATCACCCATCACTCACGGGATAAATACCTCTATCAAAGCTGAGAATCTTGATCAAAATCTTGAGATAACAGATGAAATGAGCACGATCAGAAGACGAAATCCAATATGACCTGCAATTGATTTAGAACAATTAGAAGATTAATATGAAAACAAATAACATTCATACAAATATTAAGAATGAAAAAGAAATCATTACTGAAAAATGATCTAAAATAGAGTTTTACATGTGAACGAAATGATTAAGATGGCAATTTTATTCTTCGAGTTTGCATATTCTGAAACCGCTGCAAAACTCTATTTTATTCTTCAAACTCTATCCCTACCCGAGGTTTTTTCCCATGATCTTCATTATTAACATTTCCTTTATTAGCTGATTTTTTTTCAACCGGTTTAGGATCCTTCTTCCACTTTCCAAAATATTTCTCCATAATAAAATCCTATATAATATTCAAATATTTTAAATTCACAATTCAACACATTTCATTTATAACATAATAATTAATTAGAACATAAATTACATAACAATCATATTTTTACCAAAAAATCCTAGAATTTTTTTCACTAACAAAATCAAAATTTTAACACTCAAAAATCTATTTACCGAAATAAAAAATATTTCTACATAAATTAATCTAGAAAACTTACTTTTTTTTTCTTCAAAGTTTGAAGAACAGAGATTTAGAGAAGCGAAGCCGCCGTGCACTGCTGCCGCCGCGCCGCCATTCGTCTCCTTCCTTCCAGCCTGATCGCTGCCACTGCCAGCCTGTCGCTGCCGCGCCGACGCTGCTACTACCTGTCTCAGCGGGCTGTGGCTCCGCCGCCGTCGACACGACACCACCCGCGCTGCGCCACTGTCTTGCTTGCATTGCGCCTCCGCCAAGCTCAGAGATTTAGAGTCCGACTGAGGAAGAGGGTTTTAGTTTTCGCGGAGGGGGAGCCGGAGAGGAGCAGATCGAAGAGAGAGAAAGCTGCACTTTTTTTTTTTTTGTTTCTGCTGGCAGCCCTCAGCTGCTGAGGGTTTACAGGCTTTTTTTTTAATAAATCAGTCCCCTAAGTTTGGGGGGGAGGGGGGAGGGGGGGCTAAATTGAAGAAAAAACTGGGGGGGCTTAAATGTAAAAAACCTAAAATTAAAAAAAAAAAAAAAAAATTTTGCCAGGGGACCTCGAGCCCCCCTTGTAGTTCAGTTCCTGGCCGCAAGTAAGACATTCCTATCTTGGCCCGACTATTTCCAATACATTTCAACCTTTTACACATTTTTATGTGATTTTTACGTCAAAATCGATGTTTTCCTGCACAAAATTTTCCATATTTATCTTAAAAAACTGAAGTTAATTTTTAGAGAGAAGGGAGTTAGAGAGAGAAAGTGTTTGGGGAAAAGAAATTTTTGAAAATTTTCACGCGTTTCCTTTAGTTTCTCGTACATCCCTTATTGATGCCCGGAAACTAATATTTTATCTCTTAAATTTTCAAAATTTAAATAAAAACTACACCAAGAGATCTTCTTATTTAAATGTAGCCTTGTTAAACCTTAAAGAGTAATTGAAAATTTTAGTCCTATAATTATCTATCCAATTTTAACATGATCTTATATCTTTTATTTTATTCTTTTTAGTCGAACAACTATTTATCTCTTCCAAACATAGTCCTACATATCTTTTACTCATTTTAGTCCGACAACTATTTATCTTTGATATTTTTGTCTGGTGGCCAAAAATAATTTTTTTGGATAAATTTCAAATTGGTCTCTCAAAACATGTTCTTGTGACAATTGGGGATATCGAATTATACAGTTCTCTAAAAAATCTTTCAAAATGTAAAAACATATCATATCAAGTTCCTGACCTAAGTAGTATAAAGTAACCCTATAACCATTTTTTATAAGGATTTTTATAAGGAAACTTACTGTAGACAATAAAATTTTTATTTTATTTATTATTCAAAGAATAAAATAAAATAAATATTTTTAGTCTTTTTTATTTAAATTAAATTAACAAAATAGGTCTTTTAGATTATGAAAGTTGGGTCATGTGATTGGACGATCAAAATTGCAAGATTTGGAATTATTTAAATAATATCCAATTTCGTTTAAACAAAACCCAATAAATAGAAGACATACTTTTGAGTCCCAATTAAATTAAGCCCAAAGTCATTTTAAATTAAATCTATTAAATGATGCGTTAAATTCATTATGCCTCACCAAATAAGAAAATGGGCCAACTCAATGCCGAAGATGAATCTCTTTGTGGCTAAGCAACCCAAAGCTTCATCTCCACCTAGAAATAAGGGTCCGCCCAAAAGTTGAAAGATCATTAAAAAAAAAGGATCATTCAGAAGGAGATTCAGAAGAAGGTATTCATAAGAAACTCAAGCTTTAAACAAGTAAAAGCTTCCCATAGGCTCTTGAACCATGGTTTTCTTCACGTTCTCCATCCGAAAGAGTGAAGAAAGCTCCAAAGACTTTGCGATAAGAGATCAAGCTTCCAAACTCTCGAGTACATCAACATAGTACCTCTGACTCGACATCAAGCTTACAAGACACTGAGTTAAAAATCAAAGTTTCATAGACTCGATATCACGCTTCCAAGCCGTAGAGTTTACATTTGAATTTCATCTAATTTGAGATAAAACACTCAAGCCCTCGATTCAAAAAGTTCATCTGATTCAATATCAGGCTTCCAAGCCCTCGATTCAAAAAAGTTCATCCGATTCGAGATTAAGCTTTCAAATCTCAAACTCACAACAAAGTTCATGTAATTCGAGACAAGCTTTCAGGCCCTCGGGTTCAAAACCAAAGTTCATCCAATCCGAGATCAAGTTTTCCAAGCACTCGAGTCAATATTTTACTAAAGGGAAGAATAGGAGAATTCTTTTACAAATTAGAAACTTCTATAGAGATTGTTGTAACTACTTCAAATAATAAATAAATCATTTTGATGCTATTTTTCTTATCTTTTAATTTACATACTTAAGATTTTATTGCGTACATTGCAATTCAAAATCATCAATTGACACAAGGTTCTATTTTGAGGGACCAATTCGAAATATAATCATTAAGTTTATAATCAATCATGTGGTCGGTAATCGGTTACCGATTAACTGACTATTTCGATATTCTTAGCAAATAAAAATTTTTTGATCTGTTATCATTTCAGAACCAGTAGATGGTCTAATTATCCTATCATATTCAATAACAACTAATGGTCAAATATCCATATTGTTACCGTTCCTAATTTAAGAGGTATGAAGGCAATGAATTTGCAATTTTTCATTATAAAGTTTAGGTTTACATTTAGGCACAAAGTGGTCTAAATGAGATTGAGAATTTGGAGGTTGACCATTTAAATTCTCACATAAGTGAGGTGATGGACTTGATTGATACGTGTTTTTACATTTTGAACCTCTCGAACCAGTCGTCTTGAGGGGGAATTAGTGCTTTACCTGCCTTTTCCTATACCTACGTATTTAGTTGGGCAGCTTCCTTTGTCTGCAGCTACAACTGGCTTTGCTCCATCTCTTCCCGGATAGGTGAAATCCTTGTTTTGGGTAAATACTTCACCATAGTCTAAATCCATCCCATTGGCACCCAAGATATCAAGAACTAAGCTTATATCTTAAGCTAGCACCGAACCCTTCCCCACCCCCTTCCATAATATAAAGAGTTTACAAACATAATGAGGGTGCTGGGGATGATTTTTTAGAGAACTTTAAATTTTGGTATTCTCAATTGATACAATGTAATATCTTGAGGACCAATTTTAAATTTATTCAAAATATTGTTGGTGGCCGTGGGATTAAAAATATCAAAGATATATAAATGTCGGATAAATTGAGTTAAAAAAAATATTGGACTAGATTTGGAAAAGAGATAAATAGTTGTTTAGCCAAAATGAGTAAAATAAAAATATATAGAATTAAGTTAAGATTAGTTATATTCATTGGACTAATAAATTTACCAATTATTCAACTTTAGAAATGGTAAAATTTCAAAATATCACTGACACCCTTTTATTTTACATCTCCACCAAAAAAAGGTTTGCTCTTTACTAAGAATTTACAAAAAATGAAAGAAAACAAATGCCTCATCATGGAAGAAGTAGGCAAAGCTATTTGGCAATGAAGTGACGTTTTATGTTACGCCGATGCGCATATTGCAAAGTGCACTTAGCAAAAAGAAAAAAAGTTATCCCAATCGTAGCAAAAACAAGTTGCACACGTGTATACACGCGTGAAATGTTCCATAAGTTATATATTAACATTTCATGAAAATATTAAAAAAGTTCCATGGAAATAGTATGCATGTTCCATGGGATTTTCCTACTTTTGGTCCGGATTACAATGCTTTTTCATATAACATGCATTATATTTTCATGGGAATATAATTTTTTACTCTGCAATAAGAATTTATCCCATTTTAACCAAAAAAAAAAAAAAAAAGAATTGATGTTCCATGTTCTTTTTTTTTTTAGGGAATGATGTTTCATGGTTTATATATTAATATTTCATGAAAATATAATGCATATGTTCCATGAATCATGTATTAATATTTCAGGAGAAATATAATGTTTATTGTGATGAGGTTTCATAAAAAAATAATTAATGTTTCCACGTCTCTATTACCGATACATGAAAATATTATTGATATTGAATGGCCTATGCGTTAATGTTCCATGAGAATATAATGCATGTTTCATGAGTTTGTGTTAATGTTCCACAGAAAAGTATTAATATTTCCTGGGTTATATGTTAATGCTTAATGAGATTATACTGCATGTTTCGTTAGTTGTATGTGAGTTTCCATGAGTTTTGTGTTAAGTTTGTTTTGTTGTAATGATGTTCCATATATTATATGTTAGGTGGAACCAATAACATATAAGTTTTTCACCTACGACTTAATATTTAATGGACGGTTACTTTATGTATATATGAACCTATAGTTATATTCCAATAGAATATTAACGATTGAAATATGAAATTACAATTATATTTCCATGACACGTTAGTAATTGAAATATGAAACTCCGTAACTCTTGTGACATATAACTTTAACAAACAGAAAAAATATTAATTACACAAGAAAAACAATTCTTCCTCATCTTCTCCAACAACGATATTTCCAAAATTTTTCATAGATTTACCTTACAATGCAGTGAATAAGATGAAAATATCAAATAATATGAAAACAAAGCTGCTATTGTTATTATGGAACTAATGCAAGTGAATTATGTAATTACAGTTATATTCTCATGGAACATTAGCAATGTAAATAAGGAACTCCTAACTCTGGTGATATATATAACTTTAACAACCAGTAAAAACATCAATTATAGAGGAAAAACTGATTACTCCTTCTCATCTTCTCCAGTAATGATTTTCCAATTATATGTTCTCCATAGATTTATCTTACACAATACACTAAATAAAATAAAAAATATATATAAAAAATGAAAACAACCATTATGTTCTTCTCATCTCTTTAAAAAATAATTTCTCCATATTCCTCCATGGGTTACGAATTTGTCAGACAACAAGAAGAAATACTGCCATCGATCAGCGAGAGAACAATAATAAAACAAAGACGTCGGTAGTTTGATTAGAGATTTTTAAGGAATCCTATCAAGAAGAAGATGAGTAACGAAGAAAAAAAAAAAAGAAGGAGACGAAATTGAAGGAGGAAACGACATTGAAGGGGGAAACAAGGTAATAGAAGAACCCTAATAATTTCCAACTTAAATAGGACGGTGTTGTTTCAGCACTCAAAGTGCACCGTGTAAAGTGCACTAAGTGAAAGGTATAATTTGCAAGCAATGAAGATTGAAGCCACAACTTTGACAAAAATAGTCATTCAGAACCTCAAAATTAGTTGTAAGAAGGCGGATGCTTAATCAGTGGTCCCATTGACATCTTCGTGTATTTTAGCTTATTTTGAAAGCTGTGTTTATCTGTTAGGCTTTGTAGAATAAACAATTTTATGCCCTTGTTATAATGATTTAATGAGTATAAAAATAATTTAAACAATTACATATAATTTTGCACAAAATAAATAGCAAGGTTTTAGATTTTAAGCTTATTGGAAGGCATATTTAAATGGACATAAGTCCAGTCCGAAAGGTAAAATATCACAATGTTTAACAAACAAAATAAATTCAAGTTCGTGCAATTGTTTATAAAAATATCTTGGAGCATGCTTCCGTTTCAGTTTGGAGTAGCTTTGTCATTTGCCTTTCACTAATGTTTTTTTTATTTGCAATGCTTTCTTTTGGTTTTCATAATCTTTGTGTTGCTGCTCTTTTTGTCGCTACTGATTTATTACACCGCTTTCTATTTACTTGTTGCATCTTTTCAGTTCAACAAAATAATAACTAACACTGGATGGCCTAACTGATGAAAACTTTCATCTTATTGTAAATTGAGCGATTGTAACTTCACCAAGTATTGTATTATTCTGCTGCAAGAACATATCTCATGCTTCTTTTGCCATCTAAAAGTCTTATTCTACGAAAACCAGAGAGAAAATTATCTTAGCGTGCATAGAATATATCTTGAATTCTAAAACATGATTAGAGGATATTAAGTTGCTACCCTTATTGTTAGGGAAAAAAAATGTGTCCCAGGTGCATAAACAAAAGTTTAAAACACTACATGAACTTCTAAAAGCTATCAATTTTTTTTTTTCTTAAAGAGACTGTCTATCAGAAACATCATAGTTGCAAGTCACTAATTTGTTTAGCAACGCCTCAAAAGGGGTACCTTGGAATTCTTTGAGTTCCTAGAATAAGTAAGAGCAATTTAATTAAAGAATTTCATGCACATGAAAACAATTGAGTGTATAAGCAAAATTAGGCATTTTTTTAAGTGTGACCTTCGTCATATTTCAATTATCAAAGACCACAAAAATGCAAAAATTCTAATCAACAAACATCTTCAATTTTCTCTTCTGGTTTCATAGCTTCCAAAAGCTTCAGTGAATATGCTTTCTCACCTTGCAAGCAGGGACGGAACCACGTTGAAGCAGCCCACCCAGAAATTTTTTTTTTTTTTTTAATTTTATATTTTTTGCATTTAAGCCCCCTCAAAAATTTTTTTTTCTGTTTAGCCCCCACAAAATTTGTAATGTTTATCCCGTGAGTGATGGGTGATCATTCTTCATTGGTAATGGACGATTACCTATTCTTTTGCTATATTATATGTGAATTTGGAATTGTTTGAGTTTTTTTTGTACATAGAATATATCATTTTATAGACGAAATTCTGGCAAAATTTTTTTTCCTCCAGCCCCCCCAATCATATTGTTCTGGTTCCGTCCCTGCTTGCAAGTAACCAGGTAAAACAAAATAAAGGAAGAAACCCATCAAGCTTATTCCGTTTTATCTGTGTAAATAAGAAGTCATATATTCTAGAGACAAAACTAATGAACATCATTGGATAAACTGTAGTCAATTGAGACGTCTTGCAAAGGTCAAACTTTCTTCACAAAATGAAGAAAATAGACAATAAAATAAAATAAAAGCATGACAGTTTTGAGAACAATACTGGATTAAGAAAAGAATAATATGCTCTTAATAAGTAAAAGTAGGTAATTTGTAAGCTACCCAAAAAGAGAAAGGGAAAGGTGCAAGTATATCTTTCAAAAAATAAAAATAAAAAAATGAAAAAATGAACAATACCTTACTTGGACAAATGAATCATGCATCTTCGGCGCTTCTACAGTTCAACCTACATCTTCGAATCATCATCATCATCATCCACACATTCCTCTGCAATATTTTTTTAGAAACAAAGTGAGAAGGATGCTCAACTTTAATCAAATTCTCAGCTCTAATTAATTAAATCCTAGGTGTTAAAAACATTTGAGTAGTCTCAATGTATAAATGATCCATGCATGTTGTAAAATTTTCCAACCATCCGAGCTCAGAAAGTCCCAAACCACCCCTAGCTCGTAAAAACCACAATGGAGCTCATAAGGCAACATTACTACAAAACAAAACCACAATGACACACAGATCATTGTGAAAGCTCAATTACTAATCCATCCTCCCAAAGGAATACCTACAATAAACATCTATCTAGCACTTTCAAAGAATTGATAAATATTTAGTCAAGACTAAAGTTAATTAAAAGAAATTATCTAAACGTATAGAGGAGAAGAAAATATGTACTCCATTACCACTCAAATTTCTCATTAGTGAAAACTTCTTTCTACCGTCTCCCCATAGTCTAACCATATCAAGAAGCACAAAGAAGGTGGACCACCATGGGAGATATAGAACATTTGGGGCTTACTTAATGAATGATATCTTTTGGAGTCATAGAACTCAAGGAGAAACTAGTAACCTTTCCTTCTTCTTCACCATTATCATCCGATACTTCTTCTTGTCTAGACATGACATGAGCAGATATTGCTAAGCCATAGTAGAGAAATATTATCAGTAAAATTTTATGGTGGGGAAGACAATATCAAATTCAATTAATAATGCAAATAAAAAATGGATTAAATACATAAAAGAATGAGAACATGAACATTGTTTTAAGAAAGGTAAAAAAATTTTACAATAAAAAATTAATATTATTATAGGTAATACTAGAAATTGTATAGAGATATAAGAATGTCATAAGAATATTGGAGGGAATTGTAATCATAGAAAGGCGAAAATTTTAGGTTCATAGAATTTTGTAAGAATAAAAAATGTGCATTTCTAATAAATTGGTTCAGAAACTGAGAGAGAGAGAGAGAGAGAGAGAGAGAGAGAGAGAGAGAGAGAGAGAGAGAAGGGGTTAAATAAAATTTGCAATAACGGTATAGTATTCAGTAGAAGTACTGGGGTATAAGAAAATTAAAAGAGAAGTATATTTTTTTATATGCTAATAGAGACGTTAAAAGATATTTAAAAAATTTCTTTGATAAAAAAGTGATAAAAGATCATTTCTGCATATCTGCATATATAAGTTCCAAAAAAAAAATTTGGTATAAGCAATGCCCAAAGTTTCATGATACAAAAGAAGAATAGCAGATCAAGTCAAGTGATAGAATCACTCAAAAAGAAAAATATTCTAAGTTATAAAATAAAAGTACTCAAGATAAATGAACATTCAAATCTTGCTGGGAAGTTTAGGATCCAAACAGTACTACTTGGATTGGTTTTAAATATGAAAACCTTTTCATACTTTTATTTTAAATAATTTACCTTTTACGAATTTAAAAAAAAAATGCACTTCTTTCTAAACTTAAAATCAATTCAGGTAGAGCTTTAAGCCTGTAGCTAAAGATCCATACCATAATAATGTAGTTAACATGAATTATGAAAGCAAAATTCTCATTTCTATAATAAAGAAGATGAAAGATTTCAGAAAAGGTCCATTTTTTAAATACAAACCATAGCATATGTTTATAATGTATTAGGAAAGAAAAAGCAGTAAGCAAACATAATTCAACCGTGTTTCGTTTTGCCAATTCCATTAATTAATGTTTCCCTCCGATTCTATTCAATTTAACTAGGAGTGATGCAGGAGAGACCTCCTTTCCGTTAACTTAGACAGAGAATCTAATATCTAATCCCAATTTTCATATAGAGGTAAATATTTAAATGTTATCACCAGTAAACTTTCAGAAAAAATTTCTTAGTATATCTTATAGAAATATCAACATTCATATCATTGCACATGGATAAAGAAACAAAATTTCCTCCACAGTTGACTCGGTACATCTTCTGAGTCAGTACACATTAATTATAAACATATCTTCTTCAGTTCACATGTAGGGTCTTCGAAAATGTTCCCCTTCAGAAACAAAGCAGTAGCTAGGCAATAAATTAAAAAAAGAAAGAAAGAAAGAAGAAATGCTCCTCGAAGAGCATCGAATGCCTACAACCTATAAGAACAAAAGATGAAATTTATAATTACAACCAGAAAGATGTCCTTCGTCAACCATTGCTCTAAGACCTAACCAGAAATCTCAATTAATAGGATAAGACTCCTTCACTTCCTCCTTGAGAAGGTAACTGCTAAGCCCCCGCCGATCTTTTACGATTTAAGAACTATATATATTATAGGCCAATTCGGCCTGTGTTCAAACATTTTTTTCTCTTTTTCTTTCAGTCCATGTTCTTAATTTCTTGTGATCGAGTTTGACTGAGTCTCACAACTAAAAAAGATGATTTTTTTTTTCAAATTCAAGATGCCGGGCGGGCCGGGCTAATAAATAACCCAATCTTCTTGAGTCTTCCCAGGTGACTTGACTGTTGCTCCTTTTGAAAGAGTCTTTCAGATATCAAGCTGTTTTGTTTTGAACGATCTCCAGTATAACTCTTCTCAACAGTGGTATCAGAACTTTAGGCTCTTCCCAACAGCAGTATCAGAGCCAGAAGGAAATTTGATCTTTCTAGTGTCTGGTGTTTGTTGCATTCCTCCTGCGATGTAGACGTCATCCGAAACCTCCTAAGTTGCTTTCCAGACTCATGGGAACTGTTGAATTCCGTGAATGGCACAGGTCACTATTATTGCTTTTAGTTTCCTTTCATTTAAAGCTTATTTTCTGGATATATACATATTTTGCTGCTTGTATATCTGATTACGGACCAAATTTTCGTGATTTCTGTTTTTTTTTAAAAACCAAAACCAAAGCCTGGCTTAAGTTCAATTGAGACTCCAAGTATCTGTGCCTTGGTGTTTTTCCTTGTTTGATTGCAAAATTTTTTTCTTTTATTGTCCGTGATTATTGAGATTGTTTTATTGTCTGTTTGGGGACTGTTGCTCAGCTGTGATTATTTATACTGTTTCTCTATGGATCATCTGCTTTGTGGCTGTTGCTCAGTCTTTTGCTATTTGATTCATCTATTGTATGTTTATTATCTGTTTTTGCCTGTTTTTCTAGCTGTATTGTTTTTCCAGGTTGTTTTTGTGACAAAACTTTTTCTTAAATCTTTTATTTCTCACACATTACTCACATTTGCCACTATTTAACATGTCAGTTCCAAAACTTGAAACAAACAAGTTCGGCAAATCTGATTTTTTAATGTGGCGCAGAAAAATGAAAGTTTTTTTAGTCTAAAAATAAAATTACACCCGCTATTTGTACTCTTGACAAGTATCCGGAATCTTGGACAGGAGAAATACTAGATGAAAAACTTGGTGATGCACATAGTTCTCTCACCTTATATTTGAAAGATATTTTTTTACGAGAAACAAATGAAACAGACAATGCTTTTGAAATCTGGACAAAACTTGAAAAACTTTATTTGGGAAAGTCTTTATCAAACAAAATCTATTTAAAAGAACAACTCTTTGGCTTCAAAATTTGCAGATCAAAATTCTTTTTGAAAACAGGGATGATTTAAACAAAATTGTTTTAGAACTCCAAAATATTGGAGAAAACATTGTTGTTATTTTCTTGAATGCTTAGCCTGAATCATTTAATGATATGAAATATGCTTTCAAGTATGGCAGAGATAACTTGACTCTTTTCTGATGTGAAAAATGCTTTAAAATCAAAAGATTTAGATTTGTGAAAAGAAAATAAAACAAACGGAGATAATTTTTTCATGAGAGGGAGAATTGACCGGAGAGAACCTTCTAATCACTTCTCGAGATAAGAATAGAGTGACGTATTTTTATTGTGGCAAAGATGGTCATATGAAAAACAAATGTTTTAAATGAATCAAAGATGAAAAATTACGTAAACAAGGTAATGAGAAGGATAAAATTGGCAAAACGCACGATTTTGTATTAGATGGTAATTCCATACTTTCTGAAGTTTTATGTGTTTCTCATTCCCCATCTACCTCTGATAAGTGGATTCTTGATTCTTGTTGCACGTTTAATATGACACCCAATAAGGATTGGTTTTCTGATTTTCAACCCCTTGATCATAAAAAAGTTTTTATGGAAAACAATCAGGTTTGTGATGTCAAGGAAATTGGAAATGTTTTTTTTATCAAAATGCATGATGATATGACTAGAAAATTGACAAAGGTGAGGTATGCGCCTGATCTTAGGTGGAATTTAATCTCCTTTGGTATTTTTGACACAAATGGATTTTCTTATAAATCTAAAACTGAGATTTTACGTGTTTGTAAAGGATCTCTATTCATGCTCAAAGGTTTTAAGAAAGATGGTTCGTACACCTTACTTGGAAAAACTGTTTGTGAATCATCTGCTAAAACTGTTTTTGAAAAAACCATGTTGTGGCATCATCAGATTGGCTACATTAGTGAAAAAGGTTTGTATTATTTACACTAACAAAATCTTTTAAACGATGATGAAATCACTTCTTTAGATTTTTGTGATCATTGTGTTCTTGGCAAACAACATAAACTCAGTTTTTCTGCAGGCACACAGAAATCTACTGCTGTTCTTGATTATGTACACTGTGATTTTTGGGTTCTGAAAAGGTACCCACTTTTGGTGGCAATGTTCTTTCCTTAATATTGTTGATGATTTCTCTCGGCATGTTTGGGTGTTTCTTTTGAAAATCAAAGATCAAACTTTTCAAAAGTTTAATGAATTGAAACGTTTTTCCAAAAATCGAACCGGAAATAAGCTAAAGGTTTTAAGAACAGATATCGGTTTGGAATTTTGTAACAAGAAATTTCATGATTTGTGTGCTTTACATGGTATTGTTCATTATAGAACCGTTAGGCATAACCCACAAAAAAACAGAGTAGCTGAGAGGATGAACCGAACCATTATGGATAAAGTTAGGTGTCTTTTGGTATCATCTGGGGTTCCTAATCCTTTTGGGAGAGAGGTTGTTAATACAGCAGTTTACCATATAAATAGGTCTCCTTCCACAGTCATAAACTTTAAGACTCCCATAGAATTATGATCAGGCCAACCACCAAACCTTTCGAACCTTAGAGTATTTGGGTGTGCCGCTTTTGCACATCAAAGAGAAGGGAAGTTAGACCCTAGGTCTAAGAAGGGAGTGTTTATAGGCTATCCTAGTGGGGTGAAGGGTTATAGAATGTGGCTTAGAGGTGAACTTGGTGCAAGGGTAGTCGTGAGTAGAGACGTAGTCTTTAACAAACTAGACATGCCCTGTCTTAGAACTGAAACTAAACCCGAGAGTTCTTCTGGCATACCCGTTATTGAGAACATTCCTGTGGAGGTGGAGGTCACCTCCGAACCTTCTCATGTTCACATACTAGAACCCAAGCTAGAACATGAAACCAATGAGGAGTCTAATAACCCAACTAGTGTTCCTAAACACGATGAACCTAATTTAGGTAATTCTCATAATGATAAGGGTCATCCAGAAGCACAAGCACAAGTCCTTAGAGATTACAAACTATCAAGGGATAGATTTAGAGGAGTGATAAGGGAACCTTCTAGGTATGGTTATTCATATATTGTTTCTTATGTTTTTGCTGCTGCATCTTTTATTGAAGCAAAATAACCTGTTTGTTTTTCTGATATTTTAGAGAGTCCTAATCACTTTTTATAGATACATGCTATGGTTGAAGAAATGTCTTCTTTGCATTAGAAAAAAACTTGGGTACTTGTGTCTAAACTACCTAAACAAAAATTAATTGATTGTAAATGGATTTTAAAAGTTAAAGAACCTGAATCTGTTAATGAACCTCCAAGGTTCAAGACTAGATTAGTTGCAAAAGGTTTTTCTCAAATTGAAGGTATTGATTTTAATGAGATCTTTTCTCCTGTTGTTAAGTATAAAACTATTATAATTATGCTTGCTATTGTTGCCTTCTTTGATCTTGAGCTTGCACAGTTGGATGTTAAAACTGTCTTTTTGCATGGTTAACTTGATGAAACCATTTACATGCGCCAACCACCTGGTTTTGAAGTGAAAGGTAAGAAGCATATGGCTTGTCCATTGAACAAGTCCTTGTATGGACTTAAGCAATCACCTACACAGTGGTATAAAAGGTTTAACTCTTTTATGCTTAAAATTAGTTTTGTTAAAAGTAATTATGATAATTGCTTGTATTTTTCTGGTGATACTGTTGATAATGCCATTTATCTGCTTTTTTATGTTGGTGATATGTTTATAGCCTGCAAGCATGTAGATAAGATTTTGCACTTGAAATCTTTGTTGAAATCAGAGTTTGAGATGAAGCATCTTGGATCTGCCTCTAGAATTTTAGGCATGACATTGATAGGGTTAGGGCTGACCGTTATTTGTTTATATCCTAGAAGCCTTGCAGAAAATTGTTTCAAAATTTTCTATGCATTTGTGTAAGCCTGTTTGTACCCCTCTTGCAAGTCATTTTCAGCTTTCTTCTAAAACTTGTCCCAAAACTGAAAATGAGAAGAAAGATATGGCAAACATCCCTTATAGAATGGCTAAAGGATCTATCATATATTCCATGATTTCCACCTGTCCTGATATTGCTTATTCCATAAGTCTTTTGAGTCGTTTTATGTCTAATCCAGGTAGGGATCATTGGGCCGCTCTTAAGTGACTATTGAGGTAATTAATAAGATTATTGATAGAGGCTTGCATTATCATAAATGGTCTGAACATTTTAAGTTGGTTGGTTATGTTGACTCTGATTTTGCAAGTGATAGAGAAGGTAGAAAGTCTACCACTTCTTATTTCTTCAGCTTTGTAGATAACTGTGTTTCTTGGAAATAACAGATGTAGCCTGTAGCCGCTCTTTCGACTACAGGGGCTGAATATATTGCTGCCGCAGAGGCAATTAAAAAAGCCATTTGGCTTCAGGAGCTTTTATCTGAACTGCATCTATTACATTCTAAAGCATTCATATTTACTAATAGTTAGAGTTGTGTTCATTTGTGTAAAAATCCTGTTTATCATGAAAGGACTAAACATATAGATATTAAGTATCATTTTATTTGTGAAAAGATTTCAAATGGTATTATTAATACGGACAAAAATAGTACTAAAGATAATCCTGTTGATTTTGGTACTAAAGTGGTGACAACCGACAAGTTTTTTTTATATAGAGACCTTCTACATATTGATGCAGGTTGATTGCCTTAGCTGGGAAGTTGACAAAAATGTGTTCAAGGTAGAGCTTGTAGGCCAAATGGGCATGTGTTCACACATTTTTTTCTCTTTTCCTTTCATCCCATGTTCTTAATTCCCTGTGATGAGTTGGACTGAGCCTCAAATAGGATGAGTTTTTTTTTCAAATCCAAGATACCGGGCTGGTAAACAGCCCAATCTTCTTGAGTCTTCCCGAGTAACTTGGTTGTTGCTCTTTTGAAAGAGTCTTCCAAGTATCAGGCTGTTCTGTTGTTGAACGATCCTTCCAGATGACTATTCTGTTTTGAATGAGTCTACCTTAGAAACTCTATAAATACTCTTATCCTTTCCTATTGCTGACAGAAGAGGTGTGACCGATTATTCTGTGCGAAGCCTTTTTCTTTTCTTTTCTTTTACTATGCAGTTTCTTATTCTTGCTTGTTCTGTGTAATTCTTCTGTTTCTGCCGTCGTGAGTCGTTATTCTTGGTTGACTACGTGCTTGGGTAGCTTGTGAAAGAGAGAACCGAAAGTAAGAGATTAGATTGTTGTTGTGTGAGGCTCATCCATTGTTCTGAGGGTTTGATTGAGATTCTGACTCATACAGCAAACCGATCGTTCGGTTTTGCCCCTTCTCATCCATTTTGGTCATCCGAATATCATTGTTCTCCTTATTTACACAGAAACGGTCATTTGTTTTTCTGTGCTTGGCATCTAATTTTTAAAAGCGGACGTCCGGTTTTGGTTATGGTCGTCTGATTTTGTCTTTTGGCAACAATCGGACGACCGATTTTTGCTAGACTCATGCGATTTTGTCTATCTATTTTGCAGATATTTGAAGGAGAATCGTTGGTCCAGTTTTCGGATACCTCATCTAATTTTGAAGAGCTTTGTTTAAGAGTTGTTATCCGGTTCCATCATCTGTTTTTTCACTATTTTGATTTTGTAATAGTTTTCTATAGTGGTTTTCTTAATGTAACAGGGCTGATCACCAGTGTAACTTTTCTCAACAGTAGTATCAGAGCTTTAGGCTCTTCCCAAAATATATATATATTATATAATTGTAAGTGTCGTTTAGGTCCAAGAGGAAGTGAATTGGAACCATTAAAAATTTTAGCTCTCTTAAAACATATCTTTCTAAACTCAAAGGAAGACGACCCAAAACAGAATAGCTTGAAAGAAAACAACTGATGTAACCCAACTAGAGGATGTCACTTAAATCATTAGTTTGCCTTAGTGATATGAAGTTAATCAACACTATCTAACAAAAATTAAACAACTCAAAA
This sequence comes from Catharanthus roseus, assembly GCA_028651295.1. Lineage (NCBI taxonomy): Eukaryota > Viridiplantae > Streptophyta > Magnoliopsida > Gentianales > Apocynaceae > Catharanthus > Catharanthus roseus. The sequence continues at coordinate 601,104 of JAPQWS010000050.1, read as the reverse complement.
ATAGTCACTTAATCCATTGACTTGACTCAGTGAATAAATTTAATTAGTACAATATAATAATCAATTCAAAAACTATCACTTAAGGTTTGATATAAAGCTAATTGCAAAACACGCTTGATAAAAACTTTTCTGTAAATTAGCAAGATATCAAAACCAGTTCTGTTTAAGTAAAATGAGTTCTCAGAGAATAAAGCTAATGTACAACTTCAAACTAAAAAAGAGTTTTAGATACACGAAATTAACGAGAACAGAATCTATATTTCAAAACATATTAGCTCAACTCACAGATGCATAACTAAAAATATATTCAAGGAAAAATCAATTATGGCTATTTATGCAAACTGGAAACTCAACCAAAAAAAAAAAAAAAAAAAAGATAAGAAAGGAAAATCAGAATAAACAAAAAATAAAGAAGGCACAAGCATTTTAAAGTGGTTCAGTAATACATCTAAATCTACTTTTCCTGAAAACTCTCATCTCATGGTTTTCACTAAATAATCTCTTACAAGACGAGATTAAACCATTACAAGCTGTTTTCAATAGTTCAGCAAACTAATACTAGTTTTAAATAAATCTAGCAAACTATCTCCACTAATTTTAAATAGGTCTAGCAAACTATCACCACTAATTTTACAATAGATCTAACAACTATATATCACTCTCACCATGAGAGAAACTCCAAAAGTTTTTGTAATGGAACTTGCAAACCCGGAATAAGAAGATTTGAAATACGCTTTTCAACTCACAGCATCTCTCTATTACAAAATCACTCTCTCTCACAATTTGGAAATATCTTGCTCAAGACCGAAAGGGAAGAATTGTTTTCATTCTCTACAAGAATTCTCTTTCTCTTCTTGCTTCTATCTTTTCTGCACCTTTTTTTCTCTTCGTCAAGCTTAGAGAGATGAGGTCTTCACATACGTATAAGATCATCCTTTAATTGTCTCACAAGGGCATGCTTGTTAAATAGTAAAAGGAAAATGCCTCTTCCTCTCTAGCATTAATTGCTTATCTATAAATGGTATGCCAACTCACATATTCCATATTTTATTTTGAGATGTTTATTTAAAACGAGCATCATTAAGCAAATTGATGTCCCACTTG